>VZRV01000142.1:33071-277336 GCA_013398115.1 Falcunculus frontatus
TTTTTTTTTTTTTTTTTTTTTTTGTTAAATCTCCATGTAAATACAGCACCTCTCTCCCTGATTTCTTCTGTCCACAGCTTAAACATTGAGGCAAAGGGAATTATCTGTCTACAGCCACTGGAGCCAGTGGCAAGGCTGGGGCAGACCTGCTGCATCCTGAGATAGGCTGTGAGGTTGCAACCACCCTCCAGTTGCATTATTTTCCCCCACTCTGCTCAGGACACCCCAAACTTTGACTAGATCCTAGATTTTTGAGATGAACAGCATCCTGGAAATCATAGAATGGTTTGTATTGGAAGGAATGTTGGAGAACATCTCATTCCAACCCCCCTGCCATGGGCAGGGATGCCACCCACCATCCCAGGTTGCTCCAAGCCCTGTCCAGCCTTGCCTTGGACAATTCTAGCGATGGGACAGCCACAGCTTCTCCGGGCAACCTGTGCCAGGGCCTCACCACCCACACAGTAAAGAATTTCTTTCTAATATCTAACCTCAATCTCTCCTCTTTCAGTTTAAAACTGTTCCCCTTTGTCCTAGGGACATCAGGAGGGTCCTTGTAGCATGTGCTGAATTAGCTGCAGAAAGCTTTGGGGAATCTGAAAAAATTCCTTTTGAGGAATTTGAAAAATCTTGTCTGGGTTTCTCTTTCTTTCTACATTGCTGAATTTCCTACTGGAAAGGCAAAAAGGAGTCCAATCAGTCTGGCAAACACAAAGTTTCTTCTTTGCATGGTAATGAGACTTGGCTAAGCCCTCCAGTAAGAGCAATGAGGAGAACTGGGCACAGTGAGCCTTGCTAGCTTCAAGGTAGAAGGGAAACCAAGCCCAGATTTGCAGCCTTTCTGGCTGGGAAAATGAGCACAAGCCTTTGACTGTCTTGAACACCACCTCTAGGAGATGGGATCACCTCATGGCAAGGCAGGGACCCTGCCTAGGCTGACGTGAGTGTTCCTGTGATTAACCAATTCAATGTGAAGTGTTTAGCAAAAGCATGTCCATGAGCTGGAATGGTGATGTTTAATGGTCTCCTCCCACCCCAGGCTATGGGCATTACTGCTGAGATGATATAATTTGTACTAACCTATAGGCCTGTAGGTTCACATACTGCACAAGGAAAATCAGCCTGCCCCTCCAGCCGCAAACAAATAATGCAGCTGAAGGAAGATTTCCAGTTCAGGCAGTGGAAGACAGCACAGTGTCAGTGCTGCCCCTTCCTTCACCCGTTAGCTTGGATGGATGAAAGGCTACAGGGCTTGTTTTAACGACAGAAATAATTAGATACAAGGCTTTTGTTGAAGGCATCCCCTTATCACTGCCTTTGTTTTCTTTTCTTTTTTTTTCTTCTTCCCTTCTCATTTTTGACTACTTTATTTTTTTTGCAATGCACAGGCTGTGCACAACCCTGCGTTTGCTTATCACTTCTCACAAAGCCTCCTGCCTTGGAGAGGGGCTGCTCCAACGCACCGGGCTGGCTCTGCACTTGCACAAAGTCTGGTCTCTGCCTGACGAAACAGGCTGCTGCCACCCTCTAAATCGCTAATTATAGATAAGAGCCGAAGAACAACAGTTCGTACTGCTAACGAGAAGGCTGAGCTGTCACGTGTGAGGGGATAGCGACATCCGAGCGGCACCGAGGACATCCCAGGAGCTGGGAGCAAGGTGCGGCTTCACAGCATCCCCCTGGGAGGGAGCGGGGAGCTTCCCAGCTGGAGATGCTGAAGCACAGCTAAAGGTCGCTATGCACACCAGGCTTAGGGTGATATTTGTCGTGTATGAGGTGGAAGCCCAGCCTGAAACCTGTGCCGTGCTCCACATTTCTGCCTCGCTGAGCAAAAGGGCTCTGCTGGCGCGCTTGGCATCCACTCCAGTGCTGAGTGATGCATCCCTCGCCGCGCTGATTGACTGCACGGACTGCGGCCCCAGGGGTGTTAAACACGATACTTCAGGCGTTAAAGCATCCCCTGCGAGCTAAAATAGGAGGAAAAGATCTCCTGAAACCCCCCTCCTCCCGTCCCACCCAGTGGCTGGCACCGCGGCCGACGGCGCTGCTGTCCAAATGAAGGATACAGGGAATGCTCCTCCCTGCTGGCGTTTGTCGGCAAAATGTCCTTCGTGCCAGTGTCTGGCGCCAGATGATTCTGCACATTTTGTGTGAGGGGCTGCAATGTTAGGATGGCCCATAAGGAGCAGCTGTCGGGTTTCTTGAGCTCTTCCCGTGCCCCACGTATGTGCAGGTCGGGCTCCGTATACAGCCTGTCTGTCCTGTAAGTCACACCCTAGGCAGGCAGGGAGGGCTGTGGGACACGGAAACTTGCAACAAAGGAAAAGAATTCCTTGTATTCCTTTGTACTCACTGATCTTTCTAAACACAGGGGGAGAAGGCAAGGCAACGGGGGAACAAGACTCTAAAATATTAATCCAGAAGTTCATTCTCTTCCTCTCCAGTTATTGCCCATAAATCACTCAACTCTCTGTCTCCTGCCAGAGATAATATTGCAGGTCTCTTGAACCAGAATCATCTTACACCTGGCAGCCAGCTCCTAACAAGTGGAAAACAAATCACCAACAAAACCTCTGCCCCCTCCCTCCCCTGAGAAAACCCCATCTCACCAGTAACAGGGCAGCTCTATCTCACTCTACTTTCTATTTAAACCACTTTATCCTATGAACGAACAACGCTACCCACCTGTTGGTGTCCACCACCTCTGCCGCTGGCACTGCTTCACAGCCCGGCTCCCACCACCAACCCCAGTGAGCTACCGAGCGCCTGAGTCACCTATTAAAAAAGGAAGCTGCAAGCTCAGCACCAGTCTCCCGGGTCGCCTGGCCAACCACATGTCATCAGCTGTGCTCCCAAAATCAGCCGCCCTGAGCAAACACAGCTGCTAAGCAAAGCCCTTTGTGTTGCCGCACGCGCCCCACGGTGCTCCGGGAGCTGGGGGTTGTGTAACGGGGCCTGGGATCGGATGGGAGCTCGTACAGGGCTTGCACGAGTCAGGGGAAAGGGGTGGCCCTGTGGGGCAAGTTCTGCCAGGGTCCTGTCCCTATCGCTCGCTGATGGGAGCGGTGCTGCAGGGAGCATCTCCTCTCGAATCCGGCATCCTCAATCCCCTGCTCTGTGGCTGAATGACATTGCTGCTCTGCAGGTCAATTTTGGGTTTGCCATGTTGGCTGCTGGGCCTGGCATGTCCTGTGCCATGGAGCACAGATGTGTTGTGGTTTCATGCCTTGGCTACGCCATGGTTCAGGTGCCATGAGACATTTGGTTCATCTCACGGTGCAGGACCCAAACCCAGCACTCAAAGGCCAGTAAGGGCAAAGGGACCCATGTCCTGGAGCTCCTTGGCACCAGGGAAATCAGGGCAGGAAAACAACTGATTTCTTCAGACTGTGAAAGCAACTTTCTTTTCCAAGGGGATAGAGGTAAACTGACAAGGAGATGCTTCTTTTTGGCACTCAGGGCTGGTTGTTTCCTGGAAATCTGGGGCTGGTATTCCTCCCTGCCTGGGATCTGCCATGGGTTACCCCTATCAGACAGTCACTACCAGCTCAGCCTCCTGACCCAGGAGTGTGTGTCACCCCTATGTGACTGAGCGTGTCCCCATTCCCACCTGCTTTTCCCTGCTGTTCATGCCACTGAAACCTTAGCAGCTCACTGACCTGTCCTGAAGCTGGAAGCAGATCCCTGCAGATGGGGACCCCATTTTCTAAGCGCCTCTGCCCTCAGATGTGGCAGCTGCATGTGCAGAATCACATCTGTCCCGTCCTCCCCCCATTTTTTTCTCCCCAGAGAATCCATTCCCTGACAAAAGTGACTCCTAAATACCGGCGCAGCTCCACGCTGGGCCGGGGGAATTTGTACGGATGGGTGAGCACCCACAAAAGCTGGCTGGGAAATCAGTGCTACTGCTTAATCCGGCAGCCAGGCAGCCCATTGGGGCTGCTCAGTCAGTGGGGAAAGGTTTAAATCTCTGCCCTAACCCCTCTGCCAGAGGCCCTGGTCCACAGGGAAGCTCTGCCAGAGGGGACAGATGATGAAGGAGGTGTGGGAAGCAGGGCAGGCTCCCTGCTGCCCCAGTTTGGAGGCTGCTGAAAAGGTGAGTGGTCCTGGGATGCTTCAGTGATGGGTGGGCAGGGAAAGTCCTGGGAAGGTGAGGATTTGGGCAGTGGAGAGCATCTCTATTTCTCAGTGCCCTCACAACCCACTTGTGAGGCTTTAGAGAATATTAAAATACCATCTGTTTTTTCTGAAGGAAGGGGAAAAAAAGATGAGCCAAAGATGAGGTGGGGAGCATTGATGGGATTTTAGGCTCTAGCAAAGACTGATGACCCGTCATGCTCCAAAACACCCTGCTCACCCTCACAGGTGCTCCCTCCTGATGCCTGCATCACACTTTGTTCTCTTTGCAAACTGCAGTACTTTCTCTCATTTTCAGTCCTACAAAGGACTGTGCGTGTTTGAAATTCAAGCCTTTTTGTTCTGCCATGGATCGGCCCATTCTGTGACAGAGTGGCAATTGTAAACATGTTCTTTTTACACAGAATTCATGTGGGTTTTTTACTGTTTTGGTCCAGGAGTACCTATTTGTTACAACTATATGGGCTAGGAATCGACCTCTAAAAGTGAGAACTGGGATTTTCACATGCTCACCTACCAACTCAAGTGTAAGAACAGCACTGATTACAGTTGGATGATTAATGTAAATCATACAACTTAACAAGGCTTTTTTTTTTTTCTAATTCCAAACTTTGATGAGTACACCTTGTCCTTTCAAATGAATTTGTCCAGCATCACATACAATAGATCCCCGATTTGGAGGTGGGGAGCACTGCTGGTATAGAATATAAATGTAATGACTAACACATATCAAATAAATAGAAAGCATTCCCTTTTGAAAGGGTTTAAGAGAGATTTTGCCCTGTCTTGCAAGCCATATCTTGCAATTATTAGAGGAGCTCTGGTTCACAGAGTTAATAGGTGAATTCTGGAGTGGGAAATGGGCTGAAAAGAAAAGCACCAGAAACAGAGAAAGGTGCTAGACAAAGAAGTAAAATAAAGTAATGTAACTAAAGACCAGCTGTGTTGAAGAGGAAATAAGATTTAAATTACCATTTCATGCTTTAGGAATTGTCTACTAATTATAGTCAAATAATTAATATTTTGCACATGTATAAAGTTGCATTTGCAAATCTGAGAGAGTGGGAGGTGGTGAAAAAAAAAAAGTGTCGTTTCCTGCCCTTGATTGTCAAAATCAGATCTCTTTGCAATTTCCAACACATCCAAACTGAAGATTTGTTATCTTTGGTCACTTCTGCAAATGTTTTTGGCTCTTTGGTGTCATCTGGAATTTCTTTGCAAGAGCAGCATCATGACCCCACAGGTAATTTAAAGAGCTTCTGAGAAGAGTTGGGAAAATTTAGCGTCAGGCAGAGCTGAGTATCTGCCCCAAGGCAGCTCAGGGCTATTTCTGGGCTTTGCAAAAATCCAGGAATGTGGAGGACTCTATTCCGGGCACCAAAAAAATGCCAAGAAGCTCTGCTGAGAGACAGCTGCGAGTGGCATTGCTGTTTGGGGACATGGCCTTCCCGAGTGGGCCAACTGCTGTGGGCTTGTCTTTCCTTAGGGAGGGTTCCAGCATCACCCCATCACCCCACGTTTTGGGTACCAAGGGCCTGGAGGAGGTGGGTGCAGCCCCGACCGTCCCCTCGGCATTGCCTCGTTCTCTGTGTTCCTCTGCTGAGTTAATAAAGGGTTAATAAAGGCCGAGTGGATGTTTAGTGACTCTGTCCCTGGCTGTGTGCCACTGAGGGTGTCCAGCACTGCCCCCCTGACACATCGTGGGTCACCCCCCGCTCACGCTGGCGCTGTTCTCGCACCCTCCAGTGACTCTTTATCTGCTATTCACAGAGGTGTTTTTCACTGGAATGGTGATAAACACCCCTGCTAGACATCCATTCCCCTGTTTCTCTATGTCTCCTATCCCATCATCAGCACTACTTTTATCCCTAACCCCTCTCCCAGTACCTTTTCCCTCCTGCAGCACGGCTTCTCAGCCCACACAGCCCGGAGTTCAGGATGACCCCTTGTGATAGCAGCTTCCCTCCCCCTAAAATCCTCTTCCTCAGGGAAAGCAACACCGAGCTCCCCACAGGAATAGTCTCAGCCTGGGGAGAGGGCTTCTTGGCATGCCACAAATACCAGACCTTTTAAGGGAAGCCCTCTTTCACCCCTCTGAAGAGATACTTTGGGAATGTGTGTGCAGGCACGAGCCCCGTGAGCATCCCCAGTCTCACATCCTGCCTGGGATGCAGGGCCCAGCTGGGGTCAGGGCTGTGGCGTGCGTCTCTGGGCATTTCTTTGCCATGCCATGGTGTTTATGTGGGGGCATTGCAGGGATGCCACATGCCCTGAAGAGCTGCAAGGCCCTGCCTTGGCTTTCTATTCTTGTCTCGGTGTTTCCATGCCGCTGTCGGCTCTTTATCACTGGCAGCCAAGAAAACTTATTGCTGTTTTCGATGGAAGAGTCATACCATAAACTAAATTAGCAGTACCCTTTAAAGAGAAAACCCCAAACCCACTTGTAGCTACTGAGATTCCCGGGAATTTCCATTTGTTTCTGAGTAAGGCAAATTGCCAGTGAGATATGGGAGAGGAGAGAAATGGTTGGCTTGAAAGAGTAAGGTATCAGTAAGGTACAGTACTTCAAGGAAAGATTTCTACTACTCTGCTCAGACCCAGTCCTGGGACTTTCACCAGTGCTGAAGAAGGATTTTCTCCCTCCTAGTAACAGGTTTAGGGCATCCTTGCCTGGTTTTCCCCCAAAACTAAGTATTTGTATCCTAAAAGATACTGAGTCTATTCAAGGGCTGAAAACAGCCTTTGTAAGATGTTCCTACAAATTTCTACCTCTGCTGAATCCCTTAATTGCCACTAGTGGATCATCTACCATTTTTGTGGATCCAACTTTGCCTGGACAAGAATATGGATTATTATATTTTCCTCTTCTCACAAAGTGATGTCTATACCTGAGACATGGGGAAAGAAAGACAACTCCACCTCTCTTTCCCTAAATCCCTGTTTTCTAACAAAAATTTGAAGCTACTTCACTTATTTTTTAGATACAAAGTTCTGGGTGAAAACTGAAGACGTGGAGGGAATTGGGAAAGCTACAGAATTGCTGTTATTCTCACAGCCACCAGCAGGATGTGAATCTCAGAAGGAAATATCAGCCATTGACAACTGCAGGAGCTGAAAAAAATACTGCTTTCAGCTCAGGTCAGGCCCTTCCCACAGCAACTGAGGGGCATCCTCGGGCCTGGACCTGCAATCCTGGATCTCCTGGTGACCACGAGGCAGCCCTTAGAGCCAAAAGGCAAACGGAAAATCAGGTGTGAGACACATGTGCACACACAGGGGGCACATTTCTGCTCCATCTTAGAGTGACTCAGGTTTTTGGAGTGTCCTTCCACACACGTGAGCACAAACAGGGAGTGGGGCATGGCCATATTGATGCTGCTGACCCCACAGGCTCCTGAAGCCCTTTGTTTGGCTCAGGGTCACAAACACATTTCTCAACCCTCTCTGGAGACAGGGATTGAAGGGAAAGGGAAAGAAATTCCCTCCTTAACTAATCCTTCCTGCCTCCTGTTGCCTAGGGATGTAAGATGAAGCAAAGCTCATTTACTTCTGAACAGTCCATGTTTTGCTGCCTAACCACTACCAGTCCTGAACCAGGTTTGGGTCTGGAAGGTGCCCCCTCCACCCTCAGCATCATTCTGGCTCAACTGAATCTCTTAAAGATTCTTTCCCCTTTTTTGTGCTCAGAGTGACCAGAGTCATCTTCAATAACAGTATTTTTTTGCAGGAGAGAGTAGACACTGAGATTTGTCCTCATGAATTTCAGCCTCAAAGCTGGGAACTTCAGTATTTCGGGACGGAGGAAAAGCACACAGGTACAGTGCTCTGTTTCTGTCTAGAACATGCTCAGGCGCCCTAAACCATGGTCTTGAACCAAAGCAAAGCCACCATGCATGGAACACACCTTCTGCAGCACAGAGCAGGATTTACCAATCTCTGGGCCAGCAGAATAAAATCCATGGCTTTCCATGAGCTGCAACACCGCTTCCATAGTGGGAAACACTAAACATCCTCCTTTGCCCTGCGTTTTAGGATCAGTCTGAGGTTCATATTCATGCAACACTTCACCCCACTCTAATCTACCCCAGAATTACTTACGGGGAGGTCTCTGTAGTCCCAACAGCTGAGTCACGTCTCAGACAGCTCCGGAAAAATCTGCGTGAAACCCAGGGCCAGGCAGCCCTTCGTGTATCCCAAAAGGAGCCCTGCTCCACACCCTACACCCTCAGTCCTGTTCACTGCCTTCTAGTGGTCTCTGGCAGCTGGTTTTATCTCAGAGTGCTGGGCTATGTTGAGAGGATGAACCACTTGGTCTATTTTTAGGGAACAGTGAAATTGCTCTTCCATCAGGCTGAGTCAATCATGAGTCCCAGCAATCCCAAGCAGGGGTTGGGAAAGGCTGGAGCCCTGGCTTATTTTCAGAATTTATTCATTCAAAATATCCCTGGTGTAACCTGGTACGGGATGGGGGATGCATCCAGGCGATGGTGCAATGGGGAAGAGGCATTTCCCTGACTCACTGTCATGTCCTCAGGCTGTGATCCTCACAGCCAGGCCCCCCGTCACCTCTGGCCACTGCCAAAGTTTTAAGAGAAAAGCTGGGAAGGTGACAGGTATTACCTACATTTTCTGGTTCTCTATTCCCTTGTCAGTTCCAGTGTTTTAGAACCAAGAAGGAAAGAAGCTACTTTGGGAAAGTGACTGAGAGAAGGACAAGCACTCTACCTGCTTTATGGTAAGCTGGGAATTGCTCCCATCCTTGCAGCAATGTGGTGTCACAGGTATCTGCCCTGGGAAGTGTTTGGAGAGCGATAATAATAAAACATTCAACCCTGAAGGACTCTTGATGCCCTCAAAGTCCAGCTGGGCAGTGGGTACTATTTTTAGCATGTTAATGGTGGGTAAAACTGTATGCCAGAGCTGGGGATGCTGCCTGGCCCAGCTAATTTGGAAATACAAACATAACCAAGGGCTCTGAGCATGATTTTAAGAGTCTACCTTTAGCAGGCTGGGGTAGCAATTTAACTGATGTACCCAGTAATACTGAACCAGTCCCAGCTGCTTTTTCTTTGGTTTGCTTTTCTGACACCTTTAGAGAGTGTGTGTTTGAGAACATCACCCCATGGCAATGAAAGATATGAGTTGGCTGTGCTCGTACCAGAAGTCCCCATCACCTGAGATAAAACACTCCACGCTCTTTGTTCCAAAGGGCCAAGCAACTAATGCCGATTTTCCTGTTTCACAGAATCCCAGAGTGGTTTGGGTTGGAAGGGACGTTAAAGATCATGCAGTTCCCAACCCCCTGCCATGGACAGGGGCACCTTCCACTAGATCAGGTTGCTCAGGGCCCCATCCAATGTGGCCTTGAACTCTTTCAGGGATGGGGCATCTAAAACCTCTCTGGGCAACCCATTTCGATGCCTCATTACCCTCTGAGTAAAGACTTTTTCCTAACCTCTGATCTAAATCTCTCCTCTTTTAGTTTTAAATATTTCCCCCTTGTCCTCTCGCTATGTGCCCATGTAAAAGATTTCTTTCCCTCTTTTTTTAAGCCCCCTTTAAGTACAGAGATATTTTTTTCATGCACTTCTCCTGATCAGTTTTGCTGGACTTTTACAGGGTGTTTGGAGGGGCTGCTGCCCCTCTCTTTTCCCTGTGGGTCTGCAAGCATCAGTCCCTGGAGAGAATGCCATACATCACCCGGGCTGCAGTTCAACATGAGGTGTGTTTTCCTTGCCAACATCACATCCCATCACATGCCATCACAGCATGTCCAGCTGCAGATGACCATCTGTTTTCACTGAGGCTCCTGGAAGGGCCCAGCTCCTCTCTACCATAGCCCAGTTTCTTTAACCATCCTGCAGGGCTATGAGTTGCCATTCCCCTGCTGTCTGTGTTAAGCCCAGTGCCTCGGGAGAGCATCACCCCTCCTTCTGTTGTGATCTCTGCATTCTTTGTTGCTTCCTTCAATAAATGAGGATCAGAAAAAGAGCTTTCAGGAGGGTGATAGATGGTCCTTGATGGCCAGCCAGGCAGAGGGCTGGGGATGGCAGGGGCTGTCAGCAAACACACACTCGCTCAGGTAGCACCAAGTGGGTGACAACGGTGTCTGCAAACACAGCAGCACACTGGGGACCGAGATATCTTATTTATTCCATGTGGATGGAGGGACATAAATGCAGGAGGTGAAGGGCAGAGCAAATCAGCTCAGTCAGCAGCTCACAGTGGGTATTTGTGTGTTGTGGCCTGCCTGTGCCTGGCAGGAACACACAGGGTGAGCGCGTGTGTTTGTGTGGAGTTCTCTTTTCATCTGCAACATATACGTGTTCTGTCTGCACACATGGCTGGCCCTTCGCACTCCTGCTGTCTCTCTCCACCCCCAGCTGAAGGACCTGCTCTGCTGTGGGCTGTGACTTCCACGTGTGTCCCCATCAGCGCCCCTGCAAACAGCCCCTGCGGCCCTGAGAGATCCGAGCTACCTGACAGCTCTGCACAACTCCTGGGAAAAGGGTTTTGTCCTCCTGTCTGGAAGACAGCAACTAATTAGAAGTCAGGAAATGAGAAAAAAAAATTACTGAGGCACTGGGATTTTCTGAGAGGTGCTGAGAGTGTGATGGGAGGGATCAGCAGCCTGGGGGTCTGGAGCAGAGGGTAGCCCTGAGCCCTTGATTGAGATGGGGTGGCTCTTGCTGGAAGTCCAGTGAAGAGGGCAGGAGAATCTTAGGCTCTTTGGGTTAGATTGAGTGAAAGCAGAGACTGGGGCTTGCAGGAAAAGCCAATTAGGAGGGACAAGCTTGTCTGCTTTGATTGTTGGCAGAGCTCAACACAGGCAGAGCTGCAATTCAGCAGAGGCTGATCCCTCCCTTGCTCTCCACGACTGCCTGGGAACTGCTGCACGCTCCCATGGCAGCCTCCCCAAAAAGTGCCTGTGATCCCAGCTTCCCTAATCGGTCACAGGGGCTGGGAGAGGTGACAGGAGATGGGTGGCACGCCCTGCTGCCCTTTCTTTCTGTGATCCGGGGTGCTTAATTCGGGGGACAAGATGGATCTCCTGCCTAAACACCCCAAGTTTCCCTCCTGCCCGAGTTGCAGAGGCACAAAGCAGTGAGAGCTGGACAGATTGGCCACTTACAGGAGTCCTGACATTCAACTCTTGCTTGCCGTGCCCATGAAAAGCAACTGCTGAAAGGGGAATGAGCTTTTAAGGATTATTTTGACTGCGGGAGCCTCTATCACGGCAAGTGCCAGAGCTTCCTTGAACTCGGAGCCGTCTGTAGCATTGAGCACAGCCTTTTATCTTAAATCAGCATTTTCCCCCCGCCTTTCAGACCTTTCCAGTTCACTAGCGATGTTCTCCCGAGCCCGTCTGCTGAACAGCGTGATGCAGACGGCGGGATGATGGCTGCAAAGCCCCGGGTCATGGCGAGAGGGAGGGTGGCAGCCTCCCCCACCGCTGGGGCGGGGACACAGTGTCCGGAGCATCCTTGCGGAGCCCGATTTTGGGATGGCAGTGAGGCAGTCCCGTGGTCGCTAGATGGCATCGCACCCCCTCGCAGCAGAACGTGCGGGTGCTGCAGCCAGCAGGGGATGAAGCCTCCCCATCAAGCAAACTCTTGAACCAAACCTGGCTCTCCCTGCGTGCAGGATGGGGGACCCCACTGTTTCCTGCCCTCTCCTTCGCCTCCCCTCCTCGCTTTGAAAATTCCCCTTGTGTAGAGGTCGAAATGAACACAGAATAGAAGAGAAAGGGGGAGGAGGGGTTTGCAGGTGGTTCTGAGGCTGCCTGGATGCTCTGTAATTTGCAGTCACCTCAGGCTCCTGTTTCATCTTTGCTCTGCACCGAGGTAACATCCCCATGTGCCCTTCAGCTGGAAGCCCTGGATAATGGAGCAGTGTTAATACACACATGCGTAAACCTGTGTGCACGTCCCTCTTCTCTCTTCCTTGGACACAATTCCCTCTCTCTGATTGCCAAAATTCATCTAGAAGTTGTTGATTTTTAAATCCAGAGTACTCAGGAGACTCTACCTGAAGTAAATTAGCTGGTGCCTTCTCCTTTTGAATATTAAAGGACTCAAGCTTTCAACTATTTCCCTTTGGGAAAAATGGTTCCTTGATTTGCTGTCTTCCTTCCTAGGAAGAATTTTGTTCTGCTGTGTAAATCTTCCAGTGCTCAGTTTAATCTCATTACTGCAGACTACAGCCACTTGGACCTCTTTAATTAGTGACTTGGTGACGTCTTTGGTGGCAGCTTCCTCTGGATATCGCCAGCGTGACCAGGGGCACAGCCCAGCTGGTTTGGCTGCCTGGGAATGTACTTTTCTCAGGGGTGTAGCAGCCGTCCCCTTTGGGCAATGCTCAGGCCTGCAGCAGTGTCTCAGATGTGACTGTGCTGTGCCTGGAAAGAGATGCAGCCAGTGGTGCTTTGGCTTTTTGTGCAGTTATTCAGCTCTAAACTGATATGTGTTTGCTGATAAACCCAACTCCTGTCAGCAGAGGTGTCTTGAACACTGCCATGCTGTTGCCCTCCATATCAGACATCCCAACCCCTGTGGTCTGTGCTTAACTTACATTAATTTGTGGCTTCAAACCACTTGACACTGCTTTCCCCATCCCGAGTCTGGGACGTCCCCCTCTCATCCCTCAGGAATGGCAGTGGGGCTGTCCCTGTGGGGTGGTGAGGAGGCTCCTGTAGAAGATCTGCCCTGGTCACTGCTGGGGCTCATGGAGCACCAACGTCTCTCTTGCTCCATGGGAATGATGGAACACAGCACAGGTACAGCCTTGGATGTGTCTGGTCCCTGAGAGATTTGGAACAGCTGGTTCCTGGACTTTTTTAGGAAGCATTACAACTCCTGTCTCTGAGCAAATCCAGCACCTACCTCAGCAGTAGCTGTCGTATTCCCAGCTCCCTGGATGGAATTGCCTCCCCAGAAGGACCTCACACAAAGCCCTTCCAATGAAGCACGACCACATGAAGCCATGGCTATTACAAGGCCTTTGAGTCAGGGGCTGGAGAGTGGTGTAAGGCTCTAAGATAAGCCATGATTCACCCCTCGCCAGCCAGAGAAAAAGACGTTCCTGGCGCTGGAAAAGGCACACAACAGCGACAGTGTTGAGCTCGATAGCGTGGTGACATCATGTGCTCTGATACTAAGAAAAAAAAAAAACCCAGCAATGCTGAGAAAACCTCCATCATTTGTGTGCTCATGTAAGAGACTTCTTTTCCCATGCAGCTCGGTAATTAAAGACAAGGTCTCAAATCCAGACAGCGTGTGATCCTTTTTCCCTTTCTTGTGTGACAGGCAGGAAAGAAATGGGAAGGAAAAGAACAAATCCTAAATACATGATTTAAGGAGACCCTGGATTCCTGATTCAGGGCCAAAAATTGTGGGATGGTCCAGTGGTCTCTAATCCAGTCATTATGGGATTTTTGGAGACCTGGTTTTTTTCTGCCCCAAGTCAAACAGCAAAGTTTGGCAAAATTCAGTGCTTTCCCATGCAAAACTTGGATTTCTCACTCTTGACAGATGCTTCTTGCCTTGAAATATCCCTGACCTGCTTTGGTCCCGATGATATCATAACATTAGGGATCACTTACATGCCCTATCTTAAGCCAAGGATGACTCTTTCTGATACACCACTGCTGCCAAATTCAAAAAGGAGCCCGGCCAAGGCTCCTTAGTTAGGTACAAAGGAGCCTCTCCCTCTTCCTCTCCTCAAGGCTGAGGTGCAGGGAGATATTACTCATCCCAAACTAAACATGGATGTATTTTTGCCTTGGTGTTTAATAGCAGCTATTTTTAACTGCTGGGATAACAGCCCAGGGAGAGCCCGCATGGCTCTGTGGACTCATCACTGGCCCAGATCCTGGCTGTGCTGGGATTTGCCAGCTCTGTGTAGTGGGACTGATCAGGGCTGCAGCCAAGGGGTCGTCTGCTCTCTGTGCTCCCTATCCTTGGCCACATTCCTGAAGGTCCAGTCCTGGCAGGACCCACATGTCCCCAGCCAGCACCGCCCGATCAGTGTCTGCTGTGGGGTTCTGTGGGAAACACAACTCCGTGTAAGGACCAGGCAGACCCTTCCCAGCTGCAGCTATAGAGGTGTAAGCAGGGTAGCAATGACGCCTGGTAACCAAAATAAATCCAACTCACAGCTTCTGCCCGTGGCTGAGTCATCGGCTGCATCTGGCACCGAGGAGATGATCCCCTGCCTGTCCTGGGACTGCTTCCCTTCCTGTGTGGGAACAACAGCGGGGAAACAGGTAAGTTCCCACAAATAGAGGAGAGGAACTGCGCAAAGGCCCGGTGTGGGGAAAGTGGCAGTACCAGAGGCTTTCCAGAGGCAAAGGTGGCTTTTTTTCCCTGCCGAACCCAGCCTTGGCTTTGGTCTGTTCTCTCGAAGGGCTGTGCTTCACAGCTTTTTGATGCTTCACCTCATTTCCAGAGCTCAGTGGTATTTTCTCTACCCATCCTTAATTTTGAGGCCACCTTTCAGAATCAGGATTATCCATCCATTTCCTCCCACCAACTCCCACAATGATTTTTGTATCTCAAACCCAGTAGTGATTGGTGTTGCCCTTTGCTGCATTCCCGGTGAAGGACCAGTCCCTCATGTGGACTGATATTAACAACAAAGAGATGAACAAGATCATTTCTGATAGGATCTCGTCCATAATTAATATTCCAGATGATATCAACACGGTTGATATAATTTCCCATGTTTCCTTGATGTAAGTCTCTCTCTAGGCTGTCCATTCCTACCAATTCCTTCCCTCCAGGAAGAAGATCATCACAAGGAATAGTTTGTTGAACATCTGACCTCTGCCCCTGGTGCCATTAAATCATCCAGAGCTGGATGGCACTAGACATAAACATCCACAGGGAAACCTGTCCCCTGTTCCTAGGGATTGGCAGCAGGGGGTGATGAAGCACTGCCACGAAGTCTAGGAATTTATAAGGATAAAATATATTTCCAGGGCCTTTTGAAGAAGAGTACCTACTGACCTTTGCAGCAGACTCCTTCCATGTGGTGGTGGCAGGACTCCATCGTGCCTTCCTCTGGATGCTCTGGAGAGGAGAAAGGAAGGCTGGGTCTCTGTGGGGTTTGCTCTCCATGCTCAGGGGCTGGATTGTTGTCAGGATGCTGGTGTGATCAGCCTCCCTCTTCCTCAAAGGGCCTTTGGGAGATGGTGCCTCCAGGGGGGCACAGTGTGAACTCTTACAGTGTGGGGTGATTTTAGAGGTGTCAGAGCTGGTCAGGAGTCCTCTGAAATTCTTTGCTGGAGCCCCAGTCTTAGGGATGGGAACACCCTCCATGGGCTTACTTGAGCACATATCACAAGGATGACTTCGAGGGAAGACACAGTTTTTCCCCACTGGAATGACATTGCTCTGTGATGGATATCTTGCTTCCGTGAGCTAAAAAAAAACCCAACCCCGAAACATCGAAATAGGTTCTTACATAATTTCAATAATAAATCACATGAAATTTTTATTTCCTATTCTTCTGCTTCAAGCATCACATCTGTTATTTTCTAACTTTGTGGAATGAAAGAATATCCCACCACTTTCTATGTTCTCTGAAATAAATGTCAAGGACACAATTTAAACTTTTTCTTGTTTTTGAAGTGTTGAAGTTTCTGTCTTGCCTGTTTCCAGTGAACCCTCCTGAGCTGTCCATGACCATGCAAGGAAGCCTTGGAGTAGAAAAAATTTGGCCAGTGGTTGTCATCCTTCTTGTATCATTGCTTTACTCCCATCTCCATCCTCCTAATCTGTGAAAATGTGTTTCCAAACAGTCAGAAAAAAACCCCCCTCTCTATCATTTCACGGAAACCTCCAGTTTCTTCTTAGAAACCTGGACTGAAAATAAAAATTTTCAGATTCTGCCTTTTCTTTAATTAGGTGGAATTCATCTTTCTATGGTCAGTGGGAATCAATCCCTTCTTTAGCAGAAAAGCTGGATAAAGTCCAGAGTATCTGGCTTCTGGTGTGTTATCTTATCTTTTTTATTCCAGGTTGTAAGAGACCCCTTATCACAAAGCAGGGTCAAATGAGCAGAGCTGAGAACTGCACATTATGCCAATGAGTTTGTCATCAAAATCTGAGGGACACCCCAAAATGTAATGGACAATTTACCATGATGTGAGAACAGTAGTCACAGCTTCTGGCTGGGGGGAATTCCATTTAAGATGCTGAATTGCAGACACCTAAATGCGAAATCTACCTATGAACTTGACATCTAAGCCCCATTACAGCCATTACTCATTTACCTCAGGCTGGATCCTTCCCTCACTTTCAAGCCAGTACTAAATCCCCTGCCAAGTCCTCCACTTTTGATGGTCTTCCATCAGTCTCTACCCCCACAATTTTTTTCACTCCCCAGCAATCTGAATATTATACATGAAATTTCCGTCCTGGAGCATCTTACATATGCCAGTCCATCTGTACATGCTAAGAGGCAATTGGGTCTGACCTGTCCTGAGGTTCCCCAGAACAGCACCGGTTATTGCAGAAAATGCTGGGATTTTGTCTCTCATTGTCAAAAACTGGAGCATTATGTTGTGAGGACAACCCACACCAACAGCTCTGAGCCTTTGGCTCTCACCTTGGGATGTTCTTGCTTGGTCACGTTTCTTTCACCATTCAGGATGCGCTGGTACCTGCAGGGAAGACAGGAGATGGCACCTTGGTCCCTTTTCAGCCTGAATATATTTTTGCATATTGTGAACAGGCTCATTCTGCCTTCTTCTACCCTCTGGAAAATATCGAACCAATAGACTCCAAAGGCAATCTTGAAGAGTGACAGGGATGTGAGAAATCTCCCAAAGAGGACTGGTTTTAGGTCAGGGCAGTACTGCCAGGTCCAGGGTGAGCCCTCTCCTCCCAAGCTCCATGCAGACATGTCCCTGGAGCATCCATGTCCCCACTGGTGGGGGATGTGTTGGGGGTTTGCACTGCCTGAACGAGGTGTACTGTTGCACTTTGCTGATTTATAGCTTGGAGCTGAAGTCAGGCTTTTCAGAAGGTCAATTTATTCAGCTTTAACCTAATGTAAAGGGATTTATCAAGTCAGTACCCGACCTAATATAACCCCAGTGATGAGTGAGACCTTTGCAGAAGAAACCACCTTCCTTCTCTTCCGTCTGGGGAGTGTGCTCTCAGCTTTCTCCAGAGACCCTGCCAGAGAGACGGCTATCTGCAGTGGAAATGAACCAATTTTGGGATATTTGGAACTAAAGTGTCCCACGGGGAAGTTCAAGAGACAGACTTGACAGCTGCTCTGTCACTCTTACATGGAGCGAGATGTACTTTGGGTTGTGTTCCTAATCTTATTCGTCTCACGTTTGGCAGCGTTTTGGTCTGATCTCAGTTATGGGTTGTAACAAGAAGAGAAATCAGCTCTTAAGAGGCTTGGGCTGAAATGTGACTCTCCCTGGAGCCTTTTGGTGAGAGACAGTTGAGAGAAACCAGGAGGGGATGCAGTGCCCATACCCCTCTTTCTTCCCATCAGCTCATCTCTGCAGCATTTGCTCCTTTCCCTTGTGGCACCTTACAAACTACCGGGATTAAAAGCTTTAATTTTCCACCTGGGAATGCTCCAGTCCTTGGGGTCAAGGGCAAATTCCTCTGTGTCATTTTATTTAGTGAAGATTGTCAGGTGTGTCTGGATTTTAAATCAGGACTTGTCTTCCAAGATATAATCATGCACTGGAAATATATAACAGATAGGAGCACTTGTGGCAGAAAACACCCACTTCTCACTTGAAACCTGGCAATTTGGAATGCTGTGCTTGGGAAAGATCTTACCTGAGTGAGACTTGTTTGTTACAGAGGTGGGAGAGGGAGAGTTCTCCCTGGAACCCCTCGGATCTGAGGTGAGCTGCAACCACAGACTAAACACCCACCTGGCAACCAGTTCCGAAACGGACACAGCTTTCCTCAGGAGAACTGCCCTGAGCTCTGGATTGCTCCTTGGAGAATGGCACAGAGAAGGGAAGGACTGAGCTGGCCTCAGCTTCTCAGCTTTTTCCATGTTTTCTGTCTGCTGGCACTGAAACAAGAGAGCAAAGGTTATGGTGCTGGATGTGAAGACTCAGGGAAAAGAGGCCAAAAATCAGTGTGTCCATCTCCACGCAGGGGACCGGTGCATCAGTAAAGGGCTGTGGAACAAATGCTGTCTCCACGGATACATCTGCAAACCTCATCACAGAAATTCACTTTTGAAAAACAAAATGGGGTTAAAGCAGACGCAAGTTAAATTAAATCACACTTAATGCAGGGAATTGGTCTTTTCTACTCTGCCTGCCACTTATCTCATTCTCTTAGATCCCCAAGTTCATCTCTATGACAGTGAGAGGGAAAAGACATGAAGAAAATTAACTTTAAATAATTTAAAAGTTATTTAATGGAATTTGTATATGCATCATTAGTTAAAATTGTCTGATGTTTCCAGTGTCGCATAGACCTGAACCAGCTCTGGATTCAGACAGTTACTGGAGATTTAAGCACCCCTTGGCCTCTTCTGCCAAAAATTGTTTTCCAGACTTCAGCAATGTGCATCAGAAGTCTCAGGCATTGTATTTGCAGGGACTGATCTGACACTTGGAAGTACATTAGGTCATCTGGGGTTCATTTTCTGAATGTAGACAGAGCTCTGGGGACCTACAAGTTATATGTAATTGCTTTTTAATTACTGACACAGACATTTGAACTATGGGATTATTAGATACTTGTATTTACATTTTGAAAGTATTCTAAAAGCCACGTTGCTTGTAAAAAATTGTTTCGTCAGCAGTTTCTGTAGCTCTGGCCTGAGTATTATTCAGTGTCCAGAGTCACTGTCCACCATGTTTGGGTGTCCACTTCCAGATGCACTCAAAAGGGACAGATTTTCAGCAGGATAGCAATGTCATTCAGCAGCTTGTGAATCTCTGCCTCTTTTCTCATGCCTGTTAAGACATCTGAAATCAAGACCAGAGAGAGGGAAATATATTTCTCACTAGTTGCTTTAAAAATTTATTCTTTTTTTGTTTTCCAGGTTCTTTCCCATGGTATTAGAGAAGAGACAGATTTGTCAGATCACAGGCTCCCACCCCCCACAGTTCAGGGATTGTTTCCCATTTTTGCGGTGGTGTCTAACATTAAACAATTCCAGGTTAAGGGCCCTCCAGGGATTTACTTTGTGGCAAAATGAGCCTGTTAGGAGGGAAGTATTCCCTATCCCTCCTTTCCCTTAAATACAGGCAGTCGATGAAAATACCCTTCTCAGCCCACCCTGAACAGTTCCCACAGCCAGCACAGCATCCCCCAGTTGCTGAGGGTTTACAGGATTTTTCTGATATTAATTCATTCCATCTCCTGTGATCTGGGAGGGGTTTTTGTGTAAAATCACTTACATGCTAGAGCGCTTCCCTCTGCCCGAGATCTGCCATTTGATAGTCTCCTTGGGGCTCTCCAGCACCAAGCTGCTGACTCCTTCCTCTCCCCCTCCTATGCAAGAGAGGAGGCAAAGTCCCTTGGCAGAGCTGCAATTAAATATTAAAAGCTGATGTGCAAATGGAGATGGTGTGAATTGGAGAGCTGGCACTGAAGACTGGAGGAGATGAAGCCTCCTCCCTCCTCCTGTCAGCTTTTTGCCAATTATTGAGGTCTCATTTATCCCCATAAAATCACCAGATAAGTTCAGATCCTGGCTGGGGCACCCACAGCCATCTAGACCCAAAGCTGGAGTCTGATTTAGGTGGGAAGCTGTTGGAATCTCCCTTGTCTCCCCCTGTCCCCACCTTGTCTCAGAATGAGCTCCACTGTAAGGGGATTTTTAAACAGATACTTCTGGCACGTACACCCACACTCCAAACCAGAGAGTGTTTTCAGCTCAATTGGTGGTCCCCTGGGCTTGTGGCTTTGCTGAGGATGTTCTGCAAGAGCTGCAGGAGAGGTCATCTCTCTGGAGTGTTAACAGCTCCAGGGAATACACTGCTCCTCCTGGCAAAAATGAAAGGCAGGCCAGGGTCCAGATTAAATGAATTGAAGTAATTTACCCGTAGGGGAAACAGAGGGCAGGACTGAGGAGATTTGATTTAGCCAAAGTCTAAGTTTGATTAGAGTCAGAGTTTGGTAAAAGTAGCCTCCTCACCCTCTCAAAAAGCACCACGGCCACTAAAAGAGCTGCTTTGCACCTAACAATAACTGGGTTACTGGGGAGTTCTCCCTGGATTTTATTCTGTTCACGCTGGAAAGTTGACCAAGCAGCAAGGCCAGTGCACAAATAAGAGCAGATCACTGTGTTGGTTTATAAAGAACAAGAAAAGCTACATTTGACATCAAAAGCTGGAAAATAATTTACCCAGAAATGACTAAGCTAAGCAAGAAACCTTTGAGATGAGAAGCCGGTGAGTCAGGGCAAGGCAGAGATCTGGATAAACAAACGGAGTGTCCATGTCATTGCCATATGAAATAATAGCTTGCACTTCTCCATCTGTTCTGATTCAGCTCTTACTGGAACAAACCTCCTTACTGAGCTTTTATTTCAGCATCTAAAACAACTGAGAGGCACTAATGATTTTAATTCTCTGTCCTGAGGGCAGATAAAACAAGTTTGGTTCCACAGGGTGAACTCTCATCGTGGTGTCAGTGGAGTTCCTTGCAGCAGTGCCTAAGAACCAGCCTGGAGCTCAGCCCTGGCTTTGTACATGCTCCAATTTGTCCCAGATGTTCTCCCAGGGTCTCCCTGAACTGATGGACAATTCAGTTCTTGGAGGACTGTGCAGGATGCCCTGCATGGAAATGGGAAAACACCAGTGACTGTAGCAGCTCTGGACTCTCAAGAGACAAACCTGATGGAGGACAGAAGGATTTTAATTGCGTGGGCAAACCAAAGCTCTGAAGCTAGGATGCATCCTTGTCAGTTATTTATTTTAGTGGAGGAGGATTTGGCTGCCAGAATGAAACAATGAGCACTGCAGCCCTTCCAATAATGAGTAACAGAGGCTGCTAAAAGCCCCGTGAATTATTTTGGGGACTACTGCTCTCCAGCTCCCCTCTCTGTAAAAGGGCTGCATGAAACAATTCCCTGCACAGTTCTGAGGCACCCTCACTAGATAAACTGTGCTTTGAAACTGTTTTTGCCAGGATTACAGAGCCTTAGGCTGATTCCTCAGCTACTGTCTCTGCTGGGGGCCTTGCTCATCTCGTGGTGATTTCAGTCTTCACTATTAGCGGTGCTCTGGGTTTGCTCTGTTCGCAAGGATCTGTGGGAAGATGGGAAGGAATTCTTCATGCTGAGCTGTTACAAAGAAGAAGGGCCTGAATCACATTGATTTGCCTCCAGGTAGCAAATCAAGGCACTGGGGAGCTAGTTAGAGGATGGAGGGACTGGATTTAACTTTTCTTCCGACAACCAAGGAAGGGAAATAATCACTCTTGAAGGGTCCTGGGGTTTGTGTCTTGCCCTGGGAGAAGTTGGAAGAGATCTCTTGTAGAAACTGGAAGTTTTGATGTGATGTAATTTTTGAGCTTCATCAGTTTCCCCAGGTGGAGGACAAGGGGTAAAGAGGTGCTCTGAGGAACATGTGGTCCCCAAATGCTCTTTCCAGCAACCCTTGACATATTTGGGACACAGATTGTGTTCTGACTGTTCTGCTCCTGGTCTTCAAGGGAAGCAAACAGTTCATCACTGACTGTACCTCTGGAAGGGCCTTTCCAGGTGTCCTTAACTCTAATTAAAAGCTGATGGCCAAGATAAAAAGAGCAGCCAGCCTCAAACACCTCCTCCTTTTCCTGCAGAAAGGTGGGAACAAGCACTTTACTTGTGTGTGCCTCCATCCTGATGGCACCTGGAGAGAAAAGGCAGCTGAGAGGTTTTAAGAATCCAAGCTTCCTTTTCTCTCTTTTAGTGACGAAGAGCCAAATCACACTCTTTTCCCTCAAACAATAGGGGTTTCCCTGCAGAATAGGAGAAGGGAGGTAGAAAGTCCTCCAGGTGCTTCCACAGGCAGATGATGCCACTGCCTTTCTCCTCCTTAGGGTCACACTTTTACCTGTTAGAACCACCCACCCTTCCTTGTCCTGTGATTGCATCCCAGGACTTTTTCAGGGTAGAGGCTGGAGTTTTATTCCAGGCACTCTGAGGCCTCACTGCCTGCCCAGGACATCTCCTGACCACTGCACTAGGAACAAAAAGCTCTGCTTTCTGGTTTTGTTTGCTGTGGTCAGACATTCCATGGGGAGCATCCAGGGGCATCCAGGCTGGAAGCTGAGGTTTGGTCTCATTCCCTGCTGCAGTGCTGAGCTCTCCAACATGGACATGGACAGGGGGAGCAGTGCTGCCTGCATCTTACCTGAGGCAGACATGGGGAATATTGGCAGGGAACAGGGACAGCTCACAGGGAACTTTGGACTGGGAGCTACTAATGGTTAACACAGACAATTATTTCTAGCTGTGTCAAATGGACTGACCTAAGCCCACACGAGATTTGTGCTGACCAGAAAGGGACAGCAGTTTACATAATAACCTCTCCTTTTTTTTTTTTTTGTAAACTTTTTTTCCCCCAATTGTGTAATGTTGTTTTGATAGCTGTATTCCCACTAAAAACCTGTGAGTTCCTCTTTAGTTTTTCCCCATGTGCCCAGCTTTGCTGCACGTAGATTTGTGCTCTGCTTGTCAGAGGAGCGTGAGTGGGGATGGTGGGGTGTGAGCAATCTTGAGAGAGAATAAATCAGTTTGGGTGTGAATAGAGATCTGTTATTTGTTATAAACAGATTGATGCATAAATGGTTTTCTGAAAAATACTGGTTGTGATGTTTGTTTCCTCCAGATTCGATCCCCAACCAAGGAATTTACAGCAAACTAGCTACAAGCAGTTGAGGGAAGAACCAGATTTTGCACTCTTTCCAGCACATTCTCCACATTTTTTGGGAGTGAGGAGAGCCATTTGCCTGTGTGGCCTCAGGGCTGGGTATGTGACTGCACAGCCAGCTTTTAATCCTGCAGCTGAAGGCCCTGTGCAGCTCCAGGGAGCTGCTGCTCCCCGAGCCATTTCCCTTCCTTTGGTCTGCTGCGTAGGGCTCTGCACGAGCAGTTTGCTGAGGATGAGTGCGTTAGGGGAGGAAAAATCCCTGCAAAGTCTCTGGTATTGTTTGCTCTCCTGCTCTCTGCCTTCTTCTTGTGGAGACTATCTGGATCCTCACAGTCATTTCCATAATTATTGGTTTCATATGTTACGTAACAAAAAAAAAAAAAAAATTATCTATCAAACGCACATGTGGAACTAATGGGGCTTATTTGAAAAGACCTGTCTTTGCATTTGCAGCTGGCACATTTCTTGGTCCATTTTAATGAGCTTCCACAGCCCTGACACGTGCTGGGGAGGGACCCCACGTGTGCTCACCCCGTGCCCCTTGGGGCTGTGGGGCTCCAGTTTCACCCCAACACACAGGAGCACAAATGCCTGGTCTGTGGGAAGCATGGGAAAACTGCTGCAAGAGCCTTCATGAATGCATGTTCCCTTTGAATACTCCCCGATTTCCAAGTTTTTCTTCTGATTTTTGTGTTTTCATTCAGGGTGGAAAACTTGGATTTTTTGGGGGGAACTTTGTAGTTGCTGGGTTTCGCGGTGGCAATTTCCACTTCAAGAAGCCCCTGGCTTCCCTGAGGAAATGAAAAGATACACATTTTGAAGTTTTTTGGACTCCGTGTTCTCAAGTTCAGGTGGTGGTTGAGTTGCAGAGATGGCCAAGGACGTAGGGCTCAGGTTATGAGGACATCCAAGGCCAACTCCAGCTCCTGTTTGGCCTCAGCAAGTGAAATGCAGCAAGTCTTGGACTTCAGTGGAGTCAGGATGTGGCTCTGAAGACATCAATGTTACCATAGATTTGCCCAGCACCTCAGGGTGTGTGAAGATGAGGTTCATTCTGGACTGTAAGAAATGAAACACTGATCCCAATACACTGAAAAGAAGAGAAGGCTTCTGGTGGCCTTCATTTAGAGCTCTAGGTTCTGATTTTGAGAATAGCACTGGCACAGACTGTAGGACCTGACAGGTTTGTGAGTAGAAAACACTCTGAAATGCTGCCCAAATTTGACTGTCTCGTGGTGCACAGGACCAAGCTGAGGGACAGCATCAGGTCTGTTTGGTGTTTCATGGGTTTTGGTGTTTGATGGTTTGGGGTTGCACTCAGATTGGGCCTCCACAGCTGGCCCCATTCAATACCTGATGTCTCTCCTTGCCACACCAGAGCATCTCCCTCTGCATGAAAGAGAATTAGAGAATCATTTAGGTTGGAAAAGACCTTTGAGAGCATCAAATCCAGTCACTAACCCGGAACTGCCAGGTCCACCACTAAAACATGTCCCCAGGTGCCATATCTACAAGCCTTTTAAATCCCTCCAGGGATGGTGACCCCACCACTTCCCAGGGCAGCCTGTTCCAGTGCCTGATAATCCTTTTGGTGAAGAAATTTTTCCAGCCACAACCCCCCCGATGCAATTTGAGGCCACTTCCTCTCATCCTATCCCTTGTTACCTCGGAGAAGAGACCAACCCCCACCTCCCTCCTGCTCCTTCCAGGCAGGTGTAGGTCACTCATCTCCACCACGGCCAGATGCTGCACCTCGATGGGCTCCTCCCAATGCTCACAGCCTCTCGTGGTGCATCTTAATCCCAGGGGTGTGAGCCCCCCCTCTTAGAACATGACTCATCTCACCAAAATTCTGCTGCTTAAACCCTGCTTTGCCTGCTCCCAGGTGGATTCTGTGCCCATCCCCATGGCTGTCTCCGTCTGGGGGAATCCTGAGCTGAATCCACCCCTCCTGGATCCAGTGATTGACCATGGGTGCCCCACACTGATGCTTGGGAAGGGAACATTGGTTTTCTGCCACGGAGCAGGATACACTGCTGCAGCCATGCCCGTGGATCAACACCCCAGACTTTTCTGAGTTGCTTTCAAAGTCAAATGACCATCCCCCAAATCCCCTAGATTTCTCCTATACCTTTCCATGGGTATGGGTCACATCCCCTAAGTCTTCACTCATTTATCACAGCAGGGAAGCTGCCTGTTTATGTGGAAATAAGGAAGAAAAGAAGGAAGAAAAGAAGGAAAGAAAGGAAGAACTAGAGCTACCTTTAATTCTGAATACAATAAGCCCACGCAGCTAAAAGCTGGGTGACTTTCCTTATGCTGAGTGCTCTGCTCATCCCAGGCACTGCTTTTTCTCAAGGGAAAGCCTCATCTTTTCAATCTTTAGTGTATAAACCATCATATTCTGACTGTATGGGGCTGCAGTGTCCCTTAGGGCTGATCACATTTTTATTTCACAGGCTTTTCCCCATGAAAAGGGGTGATTGCCTGTGATGGTTTTATGAAAGTGTTCTGAGGTGGATGTTCCTTCCACCCTCTTTCCACCCAGCAAAACGCGAAACCGCAGATTGTTCAGGCTTCAGTTTCTCATTGAAAAGCATCTTTTTTTATTTCCCCCCTGGGAAGCTCTGGAAATTAAAACCAGGAAAAATACATTTCTTGTGAGGAGGAAATATTTCCTGGCTGCCTCTAAGACACCATGGGGGCTCTGTGTCTGCAAACTGCACAGTGTGCATACCCTGTGCTCTTGTGCTCTGTGGGCAAATATGGGGCAAAAGCCACAATATAACGCTTCTCCCTGTTTTCTTTAAGGGCATGGAGCATACACACTGCCCTGATGGATGCTAAAGGAAGGGGAAAGGCAACAGCAGCCTCTCAGCATCCCTGGTAAACACGCCCTTGTGCACAGTTTGCAGTTTATTTTTGGGTTGTTTGAAAAATGTGCAAAGGTTTGGTGACCACGAGTGTGTCTTTTTTTTTTTTTTCCCCCCCTGTGCCTGCACTAGAAACTCTTGGCAGCACAAACTCTCATACCTGAAAATGTAGACTCAGAGGAAAGGGAGCAGCTCTGGGGGATCTGGCTAAACAGCTGCTGCCTGCCAGCCCTGACCACGAGCCTTGCAGCAAAGAGGTGGGAAATCTGTTGGGATCTGCCTGGGGAATGGGAACGAGAGTGTATCTGGGTGAGAGGGAGAAGCTCCCCACGCCAGGCTCAGCCGAGTGGGCGAGGAGCCAAGGAGCAGCTCAAGTCCTGCATCACTGCACTGCTGCCAAAACCCCGGCAGCAAACCCGGCTTCCCTTGTCTCATGAGGAGGAAAATGTGTGTTGCTCCATCGCTCTCAGCTGGGGTCTGGCCCCGAGTGCATCTGGAGCACGGCGGCTGCATCAGGATCCAGGGATGCTGGGAGGTGCTGGGGCAGCTCCCCAGGGCCCGGTCACACAGCCCTGCTCCATCCTCAGCCTCTCTCCAGCTGGCTGGGGCACTTGGCAGCTGTCACCTCCTCCCTGCTCTCGGTCCTCGGGCTCAGTTCCCTCCTGATGCGTGGTTAGGAGCAGGGAAAAGGGTTTGGACCAGGGGATGGGGAATGGGGCGGAATTGCATCAGTCTTCTGTGTGCCAGGCCTCCAAACTGCTCATGTTAGCCTAAAAAACAGCTTTTTTTTTTTCTTCCATCCAGCCTAGTTTGACCTTCAAGCTCAGACATCAGATGGAACTGTAAGGTTGAAAGGTGCAGATGGGTTTTTTTTGCAGTGGGCTGCAAGGGCTTGTAGACTATAGATGAACTGGCTGGGTATCAGTTTTATTCCACTTTAATGCCTGCAAACCCTCACTGAGGATCTGTATTCCCGAATCCCATGTAATTATCTTGAAGGTCTTCACATGCCAGCCTTGTGCAACTGTTAAGGAATAGATCTGGTTTCATATCTGCACGTATCTTTGGAAAGATGCAAATAAGGAGGGAGCATTTGCATACCAAAGTAGGCTCCGAGTGAGATTTATTCAGCATTATTATTATTGTTATTATTAACAGTGGCGTGCTCCTGCGAGTCTCCGGAAGGCAGAAAAGGTAAAAATAAGAGATTGCTTCCAGCTCTTCTTTTTCCTGTAAATAGATTTGTGAAGCCTGAAACCACCCAGCCTGTGGTGCCACCATTTACTCAAAATACAGAGAGCGCTCTCCGGCCACAGGAAATGGTGCATTTAGGGAATCAGGGGCTGCCTGTGGGGATCCTACAGCTGCCAAACACACGGAGCCCCAGGGATGTCCCCACCAGGAGAGAGGGCGTCTGTCTGCAGCCACGTGGGGACACATGGAGGAGTGTGTCAGCAGGCGTGTGCAGCCTGTGCCCTCAGGAGCTTGTCGTGTCTCTGACAAGACAAAACCCTCTGGGATCTGTGGGCTGTTGATGGAGAGGAGTCAGCGAGCCCGGAGCACACATGGCAGGGGCAAGGTTGGTTTTCCTTTCTGCTCAACCAGATACTTCTGCTGTTGGCACAGCAAACTCAAGGTTACCTGTGGACAGGTGCTGTGGATAAACACCCAACTGCAAAGGCTCAAACCCCAACTGCAGAGGCTCAAAGCCCTGATTCATTCTCCCCTCTCCTTGCTTGTGACCTCTTTGCATTTCTGAGCTTTGTTTCTCTGTTTACAGCCCATTTCTCTGTCTTGTCTTCATGCCTGCAGAGGCAAATACTCTAAATAGGGTGTTTGTCATGAGATTTGCACATTTTCCATAATCAATACTGAGTTGTTGCAGTTTTTCCACCTCGAAGGACTGCTGTTCACCGCTCTCCTGACTTCAGAGGGTCTATTGTGAATTAGCCAAGGGTACCCCAAAGTGCATTTGGGAAGTTTGTCCATTCAAAGAAGGCAGACAATGGAAAATGGCAGGTTGGGCTTGACACTGTCAAAGTGTTGTTTCCAGGTAGGTCTTTTCCAACTAGATTTTTTATCATGGGGGTTGTCCTGAGCCACCTGCCCAGAGTTTGCTTCTGCCCTTTTGTGGAGACCTGCATCCACCTGCTCTCCCTGATGCATCTCAGCCGAGTGAGCAAAGGGGGCAGAGCCCAAGACATGGCTCCCCTATTGATGGTCAAGGGTCCTGCTTGCAAAGGTGTCCAGGGACAAGGCAGAGCCTTGGTCAGAGCCTGTTTCCATGGAGGGAGGCCATCAGTGCTGCACACTTCCCTGCTGTCCTTGTACTTGAAGGAGCACTATGCCAAGCAGAGAGTGGGAGGAACTAGAGCAGCTTAGTTTGTTCAGGGCATAAAAGCTTCCTTAGAAGGCTCCCTAAGCCAGTCTCCCAACCACATCCCACTCTGGATAGGATTTAGAAGGCAAAAATACACTTAAAATATAATTGCAATTGTTGATTTTAACTTTCTGTGCCCTTTATTTCCTCCAATCCCCTCACTGCTGTCCCCCATCTGGCACTTTCCTGCCCACGATTCTCTGCCTGAGTGTGGTGGGCTCTGTGCTGGGTGTCTTGATGTTGTGATAGAACTCATTTCCATTCTACCTCTGCACGATCTTTTCCATTGTGTTTACAGTAAGAGATGGAGCTTCGGTGTCACACGGTGTCACATTGGGAGCACTCCCTGTCCTTCACCTTCTATCCTTTAGGTAGCCAAGGTGTTTCCTACTTCTGCAAAATGATCTGCAGAGAGCATGCACCCACCTATTTTTGGATAACCATCCCACACGGCCTCCTCCGAGGACACAAGAGGGCGCTTCCACCTCACTTTTGGGGAGCATTTCTTTAGCAGGATTTTCTCTCGCCTTCACCACATCAGCTGTGGAAGGTTGGGTGAAGGTCCTTAGAGCAGGGAATTTGTCTCTGTATTTGTTTGCAAGGCACTCGGCTGAGGGGAGCTTCATCCTTGCAGCATTCCCAGAGCCTCACACAGAGCAAATTAAATCATATTTATGTGCATGAAACAGGGATTGTTCCACTTCAGGATCTGGTGGGTTTTCAGAGGATGTCTCAGAGGATCCTAGCACTGAGATATGTCATTGGTTTTGATCATTCACTGTGAGAAACAGACATGTCAAGGCATCATTGCTGGGATCCTCTCTGACTGTAACAGAACTGGCAAATCCAGGAGAAATTTGGTTTAAAAACAAGAGTTGGGAGCCTGTGAAGGGAGAGGGAATGGATTTTGTACTCACTACCCCACTGGGTGTGGCAGCAGACAGTGTGCAGTGGGCACATCACACATCTGACATCCCCCCACCAAGGAGGAGGCAGAA
Source organism: Falcunculus frontatus (assembly GCA_013398115.1). Lineage (NCBI taxonomy): Eukaryota > Metazoa > Chordata > Aves > Passeriformes > Falcunculus > Falcunculus frontatus. Next base: position 62,322 of record VZRV01000142.1, read on the forward strand.
CAGGTGAGAAAACTGCCAGAGGTTGGGGAACTTGTCTGAATCCATTTAATCCAGGCTATTTCCTCTCTAGCGTTCTTTTCCTGAGAAGGTTTTACCTGCTGGTGGCTGTATCCCAGCCATGTTCTGGAGATGGAGGACACAGGACCCCTGACCCCCAGGCTGACCTGCAGTGCACACCCACATCATGGCACCAGCAGTGAAAGGAACTTTTTTCACTGCTGTATCCAAGAGCTCCATACCTGGAGTCTGAACAACAGCCTGAAAGTCCCAGCTGTACAACAGTGGTAGAACACAGGCAGTCTCGGAATTCCCTTCCTGTGCTGGCTCACTCCTGGGGCTTGGAGTCTGCTTTTCTTCCTCCATCATCCTTCAAGGCTGTCTCCAGACAGGCTGTTCCTAGAGAACCACTGAGTTAAGGGACATCCACGCAATAGGAACACATCTCTCATTGCAGCTATGGCTACTGCAGCTACATCTAATTACCTGCTTGTAAATAAAGCCTAATTAGCCAGCACCCAACTTTTCCTCTGCACCCTTGTCCTATCACTTCGGTTCAAACACAGGGAGAGCAGTTTTCCCTCCAGGTGTTTGGAAAGGGATGTTTTTTGCTACAGAGCTGGCAGAAGGGAACAAAGTGTTTACAGCCAGAGCAGGGCTGACCTGGAGAAGGCACAGAGTGTGCTGCCAGACACGTCTCTTCATACAACCTGCAGGAGAAAATCAGAGTGCTGGGGTATTTTTTTATCACAACAGCAGGGCTTTAGGTTTTCCTGGGGCTGCATAATCTCCAGGATGTGGAGGTGGTGGGTTTTTGTGCTGGGTGACATTGGATGTGTATTAGTTTTTTTAAAGACTATTGAATCCAGCTACTTTTAAGATGCCTGTCTTTCAAAAACTGCTCTATGGAAGGAAAGGTCTTTCCTGCAAATCACACCATTTTCTGATGTGTAAAGCTGTATTCTGGAACAGGATGTTCCCCAAACATTAGTTACATGTTGAAGGGTTTTTTCAAGTGTTCTACTTTTAAAAAAGCAACAAAGGCCATTAGGAGAAAAAGAAACTAAAATTGCTTGGCACTTTTGAAAATCAGAGTGCCTCTGTTTAGTTTTGCAAATATGGAGCTTGGTACAGGAAGGCTCTGATTTCCAGAGCATCCATAGATCCTTGGGGGAGAGGTGCTGAGGGGGCTTATGGGCAGCATTGCTGGGTTCTGAAACTCTGTGTGTCCCTTTCTACAGCTACAAGTGGCTTAAACAGAACATTCCTCTCTGCTGTCCCATTCCAGGTCAAATCAAATGTTCATCAGAAGAAAGAAATCTGGGGCAGTCAAGATGAGGTTTTGTCTCCTCCTCTCCAAGCCCAGACAAACTCTGGTAACCTCTGATCTCATCCTGGTCCTTGGGCCTGGGACATCCTCTGGTAGGACTGGATACGGGAGGCAGGAAGGAAAATCCAGGTGTCTTTGAGCCCACGTTGCTGCCCTGGTGCCTAAAGGCCTCCTTTCTGCACCATTACCTAGAGGGATTTTGACTGCAGAGCCAAGGCCAAGATAGTAGGAAGACAGAGCAGGATATGGTAGCCTGGAAAGACCCTTTCTTGAGACCAGCAGGTGACAGCCAGGCTCCTTTCCATCAGCAGCACACACCTGGCACTGCTCTGTCCTGGGACAGAGTGACCCAAGGCATGGCTTGAGTCTGGTTTGAATGGCCACACTGCTCTGGGTTCCACTTTATGGATGCCGTAAGTGCCGTGTATTCAGGACTACAGGCTGGATTTTTATTAGCCCAGAGGACTCTCAAACTCGTGGACTGCACTTAAAAACATGTTGAGGTCTCTTTAATGTGCATACAAGGGTCCTGCAAAACCTAAACCCATCTACTGAATAGCTGATCCTTTCTGAAAGAAGCTTGGACACCTGGGTGTGAGAAACCAATGTGGTGAAGAGCTTTCTCAATAATTAGGCAAAAGCTGCCTGGGCAACCCTTCAGATGTGTCTTGTGCATGAGGTATTGGCATTTAAAACTCTAAAATTCTCCATCAGCAGAGAAATGTGGCAACATCACCCTCTTTATATCCCTAATGCTGGCCATTGGAAGGATCTCCCCAATGATCTTGTCCATTTTTCCCTGGAGTACTTGTCTGAACCCTCCTTCTTCCTCCTAAGCCTCCACAATTTCAAACCTTGACCTTCATATCAGACAAGAAGATGTTGAAGGATTTCATTAGTGGAACCTGCACCTATTAGTTTCAGTAAGGACGTGTTTCCTTCTGGATCCTTTGGGGATCTACGTGCCCCATTTTAGTGACTTCTCCAGGAGTTGGCCCTGCAGTGTTTTCTTATTGTTGTTTTCACATTTGCAAGTTGCCTTTTCCCACGGGGTTCCAGACCTGCATGGGAAAACATCCCAGATCGGATACCACAGACCCATAGAGCAGCGCTGTTTAACATGACCCATTTTGCAGTGTTTCCACCCGAATCTGTTCATCCCCCATTTCACAGCAGGGTGGAGGCATTTTGCTCCACAGCTCTTGTTGGTTCCAACCTCTGCATTCCCAAGGACTCGCTGCCAGGCTCAGCTGAGCACAGATGTGAGAATGTACTGCAGATATTCCCTACTTCTTCTTCACCATATAAGGGAGTGTTGTCCTTCCTAATGCTGGGGAACGGGGATAGGATGAATAACTTTCAGGATTAAGAATGAAATCTGGAGTCTTTCCCCTCTTCTGCTCACGGGCTTGTGGGCTGGAAAGGATTGTTACCATCTGAAGGGCTGGTGAAATGGGTTGGCTCCTTGCTGTTCAGCTCCTCAGACTTGTTCCTTGAGTCTGTTGGCTGAGCTGAATGGATTTGGAGATCCAGCCTGGATGGAGTCCTCCAAACCAGGGCTGGAGAGTATTGAAACAGCCTGCACACAAAAACTCACTGCATCCCCACTAAATAGGGCACTCAAGTCTGCAGGGCTGGAGTCCATCTGGCCCTTCACAGTCACTTAAGCAGAGCTTTCAAAGGCAGCTGCCAGGGCACCCTCTTCTGTGCTTTGTATGCCGAGAAAGTCCAGACCAACTCTTGTCTGCAAGGGACACGAGTTCAGTGTCTACTGACCATCCTCAGCTGCTGGTCTCGGCCCAGGAAACCTCGTGGATGTAGGGAAAGTGTGAGGAAGGTGGTCCAGTAGTCCTACCTCTGCTGTGGGAATTTGTGCAAGAGAGGTAGGCTGGGAGATAATTTTAACAGCATCTTGGAAGTGGCTGAGGTTCTGAGAGAATGTGCAGAGCTGCTGCGTTGGTGAGAGAGGAACCAGAGGTCTTGAGCACTGTGTTAGGATGGTCCTTTGAAAGGTCCTCCAAGGTGTTCCAGAGGGAGCAAAACTCTTTGGCACTGTGTTGGGATAACTGTTTGAAACAACCTCTGAAGTGTTCCAAAGGGAGCAGAGCTCTTAGGAGCTGTGTTGGGATGACTGAAACAACCTCCAAGGTGGCCCACAGCAAGTGAGAGGCTCAGCTGTAACTCGAGTGTTCTCCTGGTGCCAGGCTTTCAGCAAGGTGAAGGGGTAGCCCAGGGCACCTGAATTCAAATCACTGTGACCCAGATTTACCTCTGAGGTTGGCCACGTGCCTGCCGTGCCCATGCTGCCTGGTGTGGGCAATATTGCCAGTTCCTGCCTGAAGCTGGGCCACCCTCCTCTGGTTGTATTTTGTGTCCAATTACTCTCCAGCCTTCTCTCCTTTGTCCTGTCAGCTCACCCCTGCTGGGAGCTGAACCTCTTTCCAGATGCCTGGCTGGTCTCCCAGAAGCAGCACAACACCATTGTAATGTGTAATTAGGCTGGAATTCTCCTCCAACCCCCTTTTTAATTTAAATTACACCAATCCTTGAGTATGCAAGAGGTTATAAACCCAAGGATCCTCACACTTTTCCCCCCAAGATGTAGCCTGTTAGTATTTTACCTGAAAACAGGAAAAGTATTAATAATAAAGCCTAACACTGAAAGAGGACACGTCTTGGAAAGATGGAGTAGGGCAGTGTTCCTCTTGTGAATGACATGGGGCAGGAGAAGTGTTGGGTGAGTTTACCAAGGCCACCTGGCACAGGAAGAGTAAGAGGGATAAGGAAGTAGCACATCCTAGGCCAGTCCTTATCCTCCTTCCCTTGGCCAGCACCAAAATGACTCCAACATACGATCAGGGCTGCATCTTTCATGGACGCTTATTCAAAGCAGACTGCAGCCAGACATCAAAACAATACAAAATGCAGTGCAGCAGTGCCAACCTGGATCTTGCCTGTAGTGGCCAAAGTCCAAGGAAAGCACTGAAGGATTTTCAGATGTCGGTTCAGACAAATCCCTGGACTCTTAAAGATGACCATCTCTGATAACCTCTCCCACCAGCTGGGAAGTGGCAGCTGCGTCTGTAAGGCTGGTTACTGCAGTCACTCATTCTGAAAACAGCAACTGTTCAAATTCATGAGGGGTTTTGACCTAAGGTAGGAGAGACAGATTCCATCAAGGAGCCCAGAACACTTTTAATGCCCCACAGGAAAAATTACTCTTCCTTTTTGGTATCCAATCTGCACAATGTAAATGCTGCACACCGGCCTCTGCCATTGCAAAGATCCCAAGCTGCATCTGCAATGGAATCACAGAATCATAGAACGGTTTGAGTGGGAAGGGACCTTAAAGATCATCTCGTTCCACCCCCTGCCATGGGCAAGGACACCTTCCACTATCCCAGGTTGCTCCAAGCCCCATCCAACTCTCCTTGAACACTTCCAGGGATGTGGCAGCCACAGCTTCTCTGGGCAACCTGCTCCAGTGCCTCACCACCCTCATTGTAAAGAGTATCTAAGTGTAGCTCCATGTACTCCAGTTGATGATGTGACCCTGGAGATAGAGGGTCTTAAAAGGTAAGAGGCATTTCTAGGAATTTCTCACTTTGGCTGAAGATTTTAAGGGCATATAAATGCATGGGGAAAATACAGAAATAGGCAAAGATGCCTGGAAACTATCAGGTCCTCCTTATTCCCCTTGTCTTGTGTTGGTCCTGTTCTCCACATTAAACCAACCCCCCCAAAAAAGTGTACTGGTTGGTTTAAACATCATCAGAGCAGCTCTCCAGCTGTCTGACACGGTTAGACTCCATCATGTTCCTTGTCAGTGTTAATCTAATCTGTATTAGCAGGAAGTTACTGTGAAGATAAAGCCAAAGTGCTAAAGGGTAACAGCCACAAGTTTTTTTCCTGTGTAGCAGTGACAGATTTTGGATTACAGGTCCGACTCAGTGTCTGTCAGAAGGATGTCATTCTGGAGCATCACCTGCTAGGAAGCACAGCTGAGATCCTCCTGAGTGCTTGAGCTGACCCCTGTTTTAGATGTTCATACATCTCAGCTCCCTCAGCAGACCCTGGTGGTCCCCAAGGAGGTGGTTGTCACACCAGTAGAGACTATTTGAGGACTTGGTGCCAGTTAACAATTTCACCTTGATGTACCCTCTGCCAAGGATGTGAGTCCCTTGTGCTCCCCGTTCTAGGGTCACGCACAAGGAAGCCCAGATCTTCATCCTGATGAAGTTCGTCATCTCTATCAAACCTCAGAAAGTCACAGTGCTTAGGAAATGTCACCCTTCCCCTCACTTAAATGATGTGCTGTCACTGTAGATTGGTACCAAACCCAGGGAAGGGCATAGTGAGAGTGGAAGGATAAGGGAGGGAAGCACAAGGTCAGTTCAGTCCTCCAAAAAGTTTGTCCTGATCCAGAAAAGGAAGAGAGTTTAGGAGGCTTTGTAACTTTTTGTAGCTCCCAGATGCTGCTTAGCAGCTCATGGCACTTGAACAGTGACTTCCAGGCTCTTCAGGAGTCCCTCACCTGGGGGTCTGGACATCCCACAACACAGCCTGGATCTCTGCTCCAGCTAATTAAGCCTAAAAAAGGACCTGATCCAAGTGTCATCTTAGTCTGTATATTTCTCCTCCATCTCTAGATTTTAACTTCTTTGCTTTCTTTGAGAAGAGTTTCCCTGAAATGAGAGGGATTGTCTTTCAGTGGTGTTTATGACAGACTTTTGCCGAGTGCAGGTTGTATCTGGAGCATCACCAGAGCACGTTGTAGTGTGTTGACCCTGACTGGATGCCAGACACTCATCAAAGGGTTTTATCACTTCCCTTCTCAGCTGAACAAGCTTCTGTGGCTGGGCCTGGCAGAAAGGAGATATGGATGGAAAGCCCTCAGTTGTAAGGCACATTTTTATCCCTTGGTGCAAACCAGACTGGTTTTCCAGCGTGCTTGAGTTATGCATCACCCACAGCCAGTCACAAAATGACACTGGACCTTTCCCAAGAATAAATGAGGTTTAAACATACAGCTTTTTTGTTGAGAAGCAAGTGTTTTTTGCCTAAATTCCTCTTCCATTAAGCACATCTGCTGAGCACTGAAGTCTTGAGCTGAAAAATGGGCATCACCTCTCAGAAATCTTCTTCCCCAATGTATGAGACAATTGTGTGTTGGGTCTGATAAGAGCAAGGTGGGCGTATTGGTGTCATGAGTAGATCAGGGTCATGATACTGCTCTCTAGGTGAGAGCTGGATCTTAGTGGGACCTCTCTGTTCAGGCAGTGCCAGCTACATGTCCCCAGATGAAGGATTAAGAGTCAGGACATTGAGCCACATGAAGCTGGTTAGAGACAAAATATGAAGGTAGAAAGCAAACAAACAAAGTAAACCTTACCCAATATGTGCTCCAGCTGAGTGAATTTAGGCACCTGTATTTTATTTTTGAGACACTGTAAGTGGTTTTGAAGTTGAAATGCAGTTCTTTAGTTCTGGGAAGATGCCTATGACAACCTCACTTCTTTACAGCCCAAATAATTCTTAGGGCTCTTGCTCAGCAGGCAGAGTATCAGAATATCTCAGAGATGTACCACATCTATTGAAATTCCTGGTATCTCCAGGAAAGCAAAGAGAATGGAAAGCCCTGCCCTGATTATTTTTTTCCAAGCCATATCTGGGACTCTTTTCTCTGTTACAGTTCCTGCTATAACATTTATAATCATGTTATAAACGGGGATGAGGATTTATTGCAGGGTGGCTGTACATCCTGATTTGGCTGGAGATTGTTCCATGAGACCGAGGACATTCCCACCATCCTGAAAATAACCCTTGGGGTGCTTGGCTTTAATCAGGACATGAACTTTCTCCTGTATCTCTTGGGCTCACCCCTGGGAACCTTCCCATCACGGCAGAGCTCAGCTCAGTGGTGTTGGCTCCAGTTCTAGGGAAATAATCTGCTAAAGTGTGAGCCCCATGTCCTGGCACCTGGTGTGTGTGTCATGGTCCATGTATCTCCACTTTTTAACACTTTTTCAATCTGTTATAAAGCAGTCTAAAGAGATCAAACCATTTTGAGGTGCCCATTTTGATTGTCACTGCTTGTAGGCTCCTCTCTGGAGAAACCACCCTTGATAGATGAGGCAATTACCTGCTTCTTTTTTATCTACATGGACCATGAAGTGGAGCAGAGAAAAGTACTCCAGATAGGAGCAATACTGATGCTTCTGTGTGTGATGGCTTAATGACAAAGTCAGCTCTCCCTAGCTGGAGGTGACTGGAAGAGAAAAATCTACCTGTGCTGCTCCTGCTGAGAGGTGTAAGGGGACATCCCAGGGGTGTGTGGCTGGGTACATCCTCACATGTACCTGCTCGAGTGACAGATGTCCTAAAGCCCTGTCAGCCTCAACAGAGCTCAGCCTGCTCACAGCCACAGAGAATCCATCACCTCGCATTGGGAATTCTGCTCCCATTCATCAAGTGATATCTCAGCTGTGACTACTTGTCAGAGAAATTTTACTGAGGATGCTTTATCCCCTTACAACCTCCACTGGACACCTTGATTTACAGCTTCCAGCTCTCAGCCCAGATGGAGCAGGTGATGCAGCCCGAGCAAGCTGGGGAAATGCTGCTGTTACCCACTCGTGGGACGGCAGCAAGAACCGTCTGCTTTCCTTTGTCCCTGGGACCATGGTGGCTCAGAAGTGCTGGGCTGTAACAGGAGGAAAGAGGATTAGTGCTGGGGACCAGCTCTCTGTCTGTACATCATCAGCAGGCACCTCCTGCACATCAATGTCCTGTGCATGGCGTTACAGCAATTTTCCCTCGTGGGATTTGGAAAAACCCCTGCTCTCTTTGCTGACCCCTGTTCCTTGTTCACTGTCTTGTTCTTGCTTCGCCCTTTGGCAGAGGGTGAGTGGCTCTGGCTCTGACTCCTCCTCCTGCTTGTCAAGGCTCAGGCTGCGAGCACAGGGCAGAGCGATCCAGTCTCTGAAGTGGTTTTCCCTTGGGAGTCAGAGGCTGTGTGGATGTGGGCTCAGGCATGCCCACACATCCATGTGCCAGGCTGGGGAGCGTGGCCCCACCACGAGCACCAGGAACCTCTCTGTGGCTTTGCATATCCACGAGCCTGACCCATCTCTGTCCCCTTTGGCTCCAGCACAGTCAATCCCACACATGCCTGTCACATTTCCTAGTGGATGTTGGCTTATGCAGAGGCTGGAGCAGGCTGTGGGGATGTGGCTGGCCAGGGCAGGGAGGGAGGAGAACTCCACCTGTATTCACAGTCCTCTGGGGCAGGGAGGAAGAAGATGATTTCTAAAGCGTAGTAAATATTAATTTCTCATCTGCCAGTTTGACTAGCATAGTGTTTGCAATTCTCTAAAACCACGAAGCAGATTCCCTGCTCCCGCTGGAGGCACAGGTCAAGCCCTTGTCAGCACCTCTGGGCACAGCCTGGCTCTGTGAGTACTCCTGTATGGCTTGTGGTGAGCCAAAACAAGCCAAAAAGAGAGGCAGGATGGGCTAATTCAGCCCCAGGAAGGAACTGCCACTGTGCTGGCTCACTTTTCACAAATCTGCTCAGCCCACAGCATGGGCTGCACTGGCTGGGAGCTGTTTATGAGACACTGTGACCCTCTGCCTGCAGAATCTGGGCTCTGCTGTACTCATATCACCCCTGAAGAACTCCTGAGATAGGGGCTAAGTCAGAAGGCAGCTGGGTAGGAACTACCAGGAATGACCAGATTGTATTTGCAATCAGTACAAACCACATCAGGTATGTATGATATGGAGAGCAGGGCATTGATCATTATTAAAAATCCCCATTCCTTTATTTCTTTACCCAGGTGCTGGGTGTGAGGAGGTTTTTCTCGGTGTGTGTTTGGGCCATCTCATTATTCACAAATGACAGGGCGAGGCAAAGGGAGTGAGTTATGTTGGCCTTTGCAGACAAGTGGCAATAAAATAAGTTTATGGTACCGCCTCCTATACCATCACATATTTATGTCCCATATTTATCTTGCTTTTTTAGCCATTTGTGCTTGCTTGTCTTGCAAGGCCGCCCCACCTCCATTCCCTGAGACCAGCAAAGGGATGAATTCTGATATTGCAGCTCACATTGGGCAGCACTGGAGCTCCCTGGAGACATCCAGGCAAAAGTTCTTCTGTCATTGGTGAGGGACAACTGAGCTTTATGTCGGCTTCCTATAGGTTCAAGCCAAGTGGCTCTGCAGGCCCTTGCTGGGGCTGAGCCCAGCCTCTCTCAGCAGTTTGGGATAGGACCTGCTCAGCAGCCTGCTGAGATCTTGAACCATAACTGGTGCAGCCCATGGGTACCTGCTCTGGAAGGAAGGGATTTGCTGAATGTTTGTTTATCATCATGTCCCCGTGACCAAGGACGTTTGGTTCCTTGAAATCTGGCAGTACCAGATTTTCTGCATCCCATGGAAGGTCCAATTCCCACGTGTCAAATCCGGTCAGAGGGAAAGGGACTGAGCACTGAGGGGAGAGGACATGATTCTGTCAGCTTTAGAGCCAACAATGAGATTTTGGCTGTGTCCCCAGCCAGAGGGGTCAAATGCATGGTTTTCATTATAGATCCCATCTCTGTTTCCCCCCCATTTCTCCATTCCCTGGCTGGCCCACCATGTGCAGCCACAGCACAAAGACATGAAAGCGCAGCCCTTTGTGCCATCTGACAGCAGCACACAGTCCCCCATCTGTCCCCCGGGGTCACTCTGCAGTGTGACCCTTCCATTGTGCTCCTCCAGCCCTGTCTGCAGGGCAGTGATTTGGCTGTGCACATACGAATTACCTGCGGAAGGACAGACATCTGTAAGATGCAAAGTAAAGGACACTAAATTATGATAAACAGGGCTTTCGATTTCACTTCATGTGGGCGTAGCAATGACTCCTCTCCAAGTTGTCTCTGCTTCCCTTTTCTGAGTTATGGACATATATTCCCTTTTGCTGCCAGCTTTGACGGCTGCTGCTAAGTCAGCCAGCACTCATCTTTCAACGCAGAATAATCAAGTGACTGGGACAGCTAACAGAAGGGCAGTCTCCCTCTAGGACACGATGGTCCTGACATTCAAATGTGCTCATACACAATGAGGTTGAAAGGAGAGGACCAGGTGGGCAAAATGTGTGTGCTGGTACACCGTGATTTTGAACACACGATAACAAAATTTCTGCTGCAGTATTAATCCTCGTGACTGCCTGTTTCAGCCTTGCATGCTCAGTGTGGTTCTGCTCTGCCCAATCCATCTCCATCCCCTCCCCAGCCCTCTGCACACAAGAGCAGGGGAGAGGCTGCAGGAGAGCCAGATTTGTCCTTTTCATGCCCTACATAGTGGGCATTAAGGTGATAAAGCAAACAAAATAGTGGAGTCCCAGTTCCTCAGCGTTCTATCAAGAGGGAAATCTCATCCCATCTGCAAGGATAAGCCCCTGGAGAGCAGGGGTTTAGTAGCATTTTAGTAGTGACTGCCTCACTCCATCACAGCAACCCATCCTAAGCCCTGGGTCCTGCTAATTTTTACCAAAACGCGGAGTGATATCCAGATAATTGGAAATACTGTGGTATTTCCTTGGTGTTGTTACTGTGGAAGACTCAAGGAGTGTCACCAGATGCTTTGGTACAACCTCGCTCCTCCCTTGATGCCATCTCTCATGCTTGGCACTCCTGCCAGCCGGCTCCAGAAATTCTGCCCTGAAAGACGTCGTGGATGTGCCCAGCAGGACTTGCCTACACGCAGCAAGTGTTTATGTGCCTGCAGGAGCCAAGATATTCCCTTTCCCACCCAGCACCCGGAGCACGGAGCGAGGCGGCCGCACCTACCTGGAGCTCTGGAAATTTTTAACATAAAAATGATTTGATTGATTTGGGGAGGGAGAAAGAAACACAAAAGGCCTTAAGATTTCACTGATTTCTCCTGGGACCCTTTTCTGTACACAAAGTGTTTCCTGCTCTGTTCTTGGAAGCATTACCCTTGGCTGGGCCTGGCCTTTAAAACATTACCAGCTGTATGCAAAATAGAGTGCAAAGTGCCAAAAAGCCCCGCAGGCTATTTACATTTGGCTGGAGCTTGCTGTGTTGGCCAAGCTACAGAGATACTTTGTTCATCGGCCTTGCAAGGAAAGCAGCTACTTCAAGCTGTTTGGTCCTGTTTATACACAGAGTTACCATGGAAGTCCCCAGGCCCCACAGCTTTGCATACTCACATATCCAGGGTGCATTTTTCCAGGACCTGATTTGTCTTCCCTCTCATTTGTTGGTAGGAAGCTCTGGGATGAGGTTCTTGGGTAGATGTCGGGTGCAAATTGGTTTATGTTTGTGGTGAAGTGTTGCTTGAGTGCTGTCTGGGTCCTCTCTTGATGCAAACAAGAGCAGGTGGGGCAATGGGATACCTGATGCATGAGCAAGAACATTTTTCCAGAGTGAATCTGGGGAAAAGTAGCCCTATCAAAAAAACTTGATCACGGACAAACTCTTGCAGCTGTATGGAAAGAGTAACTTATAACTGTATTGGGTTTTATGTTTGCAATAAATAGAAACACATTTCCTGAAGTGTGATAATCAGTTGAGGGCAACCTGAATTCCAAAAATACAGAAAATAAAGGGAACTCTACATTAATTTCTCCGAGATAAATTGTTGTGCCCTTGGATCAGTGCATTTCAAATACTGTATTGTAGGTTCTCTCTCTTAGAGTATTCATTATATTCTAAAAGCTCAATATAGGTGAAACCTCTATATCATCCAAGTCAAAAGTATGAAGCATGTGGGAGATCCTACAACAACAGGCGTAAGAATAATTGGGTTTTTTTAGGAGACTTTAGGGAAAAGGTAACAACCTTTGAAGTATTTTGTGGTTGAGATAATTTGGGTTTTCTTGAATCCTTGGGCTACCACCCCAACTAATAAGGATGTGGATTTCTTGACTTTTCTTTCTGCTATTATTTGTTACTTTAGCTGTTTTATCAAAAAGACTTCTCATGGCTGAACACTTGTGATTAATCACCTCTTGCCAACATGTCACAGGCAGACTGAATAATGGCACAACTGGATATGAGGGTATGGCTGGAGATCCTCTCCTGACTGGCTCTAGGTATCCAGGTTAGGGAATTTTACACCTCTGCACTGGCAAGCAGTGCTGGGGAAGACTAAAACATTGCTGCCTTGGCCTCATACCAAGCCCCAGGATTATCTCGTGTGCTGGATGGAGTGGTTTGAATACATCCTTCTGTGCTGCAAGGAATTGTGCTCTCGGTGAGTGTTTGGGGGGAGTGGGGACAAGTGAACCTCACAAGCTGATGGTGAAAAACCACTCCTCCCTGTGGCTGAGATCTGATCTCAGAGCCTGAGTGAGACCACTGGGGACTTTCCCCACTCATTTTTGCAGGGCAAGGACATTTTGATCGTGTGGAAGGGGAGAAAGGCTGAGCACTGCAGGCTGGCCAAAGTCTCCAAACCCCGTTGGCTGAGGTGGAGCCTGGACAATGCAGCTACACCTGTGAAATAAAGGTTCTCCTTCTGCTTTGGCTTTCAGACATCCTCACTCACAAGCAGAAACACTTGGGAAGCAAACCAGCAATGTGTCTTCTGTCTGTGCACTTGTTCTCTACCAAAGAGGGAGTCAGCCAAGCCTGGAGTTCATTCTGTCTTGGCCAATAGTTAATAATAACCCTGCAACAGCTTCTTTTTCTCTCTTTTTTTTTTTGGTTGCAAATTAAGGGTGGATGAATGGCCTGGATAAAATTAGAAATCTTTTCCTGAAAGGCTGAGCTCAGTTTACAAAGTTATAGCTCCACCGAAGTCCCATTGCAGCTGGGGAATCCCAGCTGCTCTCTGAAGGGTGAATAGCTGATAACAAAGTGCAAATGTGTGCTCTGGATCAGAGGGTCCTCCCCATTGTGCTGGCTTCACATCACAGCGGCTTTGAGGAGGTGGATGGGGTGATTCCTCATTTCACCTTCCTTTACTGCCAGGACAGGCAGTGGCTGTAGCAGGCAAGTGCCCTGTGAGGTGTTAAGAGATGGGGGCTAATGGGGTTGGATGTTGGATGTGCATTGGGTGGGCCAGATCACAGGAGAGGAAAGGAACTCAGGCTTGGGAAGGAATTCTAGTTCCTTTGAACATAATGCCCAGGTACCTGCTGGATTGGGAACTTTCTACATGTGGATAGCCAGGCAGAAAATTGTTAGGGAAGGTGTCTCTCATCCCATCTATGAATCTTCCCAGAGCCTTTTGCATTCACTGATTCTGCTGCATTCTGGTCATTTATCCTGAGGCTGCATGATGAAGTGGTGCCCATGTTTTGAGTGACCCTGGCCCTGACACTCTTTATAAAAAACTCTTTTTTTCATAACTGTGAGACCCAGAGCTGTCAAAAGCCTCACTCATGAGAGGGGTTAACATCAAGAGGCTCTGTGTGGCAAACCCCACCTTTATTTCCATGTCTTTTGTGGGTGAGGGGTGTAAAGTCACAACTGGATATGACTGAGCTGCTGTGACAGACCAGATGTCCCCTTCAGCTCCTACATCATTCCCATCAGTGAGGCTGAACACATGAGCTCAAACCAGCCTGACACAAGATGGACAACAGCTGGCAGTAGCTGCTTAGACCATTGTAATTCCCATTTGATGGTGTCCCCACAGCTCTGGTGAACATGGGTTCTGAGCCATTGAATTACATGCGTTATTAGGATTTTGCTGGTGTCTAAAATGACCCCCTGAGGTCAGTGGACACGATGTGCCCCAGCTCAGTATCAAGCCCAGCACTTTCTGCACAGTATTAACATTTATATCCCCTCTGGAAAGGATGGAGAAAGCACAGGTTTCCTTCATAATGAGGTATTAATAAAAAATTCCCCGAACAAAACAATATATATTTGATACCTAGAAGGTCTGTCTGTTGGTTTCAAAAGTCATTCTGAGCCTTTATATAACAGTGCAATTAGCTGATACTATAAACTTATTATGTACCTGCTGGAACACAACAGCTCCTTTGAAGCAATTCAGATCTATTTTGTAATTATACAATTAGGCCACATGCCATACTTGGGAGATTGTGCAAAGGGGAAACTTTCAATTTCAAAGTGACTGAGAACTTTGGTGGCTACAGGCTTTTTTTTTTTCTTGCTGACCTGCAATTAAAAAATTTAGAATTCTTCAATATATCACGCTGTCTGAGTTAAGCACCCCAGGAATCTCCAAGGGGGTCTTGGAGAATTGCAATGTATTGGCAATAAAGAAATTTCCTGGGACAGTGCAGACCTTGCTCTGCATGCTGTCAAATGTGGTGGGATCTGGCACCTCCAGCTGCAACAGAAGGAAAGCAGAAATAAACTGGTTAAGAATGTCTTAAATAATCCAGTTACATTGGTTTCAGGGGTTTTTTTTGCAGGCCTTCTAGAATTACTACAGCTGGATTTCCCCCTTTCCTCCCACTTTTACATGTTTTACTCTTTGGGTGGATGGAACGGTCCTGCCTATGAAGTGAGACAAGGCTGGACATCAGCATTTGGAATGTCTGGTGACAGCTCAGCGCTGTTTGATGTGCAGGGTCATGAAAAGGAATGGCTGGGATGAAAAGAAAATTTGGTGGGCCCCAGCTGTGGTGAAACACAAGAAGAGAATCAAGGAAATCCAAACAGACACAAGATGGATTTGGTGGTGAATTTAGACGGGCCTCCAAAATGGGACAAGGACCTCCAGAGCTCAGAGCCTGAGATGGGATGTGCAGGCATAGTCACCTCTGGGGTAGGTACAAGCTCTGCACTGGAGTTGGTGTCCTCAGCCCTTATTATGTGAAAGTCCATCCCAAAGTGTGGCTCTTCTCATCTAAGATGGGCACCAAAGCGGAAGAAAGTTGCAGGGATCGGTTTTTTCCCCGTTGTCTCTAGTGGGAGTCCCACGTGAGGTGTTCAGAAAGACAACATCAGCCCAGATGTCTTTCTCTGGGTGACTCCTGTCCCACCCTGGTTTCCAACTCATCAGCTGTAGGAGCCCCAGCTCTGCCACTGAAGGGAAACATGAACACAGCAGTGCTCCATTTTTTTCCCTTTTGAAGGATAAACTTGTCCTCATCTCCCAAGCAATCCAGGCTTGGGGAATGATTGTGTTTCCTCGCTGGGATCTATATCAAACCACTGCCCTTCTGGATATATCAGGCTTGGTGTGGGGGACACGTAGATTTTGAGCAGGACACCTTGACCCCCAGTGTCTGCCTTCAAGAAGAGTCTTGGTTGGGGTGCAAAGGGATAGTGGTTTGTGGTTTTGGATTTGACACTGGTAGGACCTGTGATAGCCTGGGACACGCCTGCTTTGGGAGCAGTGAAAAGACACTCAGAGGAGATAAACCACGGGATGTCTTTGTGGAAGGATTTTGAGGACGTGCTGCAACAGAGCCTAGGACTCCCAGGAAACCAAGCTGTTGCCCTCAGTCCCTGCATTTGAAGCCTGGCCCAAACCCTAAATGGAAGGGATTGTTTCTCTTGACATCAGTGCTCTGGTGGGATGAATCGTCAGCCTGGATGAAAGCTGAGCTGCCAGCTCAATTGTCATTCATCACACGGCACAGAAATGTCATTTTTTAATGATCAGTCTTCCCTCTGGAGGCTGTGCTGAAGTGATTCCTTGACTGAATGTCTCAGAAGATGTGCTCCAAGGGGGGAGTGTCTCTGGTGGCATAAATCCTCATTTCCTCATTATCTGGGCATTAGTGGAAGCAGGTCACTTTCTTCACAGTACTTTTGAGAGTGTATTTGCATATAGATGCAGTGGGTCAGATTCTGCTGCTGGTTTAAATCCTGAATAAGTGCATTAACAATTCTTCATTAAACCACACTATTTGTGAAGTCTGGACCTTCTGAACACAAAAGGACCATAGCCAGGGTCTTGCAAAACAACAAACAAATGCAAAAGTACATCTGGGACCTTCACAGAATATTTCAGCAAATTGTCCCCATCCAAGATTGATTTTTGCCTATCCAAAGCTATATATGTTTTTTTTAAGCATGTGCATGAGCACATATTTTCTGTTAAGCAAAGCTGTGCAAATTACTCATATGACCTAATCTGACCTGCCTAACAGCCTGGAATATGACAAAAATAAATAAATAAATAAATAAATAAATAAATAAATAAATATGTATGTATGTCTGTACATGCACATCTACGTATGTGCACATATAGGCTCCACACGAAAGATGTTAGCTAGGGGACGATACAGCATTTTTTTTCCCCCGAATCTTTTCCCCTGCCGAATTTACTGAAGGATTTTCCTTGTTATCTCCTGTGGAACTGCCATGGCAAGAGGACCTTGAAGATGAAGTCAAGCATGAGGTTTAACTGTACTCATTCTGGCAGCCCTAGAGGGGCCTTTAGTGCTTTTCTTAAAGTTGCTCCAAGATTTTCTTCTGCCTCACCAAGGAGAGCCCTGCAAAGGAGTAAAGGGAGTTTGCCCGCCTGTTAACCTGGGGTGCACAGAGGAAATGAAAAGCACAGATTTTTCAGTGTCCCTGACTTTCTGCCTGGTGCAGAAGATCTGGCCCACCCTTGAGTCCCTGAAACATGCAGAGCATCTCCAAGAGTCCTGAGGTCTGTGCTCTGGGATACCCCTACAAAGAGAAGCTACCACAGGTCTAAAAGTGCTGAAATCTGACTGGCCCCACACAGGAAGGGAAAGTAAATGTGAAAAAGGGTTTGAAATACTGAACACCAATAGTAGCAAAAAACAAAGTCTGTGTTTTTCCCACTCATCTTTTTAAATCCCAGAATGATGGCGTGGCTATGCATTTCATGGGGCTGTTGCTGTCCCTGAGAGCTCTTCCAGCTCATGAGGGCAAAGGGAACATGAGGGCTCTGGAAAAAGGGATTCTTTTTGTGGGTATCACTGCAAGCATCCCATTTCCTTGGGAAACTGTCTGAAAGGCAGGGCTTGTATATATATATATATACACTTTTTTTTTCTTTAAGAAAAGCTTCCCGTTCTTACCCCAGAGCCTGCATCTCTGCAAACTGAGGACCACAGTCCCTTTGCCATGTGTGTGGTGCCTCTGTGCTCTCCAATATCACCTGGGTGCTTGCATATTGTCCCTGAGAAGAGATTTTCAGGGATTTTCCATTCAATGATGAGGATCCTCAGTTTCCCACTATTTTTTTTCCTGCTCCATTGCCTTGATCAGCTGAGCTGTTTTTGAGACAAGGCTTGGCCCCACTTGGCTGTGCTCCCCCCATGGTAGGGATGGCTCGGCAGGGCCTGGCTGGTACCCAGCTGGAGGATCAGAGAGCAACCCTGGGCTCCCTCGGGACCCACCACAGGGATGTGCCAAACAAATCTCAGCTCAACAGAGAAAATGGCCCACGATATGGCCTTTGCAGTGCTCGTGCCAGCTGAAATACAGCCATGAAGCTGCTTGCTTCTCGTTCGCCCAAGAGCCCCTGCAAAGCTGGGGGATGCCATAAGAGAAGCTGGAAAATTGCAATACTTCATCTTCTACCCACTTCTGCTGTCAGCCTCTAGCTTGAAGCCTGAGCATTGAAGGAGAGGCACAAGAGATGGGTTTCTACGGAGCCAGGCAGCAGACACAGGTTTATTTGTGCTTAAACAGCATGGACATTCTGGGATGGAGGTTTGTCTCTGGGCTGCTGAGCACTGTGATGCTGGTGGGGTTGAATCAAGCTCAGAGCTGGGCAGGGCTGGTGGATTGCAGAAGCACATGGATAACATGCTACTGCTCACTCTGAATGCAGACCAAGCCTGGGGTCCCAGCACCACGTTCCCAGGATGCAGGAGGATGCAGGTGCATGGATGTAATAATTGTAAGAAGTAATAATTATAGTTATAAATTATTAATAAAATTTATTAATATAAATTATAACAGATACATATGATTACTATTTATATATCAATTATTATCCTAATCTTACTATTTTACTAATAATTGTGTGATCACTTCTGGACCCCTTACCAATACAGGCTGAAGGCAGCCCTTCCCCAAGAAATAATGCTCTATACTCCAACTGGAAGCCAAGAGGTGGAAAAACACAGGGTTATAGCAAGTTCAGAGATAACTATGGGATAAGCTTCCATCCAGAGCTGGGAAGCTCTTCTCCATCCACAGTCTAGTGCCCTCAGGGGACTTTCCCTGCAGGGCTGTGGCTTCAATCTCTGTTGAGACAGCACAGTGTTGCATCTATTCCATATTTCTGTGCCAGCACCGGTTTTCTCCAGCAGCATCTCTGTGGTGAATAAGCCCCTGGCTCCTCTGATCTCCTCCTGGGTGCCAGTGGCTTGGTTTGGCAGTCTGTGTTTCACCAGGGTCGGCTCAGCGGGCCCTGCACTGTTACACCAGCCACGATCTCTCCATCTGTTTGGATCTGTTCTTTCCTGGTGAGAGTTTAGTGTTCCTTGCCTTAAAAGGAGACAGCCTTCACCACTGATGTATCTTCTTCCCTTGCTCCTCACCGTAGTTTTCATCAGCTGATGGCACATCTGTATTCCTGGGAAACTGAGCTCTCCTGAACATCTAATTCCTCTCTGTCTCCTGCTCTGCGGGCAGTGATGTATCTTTGCCAATTTACCGAGGAATTAGCTGGGGATAAGGATCTGTGTACACTTTATACTTTGCTTCCCAACACCCACCATTAATAATGAGCATGTCCTTTATGACCTGAGCCTTGTTTTAAGTGAATGCAAAGTATTGGCCCTTTCCTTGATGATCCATAGCCCTTGCAGCAGCACACTGTCGTCTGGAAGGATTCCAAGTGTTTTGGAGCAATGCACTGGAATACATCACAAGTGAACCAGTTTTGCTTGTCTAAGTTTTGTCTCTGGGGATTTGGGGGGGACAGCAGGGGAGGAGAGGGATGAATATTTATTAGCTTTTAATCAAAGAAAGTGCTCTCTGTAACCAGACAGGCTACTGTCTGTATCTGATCCAAGAGAGACATCAAGATCCCTGTTCTTTGCTGTGCTGCAGCTCATGCCCCTCTGAGCTGAGCAAATGGGTTGTAAAGCACTCCAAGAGGTGCCTGCCTCTGTTTGGATTTTGCTGCATTCAGATTTTCCTGGCCACATTCACCCAGGATTCTCCTGGAAAAAACAGTTGCTGGATGAGTGGAGAGGAACAGCAAAATGCATGTGTCATGACCCTGAGAGAGGAGGTGCATTTTGGGTAAGTTTGCACACATTTGAGCAGCCTGGTCTAGTGGAAGGTGTCCCTGCCCATGGCAGGGGTTAGGAACGAGGTAGTCTCAAGGTCCCTTCCGACCCAAACCATTCTGTGAGTCTTTGAGTCAGGCAATTTGTACACTGGCTGTATATCCTGGGTATCCTGAATAACCCCTCCAAAGCCTATTGTGGATGCCTTGAGCAAGGAAAAATAACACCTCTCAACTAGAAAGGGGAGAAGATATAAAGCAGCAGAGACCTGGAGCTGTGGAGCAGAGCCCTCCATCATGAGCTGGGAGGCAGGGTTTTATGGAAGTGTTTGCCAGACTCAATCCGGCTCCTGGACTGTGTGTGGCAGCCTCAGGTCCTGTAGTCTTAACCTGCTGGGAGTGGGATGCAAAGTCCTTGGGGATACACCATCCCTTTGCATTGCACTCTGTCAGGATGAAAGGTTTGCATCCTGCTGCTCCCTGACCCAGGAATTCTGTGCAGACCCACGAGGGGGGTTTAAAGGGGGGACCCCAACGCTTGGGTCATGCTTGGGTGTGCCCACTTCAGGACCTCTGTGTCACGAGAGGACAGGGCACCAATGGGGAGCCCAAAATCTCTGAGGCAACCTTCACAATTCTACGCTAAGCCAGGCACCAGCCGTTCACAATGGTCCATACTGTTAAATTGTCATCAAGCTCCTTGGCACGGTGTCCTTCTCTCCCAGAGAGGGCGTGGGGACTCTTCAAGGGCTGGCATGGGGCAGGGACCAGCCCCAGCTGTCAGCATGGCTGAGGCCACCCTGGTTAGGGTTTGGAGAGGAGGAGGGGGTTTGGTTTATAGGCCTGTGTCGTGCCATCTGGCCACACAACTGCTCTTAGCCCTTTTTATTTACTGGTACAGACATGGTCTCCTTGTTCATCAAAATCCTGACTGTGAAGCCGAGGGACCACATATCCCACCCTCTTGGAAATACGGCTTCCCAACTAAAAACATCTGGTGGGAGCCCTGCATTTGTGTTAGTGAGAGGCCAGACAGAAAATGCCAATGAACCAAGCTGCAGGGATCAGATGAGATCGAGCCAAGGCTAGATCACCTCTGAGCAGTTTGGGGCTGAATTTTACGCTAAGAGACTGTTGCAGGACCAAAGTCCTGGGCATGTGCTGTCTTTTTCTGCCAGACTGCTCAGGCTGCCCCTGTAGCTACTGCCTCAGCATCTCACACAGCTCTGGGGCAGAGAGGGATGGACACATCAATACCTCTGTTACAGACCAGGAGCTGAGGGGTTAAGTGACTGGAAACCTTTGGCACATCAGAGAACGAATCTCCCAAATCCCAGGGCAGGTGTTACACAGAGATTTCTCTCAGTTCTCAGCTGGAATGTCTACCCCACTGATGTGCCAGCACAGAACCTGGTGCAGGACCCCAGCTGCAGCTTTTTAGGCTGCCTCAGATGTGGACTGAGGGCTGTCTCTGCAGCAGGAGGTCCTGGGGATGGGAAGGAGCTGTATGTGCCCTGAATACAAAAGAGGCAAATATTTTTCTCATTTCCCAAAGCACACTTCTGTCAGCACTCGCTCTCCCACCTAGGAAGTGTCCATGCAGGAGGCCTTCTCCTGACCAGAACAGGCTGGGGATTCTGACAGGGCAAAGCCTGTGAACATCTGGTATAAACAAAGTCAAGTCTCCGCTTCAGAAACAGCCACACAAAAGAGTCCAGGCACTTCAGTGACGATTCAGGAGCACAGTAACACTGTCCCTGATCACTGACTGCTTTGGGCTCGAGTCAGGGCAGCTGCAGATGTCCTGCAAAGACCAGCAGTGTGACGAGCATCATTGCAGAAAGGCAGGGTCAGATGTCTTGAGAGTGATTGCAGGACAGCAATAAAGCAACCTCCAGGCTTGCATCAGAGCAGTGGCAGGATTGTACCCAAGTCCAGGGCAGGAGGAATTTGCATCCTTGGAACCGGGAGTGCAGTGAATGTCAAAGTAAATTAATAATTGACGTTGTGCAGTAAAAAATAAAGCAAAACTTTCAGCATCTTTGTGTTGTGGGTTTGCCTTGTGATGCTGGTGTTTGGGATAAAGGTTTGGCAGCAGGCAGCGTGGTGGGGTCCTGCTGGGAGATGCTGGAGGACACATCTCCCTTCTCTTCAAACAGCCCAAATGGATGACTGGGGACTACAACCAAGGGCCCATCAGCACCTGGCAGGAGACAGGATCAAGATCCTGAGGCACCAAGGGCGGGTCCTATGACCCCTCAGAGCCAAGCTGTCAGCTCAAGCCTGAAGATATCCCAGAGCTCTGCTGTCTCAGTGGCTGTTTGAGGAGCCCCATGTGTTCGTCTCTTGTACACAGCTATGCCAGGCAGCCCCTTCCCTGGCATTTTGGTCCTGCCTCAGCCTTCTCCTGCTGCCTTTTCCCCAAGCTGCTCCTCAAAGCAGCCTGTCTCCACAGCACCTTCTGCAGAGCCACACCACAGCTCATCCATCTCCTGCCAGCACCGCTGTCTGACAGCTCTGACTGAACAGCAGCTTCCAGCCTCCTAACAAGGTCATAGGGAATCAGAGTTTTTTGGATCAGGAAAAAATGTCAGACGCTCCTGCCCTACCACAAGCCCCTTTTTTTTTCCACTCCTATCTCTCTCCTTTTGCTTTTCCAGGAGAATTCAGGGGCTCTTTGCTATGCTGCCAAGGCACTGCTGTAGCAGAGAAATGGAAGAAATCTGGGTGTTACATGAACTGATGCCACTTTTAGAAGTTTCAGAAACAAAACTTCCCAGGGAAGAACTTTAGCCTTTTAAGTTTTGGGATGGCTCCCTGTGGGGAAGGTGCAAGGCCGAGGCTGTCAGCAGGGAGTGCTTACCACGGATGGAGCACAGGTCACTCCTGTGATCAGCACAGCTCATGTCCAATCCAGGTGCACATTCCCAAATGCATTTGCTTCAACCTACGGAATCCTCCCTTTGTGCTGGGATTTCTGGAGCCCGTGCTTAGGGAGCAAGCAGTGCGTGCACAGTAGAGTTGGTGACACAAGACATGACACCCGCAAGATGCCCATCAGGGGAGAGATGGCTCTTTAGGGAGCCTGTCCCCTGGGAGGCTGGGGGAGGTCTGGATCAAAGCCTGGGGGTGTGTGATAATCAGCCTTTTAGGAGCTGTAATCCCACTGAAAGGCTTTTTCCTCCAGTTCAGCTGGAGGGTGAGGCTCAGGTGTGAAATGTCAGACATGGGTGCTATAAGCAATTGAAGAGGGTGTTGTAAAACAGGCTGGGGTTTTGCTGTTGCATTTCCTTTGTGCCTCCTGCGTGGCTCAGGGGCCTTTTGTGACCTCACAGGCTCTCGCTTATTTCCTAAACACATTCTCTGCACCTTCTTGGTAAGGTTCTTTTGACTTCCAAAGGTTTCAGCCGAAAAGTTTTTAAGGAGAAATATAGGCTTTCCTTGGGAGTCCCTTGAGAAAAAAAAAAAAGAAAAGAAAAGAAAAAAAGAAGAAGTATATTTTAATGCAGTGTTTTCACCTTTTTTCTCAGAGGATAATTTTATAGGATCACAGAATACCAGGTTGCAAGGGACTTAAAGGAGGAGCGGGTTCAACCTTTCTTGGCAAAAGGTGGCCCAGCTGAATCTTAAATGTGTCCAACATTGAGGAATCCAACTCTTCCCTGTGGAGATTATTCCAATGGCTGATTGTTCTCATTGGAATGGGATGAATTGGCAATACAAAACCTGAGAATAAACCAAATCAAATGCTATAAAACACTTCATTCCTCAGGGAACGACAATTCCTCCAAGTGACCCAGAGGCAGCAGCGCATCCTCTGTCTGTGGAGGGCAGAAGGACATTAGAAATGCAGGGCATGTGCAGGCAACAGGGCATTAATCATCCCCAGGGGATTTGCAGACAATCCCCATGGTGAAGGAGAGGCATCAGATCATCCAGGGAAGGATTGAGGCAGGACACAGCCGGAGCTGGAGCAGAATGACCCCTCCCTCTCCCATCTGAGATTGCTCTGTGGACAGGCAGATATTAGTCCCACCCAAGCACGCACAGGACAGCACTGGGCAGTCCCAAAAAAGCTTTTCTCTGGCCTGACCAGCAACATTTCATCACTTGTCATCTACCCCTCTGCGAGCTCTCACACTGTGTCACTGGCACAGCGGCTGCAGTGGGAGCCTCAGCAGGGAAATGTTAATGAAAATCATCTATCAAAGGCAGGGCAGGACTCAAGGCAGATAGATGAGGGCACTGAGAGTGAGATTGTGCTTCCAAGTGTGGGAGCTGCTGGGGGAAGGCTTTGCAAGAAGCCTTGCTTGCACTGTGAGGCTCTTGTCCTCGTAGCCCACATCTGGATGGAGGTGATGGGGCCTCTGAGCAGTGGGGTTTGGTGGTGGTGGGTTTAGGGCTGGACACTCACCTGTTTCCCAGCTGAAGGTGTGGGGAAAGGCTGTGTCCTCTTCTACAAGGGCTTGGGTCATGCAGGAGAGATTTGGCTGCCAGTTCTCTGCATTCTTCATTTTATCCCACAATAAATTCATCACTTTGGTAGAAATGTAAATGTAGCCCAGGATTGGGCTGAGATCTCTTCCCTGAGGGGTGATACCCTCAGGGAAGAAGCCTCAGTCTTCTGCTGGGAAGGGAAGGGAAGGGAGGAGATGGCAGAGAAAGAGCCAGGCACTGCAGCCCATGACTTTTTTTGGTAGGGAGTGGATTGGCACTCAGCATTAGCAGTGAACAGACCCTGGTCCGAGGTGACTGATCCCTTCTGCAGCATTGAAACCTCCTTGAAGGGGTCTCAAAACCTTGTGTGGATCATACAGTGCTGCTCAGACACCGTTTATTCAGGGAAGTCAAGGTATTTTTCATACCTGTGAGGCCATTCCTGCCTTCCTCCCACCAAATATACACCTGGGCATTTCTTGGTGTCTTTCAGCAGGAGTAAGGTCCTGCAGCCTTTGCATCCCATGTGAGCTTCTGGATGGACTCTGCTGGCTCTGCAACCCCCCAGACTGAGGTCCAAGCAGTCATGAGGACCCTGACTCTGCCTCCAAATCCCCATGTGCTTTATTTAACAAAATGTGGTTGAAATCATAAAGGCTGAGCCTTGCCAACACCCATACAGAAGTCTCAGCATGATGGTAATGTTTTAGCAGATCCTATCCATAGGGAAAATACTCCTCACCTCCCAGGCTGCACAATCTGCATTCTAAGGCTCCTCACCCACAAGTGTCTGTGTTTTCCGTGCCACCTCGCAATAGCTTTGGGGAGGAAAGTTAAAAAATAGGCTTTTTTAATCTTTTTCTTCTTCTTCTTTTTGTTCTGACAAGCAGTTGTACTTTCCTGAATTCAAAGGGGATTTTCAGGTAAAATGAGAATTTCTTTAGAAAATGTCAGCTTTGGTAGAAATGTTTTAATACGTTTGAAAACAACAAGCTTAAAAACATAGGGTTTTCCCCTTCTCTTTCCTCCTCACTTTCTCCCAAAAACAGGTGGGCAGGGAGGGGGAAGAAGACAGAACATTTTTCTGTTCTCTTTTTCTCAAAAAAAAAAAAAAAAAGAGAGAGAAAAATTAACACATTGCCAAGATTTATTTTTTTTTGTTATTCTGTTCAGAGCGGGTTTTTTTTTCCATGGAAAAAGACCATCTTTTTTAAACCAGCTTCAGTTGCTGTTCTGCTATAATTATACCCCAAAGTCTGGGAACTAGGGCAGAGGGAGGCAGCGAGCAGAGAGAGCACTCCAGTGTAGACAACCCATGCAGCAAGCACGTTGTGGGATTTTGCAACTGTCCTGTCTCAGCCATATGGCACATGGGGCTTGTTCCAGGGTAGCACTGCTTCTTTTCCTTTTAAACATCCATCAGGTTTTATGCCATTTTGCTGAAAGTTGTAAAGAAGGAAGGAAAAAGATCATGTAGCTGCCATTAGGATGAACTATCTAATTAGTGTGCAAAAGCACTTGCCTCCTGGAGGGAGGATGAATTAAATGACCTGCGGCGGAGGGTGATTCATTTCTGCTCCGCTCTTGCTTTTCCCCTCTTGTGACATGAATCACTTGTCCACCAGCCTGTGCAGGGAGGAGGGCAGAGCTCCTGCATCAGCCTCTGGGGCCAGTCTGAAGGACTCAGACCCAAACCCTCATGAGCAGCCGGCCAGTTTCCCTCTTCTTTAGCGAGGAAGATGTTCATCCAGGTCTTGTGAAGTCTTCCCATGGCTTTTTGCCTTCTTGGGAGAGTATCACACCTCTTGTGGGGTACCAGCTCTGACTGAAACATCCCCAGAGCATTTGTCTCTCACTCAAGAGGCTTCTCTGCTCTTTGCTGGTGCCTCTGGGCTTGTGCTGCTTCTTGTGCCTCCCTCCTCTCCCTGCCCACCTGCACTTAAAACCTGGTGGCAATCCCATGTGTTTGTGGACTCATAGTCAAATGGCCAAAATTGCTCAACGTTTTTGGAAGTTTTTGGAAAAGCCGGGACTGAGATGTGCACAGACAGGTACTACAGTTACAGAAGCCTCATTCCCCCAGGGAACTAGACCAAAACACTTCTTAATGTTGTAAGGAAGCCTCCAGAAAATCTTGGAGGTGGTTTTAAAGCAGTGCTACCCTGACGTGACTTCCCAAAGCAGAAATTACAAAACAAATTGTCATCAGTGCCTTCTTCCACCCCATGAGGTTGGTGAGAGGAGCGGAGTGTGCCCTGGGATCTTTGCAGCATTCAGCCCTTTCCCTGGAGCAGGAAAGGTGGCTGATGTCCATGTCATTCCCCCAAATACAGACAGTCAGAGGAAAACCCCAACCTGCCTCCTCCATGGGACTGGTGTGAGCAGTGACCACCATCCTCCACAACCTGCATTGAAAAGGGTGCTCAGACACTGCCTGAACCACACCAGGAGTTATAGGGATATTTTAACCTCATTCTGAGTGAGAAATGAGTTGTTCACTGGAGTAATGTAGAGTTTAACAGGTAAAGTCAAGGTCCTTTGCTGTTTGGTGGGCCTGGGTCTTGTTTTTACTGTTTCAAACCAGGGATGTTTTGGGTGGGAGTGACTCTGTCCATGCGGTGGACAGAAAATCTTGGAAAAACCTTTTGGGAAACAACAAAGCTCACTACCTCAGAAATCTCCATCCGCCCTCTCCTTCCTGCTCTCAATGTCCACACCCCCAGTCACTGGCTTGACCAGGTCACGTTTGGAGTCCTGGTCAAACTTGTCTCAGCTCCTCTCCTTTTGCTGAAAATTTTTCTGTGTTTGCAAATATTGCTGTTTCTGAGAAGATCCTGTTCTGCTGATCTGTATTGCCTGCAGATTGGGCCACCATGGTAAAACTGGGCTGGTCTTGTACCTTAACCTGCTGCCTTTGTATCACAGGTGACAAAAAAAAGGCATTTAGAAAGGACATGGGAATGCAATTAGTAGCTAAAACACACTCTGTCAGGGGAATATTTTGAAATATGTCACCACCAGAGATGGACAAAAAAGTGCTGTTGTGTCTTTTGTTAATTTTCCTTTGTTCTTGTTAAAAAAATATGCCGTATTTCTGAAACATCCAGATGGCTGTTTCTACAGCTACTAATTCAAACTTCTGAATGGACTGGATCTTCATGCTCTAAGGACGCAAAATTCCCTGTTGCTTAAAGGAATTTTTCTGCCCTCTCATCTCTGGGAAAACTCTCAGACTGCTGGGCAAAACAAGGTTTTTTCTTCATTTTCCCACTGAAGCTGCTCAAGTTGTATAAGAGCCTTAAATCATAGAATCACATCATAGAATCCTACAGTGGTTTGGGTTGGAAGGGACCTTAAAGATCATCTCGTTCCAACCCCCCTGCCATTGGCAAGGCCGACACCCATTAGGTCAGTTTGTCCAGGGCCCCAACAAAGCTGGCCTTAAACACTTCCAGGGGTGGGGCATGTCTCTGGGAGCATGGACACTGACCTGGACACCTGCATGCAGGGTGCCCAGCCACTGGGATAGGTGATGCTATTTCATTTCACTGGGCAGAGACATATTTTGGGACTGCAGGAGGATGAGTACTTCCCTCACTGTGTCAATGACCCCAGTGAGAGGTTGAAACTGTGGGGTCACTAACTGCAATTCCCACGTCTTTCACGAAGAGATTTCTTATTTGTTAATAACCTCCCTGATTAAATACCAACCTTTCAATTTCTCTCTCTGTAAAGCAAGTGTGAGTTCAGCCTGAGGGTACACAAAATGAGAGAGGACTCCAGGCTTTGACCTGCAGGCAGCAGTGCTGGCACCAGGTGAGTGGTGGGGACAGTAACTCGGGGAGGCAGCCGGCGTTTGGCGTGAAACCAAGCCCCGTAGCTGCCCGCCTCCAACCTGCCTGGCCCCCACCAGACAGCTCTTAAGTGCTCCAGATGGGGAACAACGGGCTCAGCTTGGCCAGCCTCGGCCTGCCCCTTTCTTCTGACTCAGCCGACCTTGCCAAACAGCCATCGCTTCCCTTGAACATCAAAGGTCTTCATTAAGCCCTGTCAATCACGGGGCCGCTGTCCCCTGCCGGGCGTCGATGTGTGACAAGAGAACCGGGGGATCCCCACCCTGTGGTGGGAGGTCAGCCTGGTTTCAGAGGGGGGGACTATTCATGTCATGCCATTTACAATTTAGGATGTGCTCTTGGAGGCAGCGAGGTGGAAGGGGAGCTCGTACCAAGCCTGTGAGGCAGGTGCTGCAGCTGTAGGACCCCTGCGCTGTCAAAAGGGAGCTGCTGGATGAAACAGCCCCCACGTGTGAAAAGGCAGCCTTTCCCCCCCTAGCCTGGTGGCACGTCCCCAGATGGGGAAGTGGTCTCCAGCCTCTGTCAGCTCCACTCACATCAGTCATGTCTCATTGGGTCCTCTGATGGATGGAAATGGGCAGGACCCATCGCAACCTCTCCCCGTCAGCCCGGGGCTGCGTCCGCAGAGATTTCACTTCAGGAGGTCACTTGCCGTGTTCCCTCCTGCACTGAGACACAGGAGGTTTGTCTCCCTCTCAGGAAGGCTCCCTGGATAATGTAGGACATTCCCAGAGAGCTGGTTGCTGCATTGGCTGGCACAGGGTGCTGCATGAAAGAATTGTAGTGACCATGCCTCCCTCTCTTTGTGTTTCATGACTGTGAGATCCAGCCAAGGGCTTTGCAGCACTGGTGGACAGCAAAAGGCATGGCTACTGTAAGTTCCAAAGCAGTTTTTCCTCCCTCAGTTCGTGTCTACAAGCGGTGTGTGGCACAGGGGGCCTCTCCAGGTCCCATTCACAACACTGATACCTGTAGAAGCTGCTATTTCCAGATCCCAGGCAGGGCTGTGAGTGTGGAGAAGGTTTCTGGTGGGTTACGGACAGTCTCTCCACAAGGATGTATCAAGGACATCTCCACAGGGATGTATCACCCACTTGGCAGTGGGCTGTGGTGGCGTGGGGACAGCTGAGTACAGGATCTGAATGCCTGGGCTGTTCTCTGAGACAAAACTGAAGATGGGTTTCCCCACTTGCGTGTTTAATTAAGAAAGAGGCACTCTTCCCATAAAATGTCCTTTGCATTCAAACACACTCCTTGCAACAGGTCTGCAGTGCCAGATGCTTATTTAACACATGTGCAGGAGAATCCTGACCTTAATGCGGGTCTCTTTTTTCCTCCCTTGCTGGAGGAAATGCTTGCAAGTAATGTACCATGTTACAGCCACAATAATGTTTAATGGTTGTGTCCTGTGACTGGGGTTAATGACTAGTTAGGGAAGCTTTTACACCGAGGAATAAAAAAAATGTATAAAATAAGTCTGGCAAGGAGCAAGAAAGAAGGTAATGACAGATTCTGGCAGTTCCATACCCCAACCTTTAGTCCCAAGGAGGTGGATGTTGTAAAAGCCAGCCCAGCAAGCCCTTCTCAGGACATTGACTTTGCTAAACCTTTGGGAGCGTGAACAAGACATGTAGCTCTGTGCAAGGAACCTGCTGCAGGTGGGTGAGAATCTTCTGCTGCAAACAAACCTGGATATATTTCTTTGGTACCCCATGGACTCACACAGGTTCCCACACCCCTACCTTAAGCCTGGTGCAGCAACCCAAGCCACTCCAAATGCCTTACAGCGATGCTGACCCAGCCATTCTCTGTGGGTTACTCTGTCTCCTCCCCGTGTGCCTTTAGCAGGGCTCGACAAGCTCAAATTTAGAGTCAACCCATGACACAAACTTAATGGAAATGCTCACCTGTGTCTGTGATCAATGGTGCTGGGCCCCAGGAGGAGACTGAGTCTCTTTGCTGGTTCCAGACCAGCCCTGCACCAGGGGGTTTTTGTTAAGCCTCACCCTCCCTGTGGCCACCTTTCCCAGCCGAACTTCCAGCCTTCAGTAACCAGATGCCATTTATCTGTCTGTGGTTGCAGGCTTGCCTCCCCCCTGCTCCCTTTTTTTTCACAGTTGCTACTAAAAGGGGTTTTTTTCCTCCTTCCTTTCTTTTAATGATTTTCTGCATAAGAAAAGGGCCCTGCTGTGCCTGTACTGGTAATAAATGAGAGCCAAGGGAGAAGCCAGGGCTGGTGCGTGACCCAGGTCTCTCCTTTCCCAAGCTCTGAGCTGTGCCCAGTGTGCCAGCTGTGGGGCACTGCTCTCCCAGCTGCTGCCAGATGTGGCAACCCCTCCATCACTGCCTGCTCCCCTGTTGCAGGCACAGGGCTGGTCTCAGAGTGGGAAGAAAGGGCTGAGGAAGGGAGAAGCCATCTCTGCTCTGTTGTGGGCTTGCTGGCTGGGGACAGCAGGCCTGCAAACTGGCTCCAGAGGCAGATCCAAATCAAGGTGACGTCGAGGTTTAATTCCAGCTGGAAACTAAGTACAGCACAGCTGCTTGCTCACATTCCTCACTGCTGCAGGGGTGAGAACAAGAATTGGGGAAAAAAAAAGTGAAATCCATGGGTTGGTATAAGACTGTTTAATAATTGGAATAAAATAAAATGTAACAACAATAAAAAATAATAAAAGTAATCATAATGAAGAGGCAGACAACAAAAAGAGAGAGAGAAATGAAACCCAAGAAAGACAGATGTTGCACAGCACAATATCCCACTGCCCAGTGACTGGTGCCAGCCTGACTCTGAGCAGCAATCAGGACCCTCCAGCCAGGTGCCCCAAGTTGATACACTGAGGAGTTCTGTGGTGTGGAATGTCCCTCTGGTCCCTTCAGGAGTTCAGGTCAGTGTCCTGGGCCATGCTCCCTCCCAGCCTCCTGTGCAGCTCCTCACTGGCAGAGCATGAGACACTGGGAAGTCCATGATTTAGGGTGAGCACAGCTTAGCAACAACCAAAACATCAGTGTGTTATCAACATTATTCTCATCCTAAATCCAAAATACAGCCCCACACCAGCTACTGGGAAGAAAATTAAAAAACTGTACATGGCACTGTGTGGTCTGACCCCTTTGCAATGCTCCACAAAGCCCTGCCAAAGGCCAGGGATGTGCCTGACCTTGGCATGACAGCAAAACCTTGTGGGGATTGAGACAGGAGGGCAGACTTTGAGGATGTGAAGTCCTGGCCAGTTGATCGGTGCTCTGTGCCCTCTCCCAGAGGGTCTGAATCCAGTGTCCATTCCTGCCACAGGCCCCCAGGTGACCATGTGTGACTCACCAGGTGAGTGCACCCGGTCCTGCTCAGCACTGCCTGTGATGCCCCACAAGGGCAGCCACCCCAGGGTTAGCAGAATAAACATCATCAACCCTAAATGTGCTATAAACACCACTTCCTGCCTTTGCCTTGCAGCATCTGAGCCTCAGAGCCTCTCCTGAAAGTCACCTGAAAGGTAAAACCTCTTTCTTCATCTCGAGCCTCTCATCCATGTGTGTCAGCACTGGACAGAACAGAAATAGCCCTCGTGCCTCCAGCCTATGATCAAGATGCTTTGATATTTCCAGTGCCCCATTCAGTTTAAGCTAAAATACAAAACCTGGAGGGAAAAAAAGTACATGCAAAGCATGACATCCAACCTCATCTGCTTTCTGTGAGGCTTTTGTGTGATGAGCCTCAAAGGCAGAAATTAGGGTCTAGATGAGGCTGCCTCACTGGCATTCAGAGAGCAGAGTGGTTTCATTACTGTTCACTGCTCATAGCGGCGTCTTGGCTCTCTTTGGGATATTTTTATTGCTGCTGGTTGTAACTTGGACACGCATTGTGTGTAGTCTGCAGGATAAAAATAGCTGCAGTGCCTATTTCTGTCAGAGCAGAGCGCACCAAACCTTTGTTTACCAGTTGCCTTTGGTTTAAATATAGCAGGAAGCCGAGCACTCGAAAGCAGAGGGAAGCTGTGTGACATGAAATCCACCCAGCTAATTTTAGATCACTCTCTGCACAATGCTGCGGTGGAGAGGTGGGTGTAGGTGTGGGACACCACACAGGTGGATGGGGAAGGAAGAAAGGGATTGACCCAGTGTGTGCTGTCACTAAACCTGTCACCCTTGGCAGCCTTTGCCTGGGTAAAATGAGTGTCCCAAAGCTGCCAGCTGGGTTTAGGGAGAGCATTCAGCCCCCAGCATTGCCGAGATGGGGCGGTGGGGGTGTGTGTTGCAGGGTTGCTTGTTTTTGGCAGATGTGGTGGTTACAGCGTGAGCTTTCAGAGCGCAGCAGGAAAGGAGTGTTCCTCTCTTTTTTCAATCCCCACCTCCTGGAGTCTTGAGGTTTTCGAGGACTATCTGTTTCCTTGCTTTGTGCAATATATATTTTAAGAAAACTCACAGCTTTGCTCTCTGTGGGAAAAGCTTGGAAATACAACTCTGAAGGTTTCAAAATCAGACGCGAACAAAGGAATCAAATACAAATCTCAGTATGTTTTTATCTTATGTTCTCATGAAATCAAACCCCATGTGATCATGACCCCCTGGCCTCTCCCTCAAGGTCTGGCTTACTGCAGGGATGACATTATAAGAAATAACTTTTCCTGGCGGAGGCAGAGGGTCACTGGGAATTGGAAGCAATGGTTTGTGGTGGATGAACCTGCAAGCCATAACATCCCTGCCTCAGTTTCCCAAACTTCAGAGTGGACAGACTGTCTCCTTCCCCAAAAGGTCCTGTAAATACCCTGACATGAGGGAATTGTTTCCAGCTCTGGACTTCATGTCCTGATCTCCATCACCCCTTACTCCACAGAGGAGGTGCTAAGGTTGTCAGAGCCCCTTGGCGAGCGGCTGTGGAAATACAGAGAGAAAGCACAGAGACTCAGCAGCAATTAAATCAGCTTTGCTAGGAAGGTGATTTATATCATGGCATTCCTAATGTCACCCACATCCATTTGCTTTTATAAACCCTCCAGGGCTCCCACTCAAACCCCAGCACCCCAGAACACCCCAGATGATGCTCAGAGCTGTGTCTGACTGTGCCTGTCCCATCAGGTGGGAGCAATGAGCTCTGCAGCACTGTTTGTCTTCTTCTCATCAATGACAACCCCTTAAAGCCTGCCTCTGTTAGAGGCAGGCAGCTGTTTTCAGTGTCTGCCACTCAGATATATAAAAATATTGAAATTAAAGCCAGTTCTCAGCTAAGGTGAACCAGCATAGGCGGGTTTGCTTCAGTGGGCAGACACTCATTTACACCACTGAAAGGTCTGGCCCATTTCCTGTAAAAGTTCTTATTTTAGGGGAACTTTGATGCACTTGTTGTGGTTTCTTTGGTTTTTTTGGTGGGTTTTTTTTTTTTTTTTTTCATTTATTTCAGGACTATATTTACTTGAATCCGGGATACTCTCATGTCAGAAACAACTCTGCATATCCTTAGAATTGTTTCAGGGAAACAAAAAAACTTTTAAAGCTGTTTCAGTGAATCTTTTCATTTTGACATGATGTTGGAGCCACATCCAATTCCTGTGTGAAATTCTGTGAACTTTACAAAAATTCCTGTTTGGAAGACCCATAGGATGATGATGCTCATCCATGATATAGCACACCTGGGTGAGGCCAAGGAGGCCTTTATGGATTTTATTTTCTATTTTTTCATGCCTGCATCTTCCAGTTTGTGTGTGTGTCTGTGTGGGTTTAGTTTCTTGGTTTGCTTTTATTTCCTGGTCTTCACCCACCCAGATGAAGCTCAGGAATCAGAGGTGCAAACATCTTGAAATTGCAATATCTAAGTTTGGGGGTTATTTTCCCGGTTAACCAGTGTTTTTGTGTACTGAAAGGCAAAACACCTCAGTAACAGCAGCACATCCACTCTGGACAAGCTATTCCCTGTTTCCTGGCACAAAGAGCCCTCCCTGAGCTCCAGCTGCATCCATTTTTGCTTTCTGTCATACAGCATCTCCCCACGGGAAACAGAAGGCGATTCAAATAACTTCATCTCAGCGAGGGAATCGAAGATGTCCCTTATACTTCCAAACCTGGCAGGATGGGGGAAAAAACCCGACGGGCTTTTGGCTAAATATGGCTTTTGCAGGGCAGCTCCAGGCATCTGGCCGCGGTTCATCCCCGAGCGCTACGCATCCATCACACCTCTGGATGTTATTGATGCGGATGCGAGCGCGCAGCGGCAGCACGGGCAGGCTGGAAGGGACTCCCCCATCCCCGGTACGAGGCTGTGGAGAGGCCGTCTGTCTTCCAGCTGCCATCCCCTCGGCACCGCTCCGCTGCCAGCGCCCCCCGCCCCGCCGCCTCCCGCCCGCTCCCCGCCGCGCATCTGCTCCGCTGCTCCCGCCGCCACCGCGCTCCCGTCGCACGGTTTTAAACGGTGCCTCGTGCTTTGAGCTGATTGTTAAAGCACCGGGAGGTTTTCAAGGGATGGAGGGACCCTTCTGGTGGGTTGGGTGGGATCTGGGCAGCAATCAAGACCGAGGGTGACTAGGAAATGGACACATGAAGTTTAGGAGAGGCATGAAGTTGGAGGTAACCCGCTTGGTGAGGCTGAAGGACTTTGAGAACAAACTCGGAGCAGAATAAAGCCTGTAGCAGCATTGCACAAGCCGTTCTGAATCACTGAACACCAGGCAAAGCAGATCTACACCTCGCCATGCAGCATCTCTGGGAAGCAGCATCTCCTCAGTTCTCACAATAGTGGTGGCAGAGCGGGTTTGGTTGGGGTAGCACCTGCAGGTGAAACATAAGGCTTTTAGCTTTGCAGGAGTTGGTGGACTAAGAATTTTTGTATCTTTTGAGTGTTTGGAGGGGAAGCCTCCTGCCTTTCTTCATCAGTGCCAGGAGCAGGCACCCAAAAGGGTATTTTGGGGTGTTGCTGATGGGTTGGTGGTGTCTCTGCTTCCTTGGAAGCCGAAAACAGGCTCAAAGAAGCGTCATTAAAACCTTCATGGGCAAAGAGTGATTCTGGGCTGCCACTGACAGAGCTGCATCTTCTGAGCTCATTTCCCAAACAAACCTGGTAGGTGAGACTGCTGAAGAGCAGGGCAGAGACCCGGAATATCCCCTGTCCTTCTTGAGGGTAGGAAGCCCAGAGACACTGGGCTGAGTGAGGAACAAAAGGAGCTTTTCCCTCCCAGGACAAATTTAATGTAATGAAAATAAAGACTTAAGAGAAATATTGCAAGCAGAACCCAAAGTAAATTACTTCAGAAAGGGTCTAATGAGACTGGCACTCTCTTCCTTGCCACTTAAATAAGATAAGAAGATTTCAGCTCATGATAGGCCAAGGGTCAACTCAGGAGTTAATGCAGATTTTGAAACAGAAGCCAGGAGTCCTGCAAATTGAAATCCATCCACTCTAGTCCCACATTGCAGCAGAGCAATTTACTGGTGGATGCATCTTCAGCAAAACCTACTTTTTATGAAACTGCTTGGTTCGAGGACAAAATATCAGTGGAGAAGGGGAAATGAAAAGCTTCTCTGTCCCCCACGCAGACATCATAAAATTAAAACGCTTTGATTGCATGCCTTAATGGAAATGCAGTAAGTAAAGGGCTGCCCTAGAAGGGCCATCCGTATCCCTCCCCACCCTATTCACTGTCATTCTGAAAAATGCACCGAGAAAAAGCTCCTGATGTGGTGAGAAATATTTTTCCATCGTCCTGATCCCCTGAGACTTCCCCACCACCACCAGACACCTGGTCTGTCCTTGGGGGCACAGTGACAGATAATTGTGTGTCAGCTTCCAGTTAAGGCATCCTGCCAGATTACTCTGTGACATGGGAACTTGTACACAAATGCATTTGTGAAGCAGCTGAGGACAGGACACAGCTCTGGGTGATGCTGAGGGCTGGCAGGTATCTGACCCCTGCATCTGTACCCCTGAGCCTGGTACAGGCCAGCCAGAGATGAAACATGGTTGCAATCTGTAGGAGCTGTTGAATTGAATTTGGGGAGCCGATGGACGAGTGCCAACTTCCATTCCAAGGCAATAACAGGGGTTTAATCCGAAATAGTGATCACGCTCATAGTTTGGCAGAACAACCGTATCTGTAAATGCCCAGCATCTGTAAATCTACTGCTTTTGATGTCAAAGGGTTTTCATGTGTTTTGCAAAGTAAAATATTGACTAAATTATGACCTATTGGAACCTCCTCTGATGACTGCTGAGTGCTGGCAGGCGATAAAAAGGGTGGCTGAGCTTTTTTTGCTCAAGTTTGGTTCCAGCAGATATTAAAGAAGTGATTGAATTAATTGGCTATAGAATGGGGTTCAGAGGTTGTTTAGAGTGAACTGTGAGATAAACTGCTGCATTAAGGGTTTTTTTTTAATGCATCCAGTGCAGAAAAACCTACAATTTTCCACAAGTGTTTAAACCACACCAGGCTGACATACACATTGCAGAGGTTCTGGCCTTTAACCTCATGCACGTGATCCAGAGATTTCTTACAACTTAGTTCACTTAATCAGCCTTTTCTTGGTTTTCCAGATCTTTCTCTTCCTTCACAGCTGTTCAGTGTCATGTCTGAAAGGCGCTTAGAAGAAAGACTTTCCCAAACCTCGATAAATGCAGCTTTTTCTGTGCTGGAGCACATGAGAATTGTCCACAATACATCGACCTATCCCTGCTGCAAAGAGTCCATGCAGGGCCATCCCCAGTTCAAGTGGCAGCACTTTAGTAGGGTGCAAATGGTTTTGTGATGGAAAGGCACCAGGGAATGCTGAATTAGACTTACTGGCTCAGGAAGAAGAGCCCTGAAGGCTGAAGTCTTCTCTCTGGTGAATGGAGTTTTCTTTGGAGGACAGGCTTGACCCTTGGGTGTGCTGGTGTTGCCTGCCCCAGTTCAGATGCCTCCAGCAGTGCTGGGTAGGAGTTTTCCGAACAGCTTTTTTTTCATTAGGAAATGATCATTTTCCAAGCCAAGGCTTTGGCTCCCGAGTCCAACCGGCTTTGGGAGCAGAGTAGGAATTAAAGCTGGAGGAAAAGGCTCATCCCTTTTCCTTCCTGAGGTGTGATAACTGGTCAGTGCTAAAAGCAGTCTCCTCTCCAGTTACAGGTGCTGGGATCAAACCTCCTCCCTGTCTTGCTCAGAGCAGTGATTTGAAAATCAGCCTTCACTCACCTCAGCAGAGCTTCCTTAGCGTGTAACCATCTGGGTCGTTCTGGGTTTTGCCAAAAAATGCAAAAATCCATAGGGTCCTTAAAATGCTGGGTGGGAAAATTTTTCACATCTCTAAACCCTTCTCAGAAGAGGAAAAACCATCTTAAATGTCAGGGACAGGGTTTTTTTAATTGTTATTATTTCAAGCCAAGATAAGCCATGACATCATATTTAATGCTGATTGACCAGAGAAGAAAATCGGTTGCTCAGAGTATAATGCAAAAAAATTCTGACAATGCATGAGAAATCCTGTAATAACAGACCTACTTGAGAATTTGAGTGGCATGAAATGTGAAGTGTACTGTTACTTTAATTGTATTTTTATGCAGACATACTCAATTCCTATTAGTGGCAGAGTTGTGTTTGTATTTGGCCAGAGGCAAAGAATTACTAGTGGACAGTTTAATCAGGATGAAAGAAGGAAAATAAAATTAATGTAGCATGTGCTGGGCTCAGACATTTGTGTTGGAAGAAATTTCACATCTTTATTGTGTGAAGCTTGGTCGTGTTTATTTTAAAAACCTGAAAATGAGGGTTGAATGATTTCACACTGGGGTTATGGTTGCCAGTCATTTAGTTAAAGGGTTGAGGTTAGTAAATGAATAATTCCAGTTGGCCAGAAGTCTTTGTTGGTAGTCAGTGGTTAAAAATCCAGGGCTGAAGATGTTGCTGCTTTACTCCTGTGTAAATCCATCCATCCGTTATTTATATAATTACTGCTTGGAAGATAAAGGCAGATGGGGATCCTTCTGGGCTGGAGAGCCCATAAATACCTGCAGCTATTCAGCAAACACCCTGAAACCTTTCGTACCTCCTCAGGACAGAGCAGAAAGTGGAATCAACTTGCCCATGTCCTGCCAGTGGGTGGCCAGTGCCTGATCCTGGTGGGGAGCCCCAAAACAGGGCTGACTGGACCAGATGTTTGCAGCTGTGTGGTTGCAGCTGAGATCATGGAGATGAGCCAGAAGGTGATTCCACCTGTCCTCAGGCAGACCCCTGAGATGGAAGTGCCAGATGAGGTGCCCCATCGTGGTGTCTGCTTCTCTGTAAACAGAGATGATGAAGACTATGAAGACAGGAGGACTTGAAGTCTGAAAATTCTACTTTCCAGATTTTTGAAGCAGGTAAAGGTGATTCCCACCATGTCTCCTGGCACCCCAGCCAAAAAAAAAAAATCCCAGCCTTTTTAGACCAGCTCTGCCTGTGCTACTCACCCACCCAGACCTCCAGCTGGTATCAGCTGCAGTGACACTGACAGCACTGTCAGTGCAGTATTTTCCAAAAAAACAAAATTGCCTGAAAAAAATCTATTAGTGGAATAAAGGGAAAACTGGAGAAAGTTATTCTGCCAAGTGGTAGAATTTGTGTTTATATTTCTATCAGCTCTGGCTTCCCTACAAGAATCTTGCCCTGACGTGATCAATCAGAGAGGAGGAATTTTCTTTGCTTGGCCTTCATTTATTTTACCATTTAATGCTGAGTCTGTTTAGTCAGGAAGGACTTGTTTCCAGACTGCACAGTCAATGAACGATTCATCTTGTCCAAGAGCAAATTAAGCAGAGTGAATAATTAAATGGAAGCACTCAACCAATATTTCTCAGAGCTCCCTTAAACAATTCCCTACAGTCTCCTTGCATCCTCGCCCCCAGACAGCTTCAACCCCTCTATTCAGCAGCACCACGTCCAGCATCCAGGCCAGCCATGCCAACACTGGCCAAAGGTTATTTCCATCTGGGTGGTCACTGGGGAAGGCTTGGTGGTCTCGCTCCTGTTCCTACGGGAAAATCTTCTGAACCACAAACCTCCCTCTCCATTCAGCCAGGATTAATAAGGCCTCCTTGCTGGGAATGGGGTTGGGATTGATTGGGCAGAGTGAATAAGGCTGCCAGAGGAGATGGCTCTGCTGGGAGAGAGGGTTCCTCGTGGCAGTGCTGCCCTTCAGTGGCACGTAGGGCTGTTGGTCTGGCAGGCTTCCTGTGTGAGCAGGAGGGGGAATGCTAAATGAGGGCTTCAAGCCAACTGATTGCATCAGGAGGCTTCAGACAAGGATGCTCAGGCCTTTCCAGGTGAGTGTGGGGAGGGATGGGTTGTGCTGTGCAGGCTGGGAGGTGTGGAGGGTGTTGGTGTTCACTGAGGGCAGGCTGAGCATCAGTGGGAATCTGAGCTCTCCAAGTGAAATTTCTTTATGGGATTCACAGGCTAAACAAGCAGCAGAGGTTTCTGCAAGCAGGAAGAGCCACCTCCCTCCTCACCATTTCCTTCAAACCACCCGTCTTGGCAGGGCAGAGCATGATGAGTTTAATCAAAAAGTTCTCAGTCAAAGGACTCCCAGCTCCAGTTACCATGGAGCCAGCAAAATCCAAAGACCCAACTGGGGTCTGAGATGAAAAGAGCTGTGGCCACCTGGCTTGTGACATCACCTGGCTCCTGGGGCCACCACCATGGAGGCTTTGGGCAGAACACAATGAGATGGTTTCTTGGTGACCTTGAAGGTATCTTGAGAGGTGAAGGGGATCCTGACAGTGATTGTTGGTTTAGTTCTAGGAAGATTTTGGAAAATAAAGACATCAGGTAAAAGATGAAAGAGAGGAGGACTTCCTTGCTAATAACCTAATACATGCCATGCTTCTGTGGTAAACTGTTGCTAGAGTGGGTTGGGAACTTTTCAGGCAAATGTATTTTCAGCAGAAAATGATGATGGGTCAAAAACCACTTTTCATGAGATTTGGAAAGATATATTCATAGAACCATTTAGGTTGGA
Organism: Falcunculus frontatus; assembly: GCA_013398115.1. Lineage (NCBI taxonomy): Eukaryota > Metazoa > Chordata > Aves > Passeriformes > Falcunculus > Falcunculus frontatus. Next base: position 102,047 of record VZRV01000142.1, read on the forward strand.
AAAGACCTTTAGGAACATCCAACGGCAAATTTAGCCAGTCTTGAAAATTATTTTAGGGACAGGCAGGAGCTTGCTCAGATCTGCAAATCACTGACCAGGTTATCATTTTTCCAAAACTTCAGTGCTAAGGGACATGGAAATCCCAGCATCAAGTCATGGTTTCAAAGGGACGTTTGAATCCAAAATGGAGCACCTCCAGGAGGCAGTTTAAGAGGCAGAACCACTTCAGGACTGCCAAAAGCCACACTGCTCCATTCATCATTTGGCCCAGACGTATCAGCAACAGGGACTTGAACCCCAGCATCCCAGACTGGGGCAGAAGCAACCTGTCACCGTGCTGGGTCCTGGCCAAGAGGATAATTTCACTTCCATCTCAAAGAGTGAAAGCTCTGGGCTTTGTCTCACTGAAGAATGGGGAACCTTTGGAGTCACAAAAAGTTTTAATGGGACCCAGAACCCTTTTCCTGCCAAGCCCTAATTTCCACCATGTTACAACAAGCACATCTGAGAATAGAAAAAGGGGGGAAATCTTGGTTTTCCCATAATGCTGTTGCTGTCAGGCCAGCAATTTTTCACCACTCTGGATGCCACTATCACACAATTCCTGAGCTGAAAGGGGCCCAACAGAGTGAACAATTTCCCAATTGGGAAGATAAGAAGCTGCAAGACATTATCCAGAGAGATATAAATTGTAGTAATCTATTTGTTCTCTTGCCCATGGGGTCCTCGTAGTAAACAGGGAGTGCTGGGAAGCGGGTGAGTTCTGACACATCATTTCTCATTGTTCCCAAGGGATGGTGAGCAATCCTAGTGCTGGCAAGCCAGACAGGCAGTAAATGTTTCCTAGAATACAAACAGTGCGGGAGCCAGTACATAAAGGCTGTAGAATCACTGTCAAAATGTAATCAGATGAAAAAAGAAAGCAAAAGCAGAGACCATGACATGGATGTGACACCCTGGAGAGGGTGAGGGAGGAATGTAATGAGAACTTGTGAGAAGGTGAAACTTGCTCCTTAAAGGATTTGAGGAACTTCTTTAATAGGAACATGTAGGGACAGGCAGGAGACCTTTCCAGGGGTCTGTGTCTGATGCAAATCGGAGGTGAATCTCTGCTAATGACTCGGTTTATTAAGTCTGAAGTTGCTCTGGACCTTTGTGCCCTTTTGTTTTGATCTCCTGCTTCCAGGTGAAGGTTAATCTTCCCAAAGCACCATTAAGAACCAGGGAGGTTAGAGCTGGAATGGAGCCATATTCCAGCCTTGCTTCCAAATTGGTGGGCTTGCACATTTCCAAGTGCTGGCAGCTTTTCATGGAAAGGCACACTGGAAGTTGGCAGCCCTGGAGCTGACCCCGTGGTCACACCATGGTCCTGGGTCCCAGTCCCTGCCTGAGAAAAACACTGACATCTCACCTCAGTGCCTGGCAGCATCTCAAGCCAGCTTCCAAATGCGCAGAGGGGAACTTTGGACAATTTGTGGAGACAGCAGGATGCCAGCAAGGACACTGACAGCCTGGACGACATCCTTCAAATGGGTTAAAAAATCAGTATATCCCTACTCAGAGAGAGGACAGAAACCACCAGCCTGTGGGGTTCAAGGTGGCAGATGAATCCAGAGCGTGCAGAGAAATGAAAGTGAGAGGAAAGGAGGCACCTGGAGCTGTCAGCCTGCACCCTCTCAGCCAGTCCTGTGCTGCTCAGCTCTTTTACTGCCCTGCTTCCCTTCTGCCCAGCCCATCCCCTGCAGTTCTGCTTCCCCGCCCCGAGCACAGCTCCAGATAGGCATCTGCCAAGTGCAGCTTGCATCCTGATGGACTTTTGCCCCGGCCTGAGATGGGGAAACTTGTTCTCCAGCCCTCTGCTTGACTTTCTGCTTCCCCGTGGCAGTCAGCAGCACCACGTTGTGCTGTGACCTTCTGAGGGACGAGCCAGGAAATATCTTCCTGGCTTAAATAACGAATCTAAAAATCAATTTGTGGAGAGGTTGGAAAGCAATGAGCATACAAATTAACCAGTGTATGAGTAATACATTTGCATCTTGTGGATCCAGTTAACTTCAGAGCAGGCAAAATTTATGACCTACTGAACTTCAAGTATGAGGCTTAAAGAAATTACTGGGAGGAGAGTTATTGGGTTGGATACTAGACATCATTCCAGCCTTCATTAATGTTTTCATGTGCTCTTGAAGGTTTCTCCATAGCAGTACCCATTACTGAGTTTGGGAAAAAATCAGCCACTGAGATCACTTGGAAAACACTTCCCTTCCTCCCTCTCATTTCCCCAAGTTGCATTTTTATTCTCCACAGAAACCCGATGGTCAGACAAATTACTTTGCAAGTGAGATTCTGATAGCAGAAATCCTGTTATAAGCCAAATGCTGATGATGTGCAGATACCATGTCAGGGGAAAAAATGTTTTGTGGGTGTGTGTGCATGCGTTTAGATAGATGGTTCTACTTTATGGGTGCATTTATGGCACTTCATGGCTCTTGCTCTACAGCTGTGCTGACATAGAGCCCAGGGTGAGCTCTGGGTTGTTTGAGCCTGACTATTGAGCTAATCCTCATGGTTCTGTGGAAGGAGGGAAGTTTCATGAAGCCATCAGGTCTCCAAGGTTTGGGCTTGCTTGAGATTTCACAGACCATTGACAAAAGCCCGTGAATCGTTTTTATGATCCTGTCACTTGAGAATAGACACCTGTGGACACCAGTTCCGTAGGTCAAAGAGTCTTCTTGGTGTCCAGGCCACAGGGGAATGGCCAAATGTCTTAGGTTACAATGTAAGATGTAACCAAAAGTATGTATTCTATCACCATCTCTTAAAACCAGGTGGGGCAGGGTTCTTTGTCTCTTCCATGACACATCCCTGGTAACTCCCTCCGGGGGATATCTCCTGTTAATGGGCCATCAAGCCTCACTCCATGACTCATAAAATGACATCATCCCATTGTTCTGAGATGCTCCGCCCCGGGGGAGGAACCGAGCATTCCTGCCTGGATATAATGTGAGGTTGGGAACAGCACACTCAGCCCTTACCTGCTGGATTCCCAGAGGACAAGAGCTATGCCTTGGACCTTCAGAGGAAGACTAGACCCTTCTACAGGATCATTGCTTCAACAGAACCACATCTCTCACCTCAAGAGGGCTGCAGCCACCCCTTAATTGGACTGCTACCACCACCCTGCCCAACAGGGTGTCAGGTCATATCCTGACTCTGTCAGGGTTCAACCAGTGTTTCTGTATTATTGCCTTGTCATATATACTAGTAAAGAACTGTTATTCCTATTTCTCACATCTTTGCCTGAAAGCCCCTTAATTTCAGAATTATAATAATTCGGGGGGAAGGGGGTTACATTTTCCACTCCAAGGGAGGCTCCTGCCTTCCTTAGCAGAGACCTGTCTTTCAAACCAAGACACCAAGTCAGTCACACCAAGTGTCAGATACCTGGACTTCCCACCTCTCTTTCTCCTGGGAATGTTCTCATTCAGAGAGTGAGGACCAGCTCCCTTTCTCAGCACCTCTGCAGACAGTCCCAGTCTTTGAGGTTCCTCAGGGAGGAGGAGATGGGAGAGGTCACTTCTCTGTTCGCTTTCATTCTGTGACAAATTAGCTGCTCTCCCTATGACTGCTGTCATGACCCTATGACTCCTGAGCTAGGAGGTGGAAAATGGGGGAAGAAGCAGCTTGAGACAGGCGTGCATCTCCTTCTGGCTGTCCACACACCTGCACCCCAGCCTGGAGGGTCCTGCACAGCCCCAGGTGCTGCTGAGCCAGGGATAACTGCAGGTGGGATGGGTTTAGGACACACGGCCTGATCTTGGCCTGACCCTTGTGAAGTACTGTCACAACATCCTTACACTGAGGCTTTTCCTCTCTGGAGAGCTCTGGAGATGAAGCTGTTGATACAGATTGGGCCTGAGGGTTTTCTCTGTGTCTTGCATATTTTGGAAATGAGCTCAGACCTGTGCTACCCTGCCAGGGTGAAGGATGCTTTTCTCTTGCAAGTGCCATAATTTCCCTCCTGCGTTCCCATTTGAAGTGTGTTTCCTCCACACTGGTGGCATCCAGAGTGCAGGGTAAGTGCAGCTGTGGTCCCCTGATCATCCACATGTGAGGACACATTGCACCTCACCATTGTGGCCTGGGGAAGGGGACATGGCACCCCCTGCCTCTTCCCAGCACACAGCTGGGTGTGGATGGGGTCCAGAGCTGGACCAGGGCACTGGGAAGCAATTCCAGGCTGCACAGTGCTGTCTCTGCTGGCTTTTCATCTGTCCTCAACAGCAGGGAAAATCATCAAAGGGAGAAAAGAAGGGGTTTTTAAAAACAAAGCCGAACAAAAATAGGTCCCAAGTTGTAAAATTTGTATCTGAACTTCCTGGAAGCTTTGAGACTTTGGGTGGGGTTTTGTTATGCTGCTGCAGAGAAAATGCCATATGTAAATCTCCTACAACATGAAAGATCATGCTCCCTCGTGATCCAAATAGACAGGGACATATTACTGGTGATGGTCCAAGCAGCTGCACCAGGGCAAGGATGCTTATGAAAGAGAGGATTGCTGGATTTACATAACCTTGCCTGACTAACAGATTCCAGTCTCTTCAGTGAAGGGATTTTAGAATGCAAATTTGGAAGAAATACAAGGGAAAGAACCACAAGTTCCAGCACAGGCCAAAAAAGGTTAGTGCTGCATGCTGGTCGCAATACGTGATAACACAGGAACACAATCAGTTCTTTGGAAATCCCCTTTCCATAGAATTTTAAAGGATCTGAAAGAGAGAGGGTGAAAACCCAAGAGGTTTTTCCTCCTGTGGAAGATGTTGGTGCTGCAGTCTCAGAGCCGGGTCTTGGCATGGGGTCCCCAGGCTCTGAAAGTGCTCAGCAGTGCCTGGGTGCCTGAGAAGCCTTTCTGGGCTTGCTTTGGTGAAGTGGAGACAGGGTGCTTCCCACCCTGGCCATATTTCACATAACCCTCTGCTCCTCCCTGACAGCTCCCTGTGTCCAACACAGTTGTGGCCTTGGGAAGCTGAAGTCTTTGCTCACCGAGCAAATATATGGTACATATGTGAACTCAGAGATGTGAGATGCCTTTCTTTAAGGAACAATGATGTCCCACCCTGGAAAAGCCACAAAGACATGAGGGAGGTCCTTGGGGACAAGCTGCAAAGTCCTCTTGCAAACGCACTTCAGCCACAACTCTGCTCCTTCTCATCTGACAGTGAGGGATGGCAGGAGCACATCTGCTCAGGTACAGCTCTTGCCTGGGCAGCAGGCACAGATTTCCCAGCACAGAAATCCACCTGAGCTTTGTTTCTGGTGTGTTGGAGAGGAGAAGATGCGACATCCATCATTTTCATAAACAGCACTGCCACATGGAGTGCATTTGTGTGGCCAGATCCTATACACAGGATTACAGCTCAGCCAAGGAATTTCTTCCCTGTTGTGTCTCCGGGCATTTAGACTGGGAGGTCTTTTCAGAATAAATGATCTTGCCATTTGTTTTCCATCCACGCTGTGCCCACCACTGTGGCACCAGGGCTGGAGGCAGCAGCCCTGTGTGGTTCCTGGTGCTTTGAAGAGTGAGGAGAGTCTCTGCAGCTGGTACCTGGCTTCTCCAGGGCAGAGCTCTCCCTGCCCAGCCTGCTCTGCCAAGGTGACACTGCCAGCTCCCTTACAGTGCTTCGTGTTTCAGCACCTATTTCTTTTAAAAGTCTCTGAATAAGGCAATTTCCCAATATTCTTCATTTTCCCACCCTTTGATTTTAGCCTTTGCACCAATCTCCTGCTTCAAACAGTAGCCTGCAATGTTATAATAATGCAGGAGGGACTCCCAAGGACTGATTTAGCTTTGGGTTCCCAGTCAGTAAAAGGCATGGCTGCACATGCCAGCGAAAATGTCCCAGTGTAAAAGGCTGGGGACAACTGTCTTCTCCCAAATCATGGTGTTCTTGCCCTTCTGTCTGCTCTTCTCTGGTTCCAGCTGTGAAAGCTCCCTCTCACCAGTGTCAGGCATAGTGAAAAGCACCTTTGCCCGAGGTGTGAGCCCCTGAAGCTGATCAGTAGGTATTCATGTGCTGGCAGAGCTATGGAGAACAGGGATCATGGGATCACAGTTCATGTGATAACATGTGCAACACAGCCAGTTTTTCAATCAATTTTCTCTGGGCATTTTTTGTTCTCCCAGTGAAGAGTTGTGAACATTGTCCTGTAAACTAAATGAGAGGTTTGTTTTTTTTTTTAATAATGGGAAATTTAAAGTAGAACAAATGCTCATTTCCCCAAATGAGGTAAGGAAAAGGATTCTTTTGAGCCAGCTCTACAGAGAAGCTACATTAACTCTTCCACCACATGACCCAAAGCACTCCTCAGTTGTCCTTGAAGGGAGCTACAGCTCGAGCAAAGCTCACAGCCTTTAACAACCTCATTTATGATGCAACCACTGGAGGAAAGCAAACCCCCTGGATGCATCAGGGTTGCATATATCATGTGCTGGTCTGGATTCCACACTATGGGTAGCTCAGCATTTTCTACCTGCTCATCCCTGACCACTGCTACTCACAGCATCATTCCTAACCTTGGCAAAATTAGCACTTCGTGGGAGCTTTTAACAAGGGCTGCTGAGCTTTTGAGACACTCTCAGGTGTTCAGTATCCACAGGGAGTGCAAAGAACCATCCCCTGGAGGATCCAGCTCTCAAACTACCACACAAGGATGTGGGGATGCAGTTAAGGGAAGCTCAGCACTGGTTTGTGCTGCTCCTGATAAAGCACACAACAGAGAGAGAAGTGATAGGTAAGTTTTTCTCACACCATCTGATACCACTGGTAAGTAAAACAGGTAAGTTTGTGGGCACAACTCTTCAGTGAAGTCTCCTTCTACCAAACAGCTGAATGAAATTAAATAACACGCTCACAATTTGTGTTTTGTGGTTTACAGCTCCAGTGATCAATGCTTTAAAGGACCCTTTCTCCCCCTGCTCCCCGAGGAGTCGTCGTTTGTAGATTTTGGGAGCACTTGAGATCCATTAAACTTAATGGGCCTTTTCTTGAGAAGGTTGTACAGAGCAAACTCCTCTACACTCACATTTTCAATTAGAGCACACAACAGCCCCTGGGTGCTGGAGATGAGGAATGGGAGCACTTGCTCCATCACTCTCCTGTTAGATGGCACTTCTGGCACTCAGTCTGCCAGCATTTGTTGCCTGTGAATTATGGTTTCTCTAGCATCTTAAATCCATAGGCTTTTTGGAAGTTTGCTGGAGGCGTATTTCCTTTCTACTGATAAAATACTGCATTGGGGCTCCTGTCTGCACTGCCAGTGGGAGGGATGGATGCCAGGAGTCCTGGGTGGTAGCAGGGTCAGTGGATCCAACCATGTGTGGAATGTGTCTCCTTAGTCCTGGCCTGCAAGTCGCCACAAAACATGGAATATTCTCTCAGGAGGTCCCAGAGAGAGGGGGTTTTGAATGTGTTGTTGAAGCAATACTTTCTTGCACAGCCCCAATTCAGAGCAACTGCTCTGTTCCTCAGGGAAATGCCACCCAAACGGGTGAAAAACTTCCCTACAGCCCTGTTCCCAGCAGAAGGAGGTGACGTAGAGGAGCCAGAGAGGTGGATGCCTGCAGAAGCTTGTAAACATTTTAAAGCCTATTTGTGTTTCACTCTGAAGTTTATTTGCCTGCTGTAAACGAGATAACAAGACAGTAACTTGAAAATAATTATTCACTCATATTTTTGCAGAAGAAGCACCTGAACTCTACGCTGGTGAGTTCTACACAGCTTCAGCTCTCAGCAACCCTTGCAACACGCCCAGCTTGAGCAGATAAGGTGGACACAAGGCAGGGAAATGGGCAGGAAAAGTTGGGAGATGGAGTCTTGGAATGAGGATGGGAACTATTTAGCCTGATCAAGGCTAATTAGCAAGGACTGTAAGAATGGGCAGGCTTAAGTGATAAGTTGTGAGAGCTGTTGCCTGAAGGTGTGGGGAAAGTGATTTTGGATCTGTGACCCTCTTCCAGCAAGGGAGGAGTGCCTGATGCTGCGTGTTGTGAGCAGGTGAGAGGGGGACAGGACTCCAGTGTAGAGAGGACAAGGGGGAAAAAGCCACAGGGCTCTGGTCTGTGAGTGGAGCTCTCCAGGGGCAGTTACTGGAAAAGAGAGCTGAATGAATGGAAACATCAAATGAAGCCTGCTCTCATTCCTGATGGACTGGTGCAGTTTGTGGGATACTGCCATATCCCACACTTTGCCTACTTGTTCTCCAGAAGAGCTCTCTGGGCTTGCTGCAGGCTCACCTGCAGTGGGTCCAGCTGTGCCTGCCAAGGGCTTTGGCAGCTGCAGCATTTAACTTGGCCACAAGAACCTCAAGGCCACCTCTTTGCTCATGAGAGCTCACTTTATGTGACACAACTTTGCGAGGCAGCTGTGAGGGCAGCTCACCACAGGGCCCTGGAGGGGAGAGCTGAGGTCTTAAGTCATGGTTGTTGTAACCACAATATACTTTTTCATGATTTAAAAAACACCCGACTATGTTCCCTAGTGGGGAATTTTCTGGTGGATGCCAAAATATGAGAAAATGGGCACAGGGGAGCTGTTCTGAGTGCTGTGTTTGATGCTGGTAGCTCCAGGCATGTTGGACAGACAGCCACAAGAGAAAGACCTCAACCCTGAGTTTCATGGAGTCACCAGTCTGGACACTCCACACCCAGTTAATATTAGCATAAGTCCTCAATTTCCCAGTTCAGCGTCCTCCTGCCCTTCACTTTCTGCCCCATCTCACACCATCTAGGTCCAAACCTCCAAGAAGTGTTCGTTCTTGTTACTCACTGGGCTGTTTTGCAGTGAGAAAGCACAGTAATTGCTGACACACCCCCAGTTCCACTTCCCTGTTCCTCCACAGGGTCCCTAGGGACTGCCCAACTTCTCCATGAGAACAGAAGGTCAGTACCAGGCGGGTTTTTGCAGCTCTGAGGAGCCAGAACATCTTCCCTGTGCCACCTGGCCTGAGACACCCCACGGCTGGAGCTGTGCCCTGGAGAACTTCCTGGGAGCATCTCTCAGAGGTGCAGCTCAGACAGAAGCTGTGCCAGCCATGGAGCACATGATTTTTATTTAATTCTTGCAGGAGTGGGATGGGTTGGAGGCAAAAGCTGCCTTTGCTGTCTCCTTCCTCACTGGTGGTTGCATTGATGCTGTTCAGGTGTCTGTGGCAATGAGGGCGAGTGGTGTTTGGGAAGCTGCAGATCCTCTTCTGCTGTCAGTATCATCTGAAGATGCTGGGTCCCAGCCCAGCCAGGCTCCTTGGGAAATTCCTGGGGAAGCTCCAGGCCTGGGAGTCTCCAAGAAGCTGACACATTTAGAAGCCCTGGGGAAGGAAAGCTTCCTGTCCCCTGGAAGGACCTGGCTGGGAATCCTGCTGGTGACTCAGTGCTGTGGGATAGGGATGGTTGCTCCAGTCTCCAGAGACTCCCTCCAGCAAAATCCTGGTGATGACAGGCTCAGAGAGAGCTGCTGCACCAAGGATATGTGGAGTGGCAGGAGATCCAACAGCAGACCCTCCTGCCCTGGACCAGGGATCTTCTCTCGTTTCCCTCCATCAAGGCCACCATCACCTTGGCTGAAGGCTTCCTACAGCTACCTCAGGCAGCAGGCTGGACAGTTTGACACTGGTACGGCTCCAAAGAGGGAACACAAGTCCTTGATAAGCTGCAGACCAGGGCACTCTGCAGCCTGTCCTGGTGAGGGAAGTGGCTGTGTATTCAGGGGGGCTGAGAAGGGAAGAGGCATCAATCAGGAAGGCAATGGTCAGTGGAGAGTAATTTTTTGTCACCAAAAAGAGTCCTAAAAACTTCATCTCTTTTGCTCATTTCTGTTTTGCTGAATTTTGCTGTTTTGATCCACAGCTGCTGCAAATTCAGGTCTTGTGGTGGCTTTGAAGATGGGTGTCAGCTCTGAAGGGTGTTTGAGGCACATCCAGAGGTGCTGAGCTTTGCAGCAGGATTTCACCATGCATGTGCACGGGGCTGGAAGGTTTGGGAGGAAAACTGCTCCCAGTCTCTCTTGCAGGTTCCTTAAGTAGCAGCACAACAGCTTGAATGCATTGCCACATGGTTTTACTCGGCTGGTATTAAAACACACACAGGAAGGGGTTTTTCACCTGAGAACAGGCATGGGTTTTATGCAGATGGGGTGGCAACAAGAGAGCCCCAAACACTGAAGGGCATGAGGGGGTTTGTGCTTCCTTTAGCCTGGCTCTACACTGACCTACAGCTGTAGGAAGGTGATGAAGGGCCTTTGCCCCTTAGACACCGAGCCCAGTGGCTGCAGAGGATGGCAACATTTTGGGAGAGTTTGATGAGGGTCTTGCCTTAGGGACCCTCTAAAGAAACCTTCAAAAAAAGCAAATGTTTGACCTTAGCACCCAGGACTTGAATGAGAAAAGTGATCTCAGTCAACAAGCGCTGCATCCTCAGGGAGGCCGGGATGTCTGCTTGCAGTTTGGTATTTTTATTTCCCTGGTCCATCAGTCACCAGCTGGAGCCACCCAGATCCGGGTCAGAACACCCCAGGTCCCTCTCTCGGTGCTCTGGGAGCTGGCAGAGCCCACACGGTGGCACTGCGACCCAGCGTCCTGGACTGCCACTATTGTTCTCTGTGGGGACAGGTCGTGGCCAGCAGCTGCAGGGTGCTGGGAGGTACAAATCCGGCAGCAAGGCTGGTGTGGGACAGCTTCACCCTGCCTGCAGGAGCCTTGAGCAGTGCTGGACAGCGTGCCAGGGAGCAGTAATCCCAGCTCCACCTTTCACCAAGGCACCAGCCTTCTCCAGGGCTTGGCTTTGTCTTCACCAGAGCTGCCAGCAAGAGCCACATGTTCCTCACGCTGCAGGTGACACCAGGCACATGCTGGAGTCAGCAGCTGACCAGGGCTCAGCTGCTTCTTTTGCTGCTGCTGAAAGATTTAAGTTTTAAGGAGGATGAAGACCCTGTCTCCTCCTCTTAACCAAAAGGCCAAGCAGCTCCTGGGTAGAGGTGAGGGTCTGTGTGTGACCTTGGCTTCTTCACCCAGAGCAGCTGCCACCAAACAGCCCCATCCTTCATCCACTAACTGGGGGTCTGTGGCTTAACTCTTCCATCATGTGCAGGAGTAATGACACCAAACTCGATGATCCCACGAGCCGCTGTGTCAAAGCTGTGTCTGGCCCGGGGTTCAGCCTCAGCCAGATGTCCTCACACACGATGCACATGCTGCCAGCTGATTTTTCAGGAAAGTCAGCAGCATTTCTGAAAAACCATTCACCCTGGAAGGAGCCAGCTGGGGTTAGACATCCCTAGACTGCAGCACCTTCCCTGGAGAGGAGCCTGGTGGGGCTCCCCATCCTTCTCTGCTGATGGAGCAGATCCCTGGTGCTTGTCTTGCTCTCAGTCACTCCAAAGTAGCAACAAAACAGCTCTCCGTTCTCCGTGTCCTGGGGAGGGGGTGACTGATGCATCACCTGCAGCCAGAGCCGGGCACCTTTTGTGACTTCTGCCGGCAGATAGGACCAGAGATCATTCCAGATGAATGGAGCCCTAAGTAGTTACAATTCATATGAATTAATCAAGCTGCTCGCCGTCACGTACATCATTTAAATCACTAAAGCTCTCCTACTGGCATCACTCGGTGGCGGGCTATTGGCATGGCAGGGAGGCTGTTTATAGCGGAGCAGAGTTCTCCCCTCCACCCTCCCACCCCGGAATGTGGAGAGGGGTGATCAGTGCTGTCCCGGTGCCTGCTCCTGCTGCCCCACTGTGCTCACGGTGCAGAGCCGGGAATAAGCTCCTCGTGGAAGCATTCTATTAGCACTGTGTGCAGTAAAGCCCGGGGGATGCAGATAAACGGGGGTTGAGCTGCCTTCAAGGAAAAAGCCCTACAAAAACACCCCCCCCCCCCCAACGTTTCCCATCAAGCTGTGATAGGAAATGCTGTGGAATGGGAGGTGGAAAGCATGAAGAGTGGTGTGGGGGGTGTGGTTTACTTCTATCTATGCCCTGGGAGGAAGCAGGCTGCAGGGATGATTTTCCCTTTGCCAGCAACTTCCTCCGGAATGAAGAGAGCCACAGGGATGCTTGTACACAGAGAGGGGCAAAACACAAGGATGAGCAGGACCTGTCCTTGCCCAAATCCCTTTTCCTCCTCTTCTCCTCTCCCAGGTTAAGTTAGCTCTGCTCCTAAGGTGGATGCTGTCTCTGCCAAGCGTAGAACCCGTCCCTGGATCCTCCCCCAGAGCCCACCTTGACAGGCTCTTCGAGCCCAGGTGAGCTGAAAGTCTGCCTGAGGCCAAGTTTGCAGGCTCAAACTCTGCCTGCAGTCCCAGAAAAGCAGAGTTGTGCCATTCTCTTCCCAGGCAGGGTCAGCCCAGCTGCATTTCTTCCCATTTGCCTTGGGCTGACCTAGGTAAAGGTTGTTCAGCCAGGATAACCCAGGAAATGTTGTTAAAGATGCACACAGGTCTCAGGGGTGGGGAGCAGTGCCCTTCAGCAGAGGGTGTAACAAACTGCTGAAAAAGTGACAGCACTTTAATGCCTCCTAACTATATGTGCCCAAAAATATCTGTCTATGCCTTGCTGCTGATCTCCAAGTCCTTGGGAAGAGCACTGCATTAACACGGGGAATTGTTTCGTGTCCCCAAGATATTTCTGGTGCCTTTGCTTTGCTCTGCACGGTGCAGAATAAAATGTCCTTAAATGCCAATGTGGGAGACACTTCCTAATCCCCTGAGAAAGATCTTATCCTACAACCTAATGGCAAGATCAGAAGAATTCCCAAGAATTCCCACTACCAAGAACCAACCCGTTGATCCTGCAGTGGAAGTTGCACAGGATGCATCTATATGCAAGACCCAAGATGTCCTTCAGGGTGACATGTGCTTTGCCACAAAAAGGCTTTAAATCTTTAATGGGAAAGTGCACTTTGTTCCTTTCTACGAACACAGTAAAAGGCTTTAAATAATAGCTGTTCATGTGGCCCTGAAAAAGGTTGCTGTGTGGCTGAACTCTATAAATCTGGACATTTGCTGAATTGATTTTGCCAAGAAACATACTAGAGGCTGAAAAATGAGCTGGAGGGATAAGACAGTGGCTGCTTGCAGATGCCGTGCTGCTCCTGCTGCTGCTCTGCAGAGCTTTGTTCGTCATTTAAAAAACATATTAAAGCCCTCTGTAGTAGTGGGAAGTTTACCGCTAGCTTGAGGAATTGCTGGGTGAAGCTAAAACATTCTCACTGCGTAGGAGCAGGATGAGCTTCAACCCAGTCACTGGGAGAGGAGAGAAGGAGAGTTGAATTAGATGCAAATCCAGGTCGAGTGCCATGATTCATTCCACTCTGGTTATGAGAGCAGAGAGCAGCTGCTGTCTCTTGCTTCCACAGCCAAAGAGCACGGTGTGGGGTTTTTTGTTGTTTTTTTTTTTTTTTTCCTCCTTTGTTTAGTTTTGTTTAGTTTTTCTGATATGCTGGTTTAATTAGAATGCTCTTGTTTTGCCAGTAGCATTCCCTTATGCAATACTGGTTATACCAGCACAGATTTATTCCAGGAATAAACAAACCACCAAATTGCCTTTTTTTCCCCCCTTCTTATAATGAGGATATTTATGCACAAAAGGAATCAAGCTGGTAACTGGAAGAGTTTAAATTCATGTGTCTTTTAGAGATACAACTGCACAAGCAGGTGAGTGCTAAGAGCCTTCCAGTGCATTGGCTCTGCTTGTGATCCAACACTGAGCAGTTTCTCCATCCACCTCTGGAACCAACGTGGTGTTTGTGCCCCTGGACATCTACACATTGCATGTGAGCAATTTCATTGAGCCCACAGCTGCCCATATTTGATGAGTTGAACAGCTCCCAGGCCTTCTTGACACTATTTACTAGACCCTGGGGGAAGACATTCTGTCCTGCTCTTTTTTTTTCCTGACCCTAAAATGATGCTGAGGGCACAAACCACACGCATCTTCTGGAGGGGATTCCCTTGGTGTGAGAGACTCCAGAATCACCTGGGTTTTGTGCTTTCTTCACTCTTGACACAAGGGGATGGATCTGGGCAAGAAACCAAAAGATCTTAGCAGTTTGCCTGTACTATCGAGTCAAACCTGGGTAGCAAATTCTACCAGCATGGAACATCCCATTTTCATTTTAGTAATCTCAGTTAGCATTCGAAGAAAAGGGAGTTCACAGCTGCCTGTTGGAAATGGGTCTTTCCAGGAATTGTTTGGGACAGTGCTTGTTTGCATGAGCATAAACCAGCCAGGGACTGTGCTGATGATCTAAAAGAATGCCTCATCGAGTTCCACTGACAGGGAACATTTCCTGGCACTGCTTAATTTACTACCACAGATGAAGCCAGAAATAGCAAGAACCCTATATTTTGTTCCTCTCCTGCTTTCTTGGTAAGAGAGGCATGTTCTCCACTTAATATCTTTGGAGGAGCTATTTGTATTCTGGTCACTTCGCTCTCTCATCTGACGTGGTAGAATATTCATCTTTTATTATGTTACACCCTTGTTTTTGTGTAGAACTCCTGAATGCAAATCATCTGTGCACTCAGACAAAGTGAAACTGTCCTGAAAGAAGACTCTGAGAAACCACCTTAGAAGAACCTGCCAGCCAAGGTGTGTACTCAGTGCAGAAAAGATGCAAGGTCACAGCCAGGCATCTTAATAGCTCTCTCTTCCTTGTTCAGGGCTACTTGAACCCCTCAGCTGAGGAAAAGATACATTATGCCCCATCCCTGGAAGTGTTCAAGGCCAGGTTGGATGGAGCTCTGAGCAACCTGGTCTAGTGGAAGGTGTCCCTGCCCATGGCAGAGGGACTGGAACAGGGTGATATTTAAGGTCCCTTGACCCAAATCATTTGGTGATTCTATGATTACACGGTATTCAAGGTTTCAGCCAGCTTTCAGGCCCACTAGTCTTGTCTGAAACCTCCTTAGCCACTGGAAAGTCATACCTTGGAAACCAAGTGATGGACCAAAAAACTGAGAGCAAAGGTGGTGTGAGATCGACTGTTCCTCTTGAATGAGCTTTTCCCACTAATATCGAAGAAAGCCTTCCATCCATCTGTCAGTGTTTCAAGCTGTAGAGGACTTGTTTCTAAGTCGCCGTGTCCAGTGACAGATTCACAGCATGCGATCACTTTTAAAAGGCTTTGCGGATGATTTTAGCAGCCAAAATGCGCCCGTTGTTCCAGTAAAATAACCTCCTTCATTTCCAGCCAGAGCCTTTTATTTCTCTACAGATATTGACAGGAAGGGTGACTCAAAAGATAACTGCATCCAGGACTGTTCGCCACAGCCTTGCTGCTCTGGATCCCACTGTGGTCACTCCTCACCATCACGTTCTTGTTATGCTTGCAAGAAAAATGTGATGAGCCATTGCATTCCTCCACGCAATCCCATTATCTGCAAGCCAGGAGTTGATGCTACACTAAAGGGCCCTCTGAGTTTGCTTCATATGTTGGGGTTTTGACCTCAGAAAAATACAGATAAACTTGGGAGGAGAGGACAGTTCTGTTGTCAAAGCTGGAGTGTGTGTCAGCTCCTCTTCCCTTCCTGCACAGCACGTGGCAGATCCCAGTCCCATCTCCAGTGGGCTTTGAGCCACCAGCACAGAGGAGCTGTTCCAAGAGGAGAGGCTGAAGGGAACACCTGTAGGACGATCCATGCTGGCAGAGAGGACATGCTTATTAAATACTTCCTTGGAAGTCAGAGGTGCAGTTAACTGGCACTTTCCAAGTAAAAAACTCAGCAGATAACCCCCATCCAGGCACAGTGTGGATGTGATTGCCACAACAGGACACTCCAGAAATGAGAAGAGCCCTTCGTCTGTGCAAAGAGCATTTCTGCACAATTCTGGCTGTTGGGATGAAGATGGCTGCCCCCTTCCCCTGTGGTTTTGGAGGAGAATTTAAATAGACTACTTTTCAAGATCAGGCTGCACTCTCCTTTCCCCTCCCTTCTTCCCACTGATGTTTTTAGCTCTAACTCTCGGGGCTGCAAGAAGTGACAGTTGCATTTTGTGGCCAAACAGCTTCCCTCTTTCAAACAAGGCGACTTTTGAAAACAAAGCACAACAGGAAAAAGTTGACAAAACCAAATGCTCTTTTCGTGAGGGCTCTTATGTGATCACCGCTATTTTATTTGCTGCACCTTTGACAAGATGCAGATAATTTCAACTCCAGCAAAGACCCAAGCCTTAGTTATGCAGAGTACTCCTCTCGTTTGCTTGCTTTGCTTTCTTATTTAGAAAAGGAAAAGGAGTGTGTGAGAGGCTGAAAATACTAATTTTCCAACTGGCCTTCTGCAAGGTGTATTTGAATACCAAACATGATCTATAGACCTTGAGCTGATGAAATATTTAGTAGTTCTTTGTGACATTGATTCATAATATTTTTAAGACTGGAAAAGATGGTTCTTGCCAGACCCCCACGGAACACAGGGAAGAGGTTTATAGTCCAGGGCCACTTTGTGTCTGGTTTTCATCATCTGATTGAATTACAGCATTTTCTCTTAGAACTTGCTCAGTCTTCATTTAAAATCCCTGGATGATGGAGAATCCACTGTATCCATAGATATGTTGTTGCAATGGTTCATTACCTTTGCTATCAGAAGGTGTGTACATCATTTCTAGCCTGAATTGGTGGGATTCATCTTACCTAAATTTGGGTGTTTACAGTGTAGATATCCACAGCTGAACTGGTTGCCTGAGAGTCCTTTCAGATTCAAAGGGGAAAAAAAGCACTTGGTCATGGTTTCCATCTTCCCTATTTTGTCTGTTTGGGAGGAATCTCACTCTTGGCTGGGGATCTATTGGCAATACCAGGGCCTAGAGTAATTAAACTGAGATGTGGTTGTCTGCATTTAGAAAAATGCTGTCTGACACATCTATCTAACATCTGGCTGCTGCCAGCTCTTTCTCTAGTGCTCATCTGCAGCCCCCACACAGAAGAAGAAGGGACACTAGAGTCACTTTTTACTGTCTTGGATAAATTGAAGGGATTGATAATAATTAGTATTTTCCAGATTTCTTATCACTGGAGTTTTTCTCTGATCTCTTGCCAGAAACACCCTCTGCAAAGAGAAAGTTTCCAGATCAGTCCTGCTCATGTGCAGGTAAGGCCATGCTCACTGTTGTACACACTGTCAGATCTTTCCCCCTTTTTACGCACCCAGTGCTCATATTTGCCTTCTGAGCAGTGCTCAGCACTGGGAATTCATTCTGCCTCCACATCATCTGGGGAAGTTGTGATCACCTACATCCCTTTTAGACAAGTCACCCCTGGCCTGCCAGCACAGTGTGTACTGACCCTGCACAGAATTGGCTCCCATGAGCCATAGTGGGACATGAGCTCTTCGTTTATCTGTTTAATTACCTGCTCCTCTCTCCCTGTTTCATCTGTTTGTTTAATGTTGTCAACACAGGCTATCTGGAGTGATTTAATTTTCTTTTTTTGTTGCATTCTTGCTAAAGCTACCAAGAGCATGGACCCAAAGAAGCGTCCCAACTTCTGCAATTAGTCCTGGAGGATGAGAATTCCCCAGTTTTAATAAATTACTGTGATGTGTCATAAACTACTTCCTTAGTTTAACAGGGTTATGCTGACTGCATGGGTTTGGGTGACCTGCAGCCTCTGCACAGGCTGAAGAAATTTTTGCTGTTCATTTTGAACAGATCTTCTGCTTCCTCCATTTGATGCCTCCTAAATCTTGTATTGGAAAAACCCCGTGATTATACTTTTATAGACATTTTACTGCTTCTTGGCAAGCCATGCACAGAAGGAAGTACTTGATTGTGAAATGGATTTGATAACTCCATGCCTTCTGCCAGCCTCGGGGCCTCAAAGATGAGACCAGCAATGGAGGGATTAGCACACACCCTCGCCTTCCCACCACAGCCTGTGCCCCTCATGCAGATATTTTCACCGGGTGGGTGCCATATCTAATCACACTTCCACCAGGCCAGGTTGTTTTGACAGAAAGACTCGTATGAAGCAACAAAAGCCACTCAGTGAGAAAAGAAAAAAGGCTTTTCATGGTCCCCACACTGAGTATCTGCTGTGCGACACACACACCCCCTCCCCAACCACAGATCCTATCAGGCTGGTCTGAGAGGTGCCTCACTGTTCTTCTCTATCAGCAATGCACATGCAGCAGTTTTGGAGTTTATAGACTACTTTATTTTTGGTAAGTAATCTCCAGATCTCTGCACTGCAAAAGGTCACAAATTCCTGACTCTTAATAAGAAACATGGCAGCAAATGTTACTGTGCAAAGGAGCAGAAAGCTCCAACAACTCTGGCATGCTGTGCCAAATGGGGAAGATGTTCTGGAACCATGGATGTCCTGCTGGCAGTCAAGGTCATTTCTTCTCCAACAATGGGATACGCAGAAAAATCCAGAGAAATTCGTCAGCTCTAACCTGGCTGACTACAAGGGCTCATGACTTTCTGCACACAAGAGTCGTGACAAGTGGTTGGTATGCTCAGTGATAAGAAATAGGTAGTGCAATCAGGTTTAAGCCTGCTGGAGTCTTCTCCATCTGTAGGCATTCCTGCCCAGCCATTGTGGGCATCTGGACTTGGCACTACATCATCCTAAAATTAAAAAAGAAATGTGGGTCTGGCAAGTGGAAGGCTTTTTGTCTCAACTCTGTCCTCAAAAATATTGACCTCTGCCTCCATTTTGTGTGGCTGGTTTATTACATTCAGGCCAAATGAGGAGGAAAAGTGGGGTTATTTCTGCAACATCTGCTTCTCTGCTTTACATGGTCCCTGGTTGGTGTATTCCCTTGCAGCCAGGACACACAAAGATTGGGGAAAGGAGAACCTCTTCAAAATTTGGCTAGACAGGTGAAGCTCAGCGTATAGGTCCTCCCTGTGCCTGTGAAGGGAGAGAGGTGAGGATTTAAACACCTCTGTGCCAAGCCAGTCCCATTTGTGTCCTGTTTGGAAATACCAGCCCAACATGTGGTCTCCCAGACTGTAGGTCCTGTGGGAATCTCAAAAGCACCAGCTAAAGGAACAAGAAAGAAACATCTAACCAGCATTTTTTTTCCAAAGCCAGGCAAAATGATGGTCTCCTGTCCTGTTTGATGCAACTTCCCAGCAACTGCTCCCTGCCCCTGCACTGTGCATTCCCCTGTGGGCTGTCAGATCCGACTACATGATGCTTAGAGGCAGGAGGGGGAGAAAAGAGAAACAAAGAAAGAATTTCACCACCCAGCTCATGATATCCTCGTGCCAGGCCTGGGGGCTCATGCCAGGTACTGTGCTGTTCCTGCAGGAACCGAGCTGTGGTCTCAGACAGCAGCAAACCTTAAACAATGGCACAAGCCCATCACCTCTGACCTGGTGTTTGAATCAGAGCACGAGTGGGGAGCTGGCAGAGAGCGGGGGGGGGGGGGGGGGGGGGGGTGTCAGATAATTTATGGGTAAGGTCTTCAAAAGAGCTCTGTTCCCACTCGGGACAATGGGAGCTACCGGGGGCTCCGCGTGCACTTACCACTCCGGTCACGTCAGCACCAAGCCCCTGGTTCGGTGTGTGAAGAATACCCTTCAGTGTGACACTGACCTCTAAAACAAATAGAGTATTGCGGCGCGCTGATGCCCCATTCATCAGCGGGTGACAATGGGAGCCAGGCCCGTGAGCGAACAGCGCTTCATTCAGGGCGGTGCAGAGCGCTCCGGAGCGCTCGGCGGTACCAGCCCCGCACCGCCCCGCGGGCACGCTCCTGCCCCCGGCAACCCTCCGGGAACCCTCCGGGAGCCTCAGGATGCCGCAGCGCCGCGGGAAAATCCTGTTTCGCAGCGCATGGAGGGGTTGGGCTGCAGGGTGGGATAGCTGGAGACACCCGGGAGTGGGAATGATGGGATGGTGCGGGATGTATTCTCACCCAGGAGCGTCTCGCTTTGCAAGAGGTGTCTTCTCACTCCGGGCTGAGACAAGGGGCTGCCCCAGAGGACAAAAGATGCCTGAGGGGTCTGGATAGGGTCCTCCTCTTTGAACTGATGGAGGAGACCAAGAACTGGGAGCAAAATACAGCTGTGGTGAGAGGTGATGGAGAAGCAGGGTAGGGAGATGGGCATGAAGTGTTGCTGGCCATGCTGTGCCATTGAGGGGTAGGCATCTGTGCACAGATCCTAAGAGGGGCATTAGAACCTGATTAGCTAACTCTTTTGGCTTCTCTTCTGCGGTCATCAGCTCCAGGATAAATTTTCTCCAGCTGTTTCTGCTGCCCACAGCTCTCTGTTGTTGTTCGTATGAATAAAGACAGAAGAGATGGCTGGTGGCAGGAGAAAATCACGATGTCAGGCTTCAGAGCAATGTGCAGGGGCCATGTGATGGCCCTCTATGGGGCACCAGGCTAGAGGAAGGCTTTCTTCCCCATCCCTGAGCCAGGCTGGGCTGAGCATTAAAGCATGAAGGTGCATATGCTCACTTTGTTGGATTTTTTTCTTCATTCACGTCCTCCATCAATGGTTAATTCCTCCTGAATGAGCCTTGGACTGTCTGGTGATTGCATTTGCTGGTCACGTCTCTGGATCACAAAAGCAATCACAGTTCTACATATGTTCCTCATAAGGACCTCTGCAAATGACCAAAGTGAATATGCAGGGAGTTGTTCCCACGTGCAGAACCCAGCACGAAGAGTGCAATTACAGAGATTCCTCGAAAAACCGCCTGTGTATGTACAGATGTGTACATTCACACTTTTAACAAGCCTGGTCTTATCTAGGCAGGCATCAGGACTGGGAGAAACACTCCCACACATTTTCAGAGGGAGTTTCAGGGATTAATTCTGCCAAGGACTTGCCTCTCTGAGAAAGTGGTCTTGTGCCGCTGCCTGAAAGATTGTAATGTGCAACATTATCTTTCAACAGACATCTGTGTTAACAACTGAAATGAAATGATGGCACATTAAAAACTTTACTGTGCTGTTGCAAAATGCTTGCCAAAAAAACCCCGAGCTGCTGCTGTAGGTTACTCTGAATCATGCCTGAAAATAGCGTATCCAGCATTACTTGGAAGCAGGCACACGATCGCTAGCAAATCTAATTATCTCCTGGGAAATAAAGCACCAGTGCCTGTGTGAAAGGCTCAGAGGTGAGTGTAGGCATTGTCCCACCATTCAGGGGAATGATATGAGGATTTGTGATTCCTGTAGGTCATGGAATCACAGCGCCCTTGCCAAGTGTGCAGTTGTCTGATCATGTGAAGATCACCCACCTAGCGCTGGCTTGGCCTGCGAGGGATCTCGGATAAAACAAGCAAGGGTGACACTGTGAGAATTCGTGTCCTGATTTCCCAGCTCACTGCTCAGAGAGGGACAGCGTTACGAGGGTGAAATGACTCATCTGGCTGAACACGGTTGTTTCAGCACCTCTGATACTGGTGGGTGCAATTTACATCTTCTTCTCCTCTGAGTTGTCTCTGGAAGGTGTCTGTCTGTCCCCAGGGGGGCAGGGGGAGGCTGGTGCCATGCTCAGGTGGCTGAAGGGTAGGACAAAAGGCTAAAGGACACATGGGGATATCCTACACGGGTGGAGCAGCATCACTGTGGCTGCTCAGGCACCACAGCAAAGCCTGGATGGTGAGCATTGAATTAGGGACCAAAGGCATGGCCTCTGTTCTGGAAACCTCTCTGGAAAGCTCTAGAGTGTGGGAACACCACAGGGAAAGCCACAGGGGATGGAAGATGAGGACCAAGGGTTTCCAGGAGACCTGTGATGTTTTGGAGCAGCAGCTGGAGACCAGAGAGGACGTGTAGAGCACCCGAAGGGACAGTGCACGATGATACACAAGAACTGAATCTGGCCAGAGGTGTCATAGAAGACACGAGTGGAAATTGGCTCAGAGGTTGTGACATCTGCATGAAGATGTCTACAAGCATGTGGAGAACTAGGAAAGAAGATTCTGGGGACATTTGAAATACCTGATGGCATCCCGCCTGAATGTGAAGAAATTACATCGGGTTCTTGTGGCTGGAAGCTGAATCTCACCTCACGTCAGGTGACCTTTGAGATGGTTTCACCAAAGGCAGGTGTCTACCCTGGGAACCTGAACAGCACCCTGGAGTCTCAGATGTATTAACTGTCTCTTTTTCCACTGCAAGGGGCATTTAGACACCAGACACTTGCCTGTAAGTGCTTAAATTGAATCTGCAGTTATCTTAATCTCTGGGAATTGCTGTTGCTCCCAGCAGCATGAAGAACTGTGAGACAGACCTGCAGAGGTGGTCAAAGCACCAGGGAGGACACATTCTCTGAGGGAAGTGATTTTCATCGTGAGGCTGGTGAACAGCATGTGCTGAGCAGCTCTCTCCCCTTGCAGGCATAAACCAAAGAGTGACAAACACAAACCACAGGGAAGGTCCCCAGCTTATTTCATCCCTTCAACATCCCATGTGAGAACCACACACTGTCCAGCACTGGTCAAAATGTTATTGCCCAGGATTATTTATTCTCAGGACTTTTTTTCCAGGATTGTTTCTGGAGGATTTTTTTGATAGACTATGCTAAGAATAACTGTAGTGGGAAAGATGTGGTTTGGCTGAGTGAAAAGGCAGCCCCCCGTCTTTCAAAGTTTTGCTATCAATGCCTAAGAGGTTTATTAGCACTTGATCACTTAATATGTGTGAAGCCCCCCAAAACAGTGAGCAAGGCTTGGTAACATAGTGGAGAACAACACTGTCATTGTGGGGAATATTCAGTATTTTGTACTTTGTGAAACTCAAAGTACCGTCAAAAGCTCTCTGACTTGAGTCTGGAAGTTGCTGCAATCCGAACTACGAGCTGTGAGATTGCCAGTGCTGTGTTTTTTTCCTCTGTGCCATGTTCCAGGCTCATTCTCAGGGAACGTTGTGTCCAGACCATCTCCTGGTCTCTGCTCTATTTCACATTAGCAAAGCCATGCCTTCAAACTTAATCCCCTGACCAAATTTCTTGAGCCCTCCTATTTTTTTTTTGCCTGAGCACCAATGGCTCAGTTTAACCTTTTGCAATAATGCAACACTCCCTGGGATAATGCCTGAAGTCTCTGCCTGGTTAGCAATTATTTAAATACTCTGTTATGAATAGGATCAAAGCCTTCTCTTATTGAAACACTCCATTCCTGATGCCAGAAGTTGTCACCGCATGACAAATGGATTGCCTGCTCTCTTCTCACAAGTGTGCTCTAACCAGACAGGGCTGGGCAGCCTGTGGGATGGGGGAGTTTAATTAATAACAATATTTAATTTCTACAATGGAGCACTTAGGGAAGGATGAATATTGCAGCAGCTGTGATGTGCCTGCCTCCGGTGCCCGGCCGAAAGCACGAGGAGCGAGCGGCTCCATCAGCAAAAAGCTCGGCCGCGTGCCCCGCTTTCGCCGGCTCCCAGAGTTCCAGGGAATATTTCAGCCAGGACAATTTTTCTTTTTTTTCTTTTTTTTTTTCCCCTCAGTTACTGAGCAGCATAAGTGTCATCGTTCCTCCAACTGATAGTAGCTATGGAAACCGTGACATCACCGCCGACATAGCGATACATAAAAATTCAAGCGGCTGGGGACTGGTTGCTAGGAGAGCTCCGCTCGGGAAAGTCATCGGGCAGGCAGCCAAGGGACGGGAGTCTGCTGAACATGTTGTACTTCACCCTGGTGATTTTACCCTCCTCCTACTATTTTCCCTTTCACATGCAAAGCTTTTTTTTTTTTTTCCCCTCTCTTTTTTTTTTTTTCCCCTCACTACATTCCCCCCTAAATTATCTCAGAGATTTTTACAATGGGCTAATGAGCTGGCGGTGGAATAGTTGCACATTATAACAGTGTGCATGAGGTCAGGAAAGAAAGCCACATACTGTACTTAACATCAAGTAAAAGCCATCATCAGCCACCTTTGTAGCACCTGAGTTATCATAAACGTGCATTTTGGAACACTTTTGGACAAGGGTTTTTCACTAAGCTTTACGTACACATAAATTAGCCTAAAAGCCTGACCAATAATCATCAGAATTAAAGGTGATTTGACCCAAGGATGAGAAGTGACCTCTGTCGTGGGTAAAACCTTCTATTACGACTGGTCCGAATTTAGAAAGTGGAGGGTTTTCCAGCAGTCTGAGTCACACCTGGTTTCTGGAGAGCTGGTGCATCTCATCTGGTGGTTTTGGACCACTGGTGGTCAAGGGAAACAAGTGAGGCCAGACTTGTAAGGCAAGATGTTATTTTTTATTAGACCAAAATTGCTTTATTAGACCAAAACCGTTAGAAAAATCCACAAACTAAGAAAACCCTTCCCTGGGCTGTGAGAGGATTTATTGAGGCAGCTTATTTGCTCATTTCAGCATTTTTGGTTGGCCTCATGAGGGATCTTGCACACAGATCTGGTCACTTGCTGGTGTGTCCATCTTTCTTCGATGTACCCGCATTAAAGGACAACATGTGTGTCTCTGCTTCTATGCAATAGATTCAGGGGTACAGGTTTAAATCTGTTTCTATGTATATATAAATAGATACAGACTTTTCTTTCCTCCCAGACTGAAATGCCACTTGCAGAGGAAGTTGTACAAGTAGATTTTCACATGACCACCCAAGTACTAACAAGTGACAAGATCTTAATAAAGTCAATATTCAGACTGAATAGTACTGGAAACTGACCAAACTGTGGTGTTGGGGAGCTTTGTCTAGGAATTACTCACCAAAATTATTTGGTAAAGGGGTTTTGTTTTTTTTTTTCCAGAAACTGTGTGCGCAAAATTCTTAGAATGTAACCAGAAACTGAGAAGGAAACAGAAAGGGGAAAAAAAAAATAGATATTGATAACTTATTTTCAGATGGTCTGATTCTGGAGAAATGGGCCCTCAGCACACCCAAGGCACCCACATGAACCCAGACACAACCTCAAGATGCACATGAACATCCAAAGAAAATGAAATTATTTTAATTTTTGTGAACCAAGTTGTGACCTATTAAGCAGGTAGTATGTGTCCCTTCAGATAGAGCTGAGATTTGACTTACATCGTGTTTATTAAATGTACAGGGAAATTTGTATTAGGCATTGAGGTCTTCTCAACCAAGATAATAGAAGTTAGGGTTGAAAAGGAGTCTTCTGGTGTGGAAGGATGTTTGCTGTAAGTGCATCAGGCTGCTTAATAGGTCACAGCTTGGTTCATAAAAATGAACTGATAAATCTTTTCCATTTTATCTGAAGGTGTATTCATTTCTATGGGATCAAGGTATTGTTTTCCCACACGATCTTTAGGGAACATGAAGTACTTTGGACAAGCTGCTACTTATTTCACTGCCATTTTATCTTAATGAACAAGGATTATTCTTTAGCCATCTTGATGGAAAACAACAAAAAGTTAACTAACAGTCTCTTTTAATAACTATGGCCATAGAAGGATTTCAACTTGCCTGTCCTAAAATAAGGTAGGCACTTTACTATCCATCAGGACACAAGATCTTTGGCTACCTTCCATGGGAATTTAAAGGTGTTAAATTAGCTACAGGAGGGTTTCACTATTGTTCTCTAAATGTAATAGAAGCGGATTTAAATTTACAAGGGGGAAAAGCTAATAATTAAAAATTGAACATAAGGGCTATAAAGTACAAAATGGGCTCCCTTGGACTGAGTTACAAAACTTCATGAAAAGTGCAGCTCCTGCTGTGTTACGCTTTTCTAGAATGACTTTTAAAAAGAGGTTTCTTAAAGGTGCTTTTTGTTGCAAATAAATTGCTTGTGGCTTCCATGGATCTTTCAGCCTATAAAGCTGTCCCCATTATGGTTTCCATGGATTATTTCGCCGAGGGTTCCCCCTCCGCTTCTTCTTGTTACCAAAATCACACACAAATTAATAGAAATGTTGGTGAGGAAGTTGTGAGAGTTACTAATGCCCCAGATCTGTCAGACTTAAGGACTTGGGGTACAGATCAGAGCAGTCTCCAGTTCCCTCTCAGATTTCATGCATTTGCCCCTTTTCCACGCAATATCCCATGGGCCACTGGCAGCCACTCATCCCAGTTGGTGTCATGGTCCTCTTCTGCATGAGCTCCATGATTTATTTGGATTGGGTTTTTTATCTACCTATATGAGCCCTGACAGAAAAGAAAATAAATACTTCTAGAGCTGGAGGCAGCTGGAGAAAGGTCTGATGGCACTGCAGGATCTGCCAGCAACCTGGCAGGTGGCAGGGAACTACCAAGGGAGCTCATCCTCACTTTTTCCCTCCACCATGAATTCCAAATATGCAAGTGATGTGAAATCTCAGCAATCCCAGCTGCCCACGTGGAAATGCCACAACGTCTCAGAACTCCCTTACTGGGAAGAAGGGCCAAGGGAAAACCTTGTTCTTGGTGTGTTTCTCCTGCCATAGGGTTTTACTTTCTGAATTTTAGCCTGTTCATCAGATATCTTCCTTCCCAGAAACTTCTGCCTCAGCCATCTTTTTCATATATGCAGTTCCATTCATCTCCTCATTCCCTTTTTCCTCAAGCCATCAGTTTGTTATTATTATTTTTAATAGTTAATCATTGCAAAACCAGTTCTGCATTTTCTCTGACTCTTGCCACTCTTGTCAAACAAGGAGTTGAATTGTGCTGCCTTTTAGGACTGTTCCTTTCCCTAGTTCTACTTTTTCACTGACTCTTTTTCACTCCCCTAAACTTCATTCCGCTCAGACTGAATTTCCTCCTGTCTTTTCACCCCTAGTCTGTTTTCAACCAGAGCATATGAACTCCTGGTCTCTTAGGACCGCTGACCTGATAAGAAGAACATCACACTATTGGTAAGAGGATTCTGAAGTGCCTATGAGGAAAAGAGAGTTATCCAGGCAGCCACTGCTGTGGCTTCAATAGCACTTCACCCACAGGAAAATTTTTGAAGGGGATGGTCATTTTAAGGCTGTAGGAAAGCAGAAAATGGGACACAAAGCAGGTTGGGGTTATCAAGGGTAATCCCCAGTGCTTACTTGCGTAAGATAAGGGTGTTTATAGAAATGTTGTGCATTGGAGTTAATCCCTGTAGGTGGAAATGTACTCGCTGATCTGAAGGGTGCTACGAGATATCAACGTTAGTCAGGTCACTCGTGGCTGGAATTGAGCTGTCTCCTACTGATCCCATAACAAAAGGGGGCTGAGCAAGAAACAGGGAACTTTTTGCTGAGCAAATGTGAAATCTTTGTTCCACTGCTTTGGCAGAGACTCTGCTTCATCTCGTTTGGCAGTCCTCTGCAAATGAGCTGCTTAAAAAGATGGGTTTCCCTTCTCCTTTTGGAGAAGGACAACAAAAGTTGAAAAGATTTTGTGTTTCAGCTTAAATTCCAGGAGGAGGAAAAGCAGGAATGGAAATGTGTTAATTACTGTTACGCTGCTGCTATATATCAACATATATGACTAAGTGGCACAATCCAGGCTCAAACTTTCATTATCAAGGACTGATCATTTCTGAACATGGAAGAAAGTTTCACCCAGAGCTCTTGGCCCCTGGCACAAGGACTCAGTGCTTTCAGAGAGTGAGGACTGTGAAGTCAGTGTAATTGTCAAACAAAGCTGCTGGCAGTCAGCAGGGCTGGAGGTGTGTTGGGCAACAAACCCTTTGCTCATTGAAGATCAGCTTGGACTTGCTCCCCCAGCACATTAATCATTAGCTGGAGGTGGATGGAGGGGAAAAGATGTAAGTTCAGGCTTTCGCAGAACTTTTATGGTTCAAACTGTCAATCAGTTAAGAGATGACAGAAGATCACAGAATCAGAGGGTGTGCTCAGTGGGAAGGGACCCAGAAGGGTCACTGAGATTTAAGGCTGTATTTGAGATGTTTTCAATGTCACTGATGTTCAGAAGAGCAATTCAGACTGACTGCTAAAGCAAGCACCCCTATGTCAGCCAGAAGAGATCACTGTTTGACTATTCAACTGTCAACAAATGCTTTTTTCCACTGACAGGGTGGGGATCAAGGATCTGGTGGCCCAGAGGCTGTAGAGACTCTTGGTTTCTCACTGATTTCTGGAGTTCTGGTTGCACACTCTGAGCATTAATGTCTCAAGGTCATCTTCACTTGAGCTATCAGGTGAGCAAAGTGGTAGAATTATCAGTTCTATCCAGAGCAAGACCACTTCAACCTGGAAAGTCTGGAGTAGCCCCAGACACTACTATGGAGTTGTGGTGTCTCCCACAGGCTCTTTGGGTTGCCGTTTCTCCTCCCTCTCTCCAGTTTCCCCACATGCAGTGAAAAGATTCCAAAGCCACTGCCCCACAGAGCAGGGACACAAAGAAGAAAGTCACCTGACAGTCTTTTTGATGTTCCATGGTGCCACGTCCTGTCACCACAGCAGATGGGTGGATGCAATGAAGCTGCCAGCGTATATCAAAACCATCCATTCCCAACACATCGGACTTTTCCAAACCCACATTACCTGTGTGAGACTCAGTGGAGGAAGCATTCCTTGGACAGAAAGCCTGGGATGATTTTACTTTGCAAAGTGTTTCAGTCAGCAGCCAACCAGACTCTTGCTCAGTATTCAGCATTTTATTTTTTATGCAGAAATAAATGGCAAAACTCCCATGATCTTCAAAGGGACAATACAACCCTGAGTCCATATGCAATGCATTAGTGCTAGATGGAAATACATCCACTGGGATCTGATACTGGTGAGAGTCAGAGTTTTATTCTTTTAGCTGCTGTGTATAATTTTACTATATTTTATTTTATTTTATTTTACTTTATTTTATTTTATTTTACTTTATTCTTTTAGCTGCTGTATATTATTTTATTTCTTTTTAATTTATTTCATCTCATTTTATTTTAATTCATTTTATTTTACTTTTAGCTCTACAAATAAATTCTTCAGTTTATTCAAATAAAGAAATAACTAATCCAACACAGTTTAGTCTATGATTCTTTATAGAATATGAAAATCCAGAGATTTGGATCAAACTGTATTCCTGAACAGAGATTTGGGAAAAGAGGGGTGGTGGTGAACTCAGCTCTACTTTGCAGCACTGATCCCATATCCAAACATAATCGCCTCCAAACGTTGCAGACGGAATCTCTGCTGAAATGGAGAGGTTGGTTTTCTGGGGAAAGAGCAGAAAAAGCATGTGACATGATGAGGTGAAGCCATGCTGGCAGGGAGGGAGGCAGTGGCAGCACTCCCTGGTGTGGCTGCAGCTGTGGGGGACGTGGAAGGGGTTGACTGAGCAGCAAAGTGCACAACTCACGGCTGGGTCCAGCCCTCGTGAAATCACCCCACCGTGACTGCCAGGCAAGTCCCACATGTGAGGGTGGGATCTGTGGATGCCCCTGGAGCCAGCAGCTGCATCCATCGCTGGCTGCCTTCCCCCGGGGCTCTCCTCACCTGCACACGCTTCATCGCAAACGCAAACACGGACCAGGATCCTCAAAGGGGCTGCCAGCCACTGCCGGCTGATTTATGAGTTGCTGTCAGATGCAATGCGATAGAAGGAGGTTTTCGAGCTTCCCAGGGAGACCAGGTGGCTCTGGAGAAACCTCTCTAGGTCAAGGCTGTTGGTGGTAAGTGCCCCTGGCTACTCACAGCTCGGAAAATTGTACTTTCCGCAGCTGAACTTCTGAAGGAACCTGAGACCGGGAGGAAATGGATGGGCGGTGATTCTTCATGACCCCGTCTCCTGCAGACAGGGGCTGGATTGCCGGGGGCAAGTTATTCCCTAATTGAGCATTACAGACATTAGTGTTGTAGCTGACCCAGCAGGCCCAGTTAGGGACCGTGGCCATGCTCAACCACATGAACCAAAACCAAAGTAGTCGTGTGTGTTTTGGGAGACGGCGGTGAATGCAGCAAGCAGACGTAAGGATGAGGGGGAAAGGAAAAGCTGTGAAAGCCTCTTGCTCTCCTCTGGAGCACCTGCTTGTGGTCACAGCTGTAAGGGGAGTTCTTGACCCTGGAACTGCTCCAGTATAGTTATTTCTTTGTGCCTGGCTCAAGACCAACCAGGGTTCAGCAGCAGGCTGTGCAGTGCCAGGAGCAGAGGGAGAGGCAGAAGCTCCATGTGTTTCTCCACTTGTTTCATTTGAGAGCAGTGTAGATACACCAGGAGAGAGATAAATCCCACCCATTTGCCCATGGATATATCTCTAGGGGTCAATGCTAGAATTACACTTTCTCAGCATAGAATCATAGCATATCCTGAGCTGGAAGGGACCCACAGGGATCATCCAGCCCAACTCCTAGCCCTTCACAGACACCCCAACAATCCCATCCTGTTCCTGGGAGCATTGTCCAAATGCTCCTGGAGCTCTGGCAGCCTTGAGGCTGTGATCATTCCCTTCGGAGCCTGTTCAGTGCCCACCCACCTTCTGGGGAAAGAACCTTTTCCTAAATCCAACCTTTTCAGCATCTCCGCTGAAAAGCTCCAGACCAGCTTTGCAGGCAGGGTGGGCAGATGGCATCCAGCTGAAGGACTCAGTGACACCATTTGTCACAGTAAAGAGCCACCAGACCAGAAGCCACCTTCTTGGCTCATTGCAGCCCCGATACGGCGAGTGGCGAGGCCATATGCTGTCTCCCACAACCTGTGTGTCTGTTCACATCTCATCAGGACCTGTGCTGAGATGCTCTGAGACCTCCCTATTTATGTGGCATGGCTTATAAGCTTCTGCATTTGTCACTCCATGTGTGAGTCTCATGCCAGGTTTCAAGTCTGGGATAGGTCTCTTTTGTGGCCCAGGGAGGTCAGGATCCTTCTTGGCCAGAACTGTCTCACTCAGTTATGACCATATTTTCCATTCTGGTTTTGATGGCAATCCAAATTTCAGACAACCTTTTATAAAAACTGTTTTGTTCTTTTTTCTCTTGGTCTCCCTCTCTCCCTCTTTTTCTTACATTTTAATTTGAGCAGGTCTAAACCTTCCACACACTGACCCAGACACTGATGTGGATCCAGATGGTTGCACTGGGATCTGACTTACAGCAGGCGAACACTAAGCCCAGGACACACAGAAATATTCCCAGAGCACAAATCCTAGGACTAAATGCTCTATGCAGATTGCCCAGAAGTGGGAGTTTTCCTCACAGGGGACGTTTTCCTCCAGGGGCTCAGACTGCTACAAAGCAGAGCCCCTCTTGCTGCAAGTGTATTTGTTAATCCATGTCCCTGTATCTGTGCAGAAATGCCATGGAAGAAATAAAACATTCACCCATAAAGAGGTATCCTCCAACAAACCTTTTCACTTTGAGAATTTGCCAATTCTCACTGCCCAATTCTGCTTTTTGTAAAGGCTGTGGGATCTTCCAGAACAAGGGAAGGCTTGCTAGCATGGCTCCATCCTCCTGCATATATTCCCGAGGGGAATTTCTCACATCCACAGGCAACCCCCAGCGTCCATCTGCCCCCAGCCCCGGCACAGCCAGGAGAGGAGATGCTGCAGGGCTGCTGTCAGCGATGGATCCTGGCAGGTTCCTCGCAGAGGGCGAAGGGCGCTGCTCTGGCGGAGCCCTGCCGGGCTCACGTGGAGCCGGGGGTGGCCGTGGCGGGTCCCCGTGGCATCCCCAGGGCTGGCAGCGCCGGCTGCCACCGTCTGTGCCCTCGCTAATAGGATCAGGGAGAGCCCGGGGAGGGGGCCAGGGTGGACACTTGACGTCAGCCCGTGTCCCTCCGCCTGAGCAAGGCTCAGCTCATTGCAGGGCATGTGAGAGAGGCGAACCTGAGCCGCGGTGGCACGGAGCGGGATGCAGCACAGCAGGAGAGGGCGAGCAGCCAGGCTTTGCCCTGGTCTCAGCCGCCCTTTTCCTGCAGGGTTGGCCTCTGGAGCTGCTTCACGCAGTCCTTCAGCAGAAATGCCTCCTCAAGGAGGTTTTCAGGGAGCTGTGAGTTAAATGTTACTCCTCCTTGGCCCCCTGCCCGGCGCTGAGTTCAGGCTGTGAGTCAGGGAGCAGGGGAAGGGAGCCAGGGGATGCTGTCATGCTGAGAGGGGAAATTTGGGCTCCACAGCCTTCGTTACGTGTGAGTGGTGCTTGGAGGTGGCTTTTATAGGTGGGAATGCCCCCAGTGAGTGACACTTCTGGGCCCTGCTGTGCTCCTGGGAGTCACTGCAAAGTGGGGGCTCCAGGAAAAGGACCCCAACACTGAGCTCAGCTTACATCCCATCCCTCTGTGTCTGGGAGCACTCTGCACTCTCTGGAATGCTAAAGATAGCTCATGTACCCTTACATCAGCTGGCCAGCATCATCTGGTGTCCAAGGGGACACACAGAACCTCTGGACCTGCCAAGCCCTTGGCTCACCTCAGCAACCACACTCCATGTGACAGCTTTGGAAAGGAGAAGGAAGTGTTTCAAGCCACTTACACATTTCCAGGGACCAGGTTGTGAGAAAACAGCTCCTGGCTGCTCTGTATGGGACCAGCTGGAGATTCTGAGGGAAGCTGGGAGCTGAGGTCGTGTAGCAGATGCTGATCTGTGCCCTTGCTGCTGTGGCTGCTACATAATGGGGAGAGGATTAAGGAGCTGTGTGGGGCAGCACTCTTCCCAGAGCTAATTAAGTGACCTAGTTTTGATGGGGACAGACTTTTCAGTAGGGCCTGTAGCAATAGGACAAGGGGTAATAGTCTTAAACTAAAGGAGGGTAGATTCAGACTAAAGATAAAGTAGAAAATATTTACAATGAAGGTGGTGAGGCACAGGCACAGGTTGGCTGTGAGAGGTGGTCGATGCTCCACCCCCGAAAAAATTCAAGGTTTGGATGGAGCTGAGCAACTTGATCTAGCTGAAGGTGACCCTGCTTATTGCAGGTGGGTTGGACTAGATGGCCTTTAAATGTCCCTTCCAACCCAAAATATTCTATGGCCCCGTGATCCTATGAAGTGCATCTTGGCCCACTTTGTGTGAACCAGAGCAGAGTGCATGAAAGCAAAGTGGGGGACCAAGGGGTGGGACCCCCCTACGGCAAAGTGGGAGGCACTGCAGAGCTGCTCCAGCACGGTTCTGCAGTGACTTTGGGAGTGACCCACACAGGGAGCTGTGCAGGCACCAGGTGGGTCCAAAGCGGGCTGGACAGGCAAGCTACAAATCAAATCCATGCATCTGGAGCATGGAGTGGCTCTAAGACTCACCAGCTTCATCTTATTTAAAACCCCCCAAACTGGGACACTCTGCAATCCTGACCCCCTTCAGGATGCTCCATTTAGAGAGAATACAGCATTCCTCTCTCAAAATCACATAAACCCCAGAAACCAGGGATGCTGGCAGCTGCTTGGATAATTTGGCTGACTGAGCATGACTTTGATTCATTTATTTTTTGAGAGGGAAATATCTGGCTCAACTGGAGACTAATTCCCTCCCTCTCCTGAGATTGTCTTTAATAGCTAAATCTCAGCTCTCTCCCTTGCTCTCATACCTCTGGAAACAAGTGAATCAATTCCTTGTTTATAAAATGCCTGTGTTTATGTACAGTTGACAAAATAAAACCTGTCTTCTATTTTTCTGCCATATCTCAACAACATTAGTCTTTGAAGAAAATTTTCACTTTATTTTGTGTGTTTTTCTCAATCTCTAATCTCAAGCAAGAGTCACCTCTAAAGAAATAGGAAATGAAGTCCAGAGTGAGATACACATTAAGGAATTCAGGTTCTGACCTAAATCTATTTTTCATCCAAACCTGAATCCAAATACACCTTATTTTCAGAATCTGATAGCTGGAGCTGGACTTGAAACACACCACAGAGATTTCTTTATCATAGACACAGGGCCTGAAATCTGCTTTAGTAGCTGTTTTTCAGATATCTGCTGACATTTTCTCTGCCCTTGGTCATCTGATGGTGAGGGGGGACCATGGTATTTCAGGCTGAGCAGCAGGATGGCATGGGGCAACCTCTTCTCGCAGGAAGAGCTCCCCTGATCTATTTTGAACATCTACTTTGGGTGAGAAGAATCACACTGGGACATCACAAACCTTTAAGACGATCAGATGGTGACTTGTTTTCATGAAGATATTCACACGTGGCCCAAAAATGCCTTGATTTGGTGCTGGAAAAGCACCTCACAGCTACACCTGACAGGCACACCTGAGAGTGGGACAGCAGGAGCTCACCATGGACAAGGAGGACTTGGGATGCTCCATGTGAAGAACTTGAAAATTGCTCCTCTGTGCAGCATTCCAGATGTGCTCTCCTGCTCCGGAGAGTTTTAGAGACCAAGAAATGAAAAATGTAATTATATTGGTCCAATGTAAAAGTAACACTGGTTCAATTCCCAAGTGGTTCAATCAGTTCAACCCCATGCTCTAATGTCAGGCTGGCAAAACATCCCAGCTTCTCCCAGACCCAGGGCAGTCTCCCTTGGCAAACACAGCTCAGCAGTAACACGCATGAATTTTGGCTCTCC
The DNA here is from genome assembly GCA_013398115.1 of Falcunculus frontatus. NCBI lineage: Eukaryota > Metazoa > Chordata > Aves > Passeriformes > Falcunculus > Falcunculus frontatus. The sequence goes on from VZRV01000142.1 coordinate 136,397, forward strand.
CATTCAACCTTTGGCCCTCAACCTTGTCACGCTGCCAGCAGTGCTCCCAGGGCTCAGGGCGAGTCACTGCCTGTGCTTCACATGTCCCTGAGGCTTTGATGCCACCAGAGATGGCTTTGATGCCTGGCACGGCTGTTCTGTCCCAGTCCCTCCCAGAAAGAAGCAGGGATTTTGAAAGGAAAAGTGAGTGCACACACAGAGCTGCTCTGGCACAACCACACTGCCTTTAATTCACATTCTCCGTTTGTTTGAAATAACATCATCATGTAGACAAGCTGTAAATTCAGTTCTGCCAAAAAATCAAGTTAATCCCTGCCTTTCTTAGCACTCATCAGACAGAGTTTGCTCCTGGCTTTCTGGCTCTGAGAAGGAGCCTCCAACAGGTTTTCTGTACCTTGAGGTACCTGACAGCCAGTCATGTCAGGGTACTTCTTCTGGGAAAGTAACTAAAGGAAAATACTTCTCATGCCAGGATCTGGGCTGTGGAGAGTAATCTTGGGCAGTTTTTACTAACTGGTGGATTTTGAGTGCCTGGTGAGGTTGTGAAACACTTACAGAGGTGGTTTTGTGTTAGAAGAAACAGTTTCAGCCAGCAGCAACAAGGAACCTCCCACATGGGACTTGAGACAGACCTTGGCTGGAAAGACGTCACACCATTCAAGGAGCTGCTAAATGTCTTTAATTGCTTTCAGCACTCAGTCCCTGCACCGTGGGTGCATTTTTTACCTCTGCAGCTGGTAACCACCAGCACATCTCACTCCTTGCCTGAAGGGACTGAGCTGCTGCTGCATGGACTGGCTGGAAACTGGTCCCAGCACGAGGGAGTTTGAAAAGTACCAGTGTATTTAAATAAAACAACGTGAAAATGAGCCTTATCTTCCTCCTGATGGACATGTGCAGCTATTTTTACCTTGGCATATCTAATTTTTATGTACAATCTAAGGTAAACACACTGCAGAGGGAAGGTAGAGCAGTTTCAGTCAGCAGTAAACTTCGCAGAGGCAGCTCCAAGGAGGGGATAATCTTTCCCTTGTCTAGTTTGTTTGGAAAGAAAATTAAACTTGCTTGTTCTCATTGTGTGTTTACCCGTTGTGTGCACATTGGTTCTCAGTGGTGCAAAGTACAGCTTTTTCTTCCTTACAAATCGGTCTGTAAACATGTTCACTTGCTTTTGCTGCTTTCTTGACTTTAAGTGATTAAAAAAAAAAAACCCAAAAACACAGAATCCACCCTATCTTTTCCAAAAGAACATTTTCAGCTGACTTTTGCTGGGAATAAAAGGAGAAGCTGAGCTCCTTATTGCAGCGAAAAAGAGACTTTGTTTCTATTTCTTGTGAACATTCGTGGTACAACCTGTGCAGAAGCAGGAATATTTTCTGCCCCATCTCACTGGGGTGCGTGTCACAACCAGCAGTGCAGCCCCCTCCTCTTGTTTGAAGGGAGAGATGCTGTTTCTAAGAGGCAGGTGGACAAATAATGTTCAGGGTTGAGCCAGATGTGCAGCCTTGTAAAACCCATGGCTTAAAGGTGTTTCTGGTCTGGAGAGCAATAATAAAAGTGAAAAACTGACCATGCCTATGACTAATCCAGTGGTTTGATACAGAATAAAGTGATATTGTAGATACAAATGTTATCTCTAAAAGACGTTAAACCCACATCTAGGGTAACATTTATTGGTGGCTGTATCTATTGGCTGATCAACCGTTTGTGAAAACACATAATAATAATGTCATAATCCTTTACAGCCTATTAAAAGTCCTGTGGTGTGAACTATTCCCAGAAAAAGGCATCTCACCTTTCTTTAAAGAATAAGATGATGGAATTTAATTTTTTAAAAATTTTTTATTTCCTTGCAAAGGTGGTCTGGATGGTACAAACCACACTGATGGAGGGAAGAAGACGTTATGAGCTCTCTGCAAGCTGGTAGGACCCAAATGACCCAGCCATCACTTTTCCTGCCTTCTTGACCCTTGCTCTCACAAAACATCAGCGAGAGCAAGGCAGTGAGGTTTTGAGGTCTGCCCTCAGCAATCCCTTAGTTATGATTTTTGAGCCAAATGATCACCGAGTGTGCAGGGTGAGATGAAAGGACTGGTGAGGGGACCCTGCCTGGCACCTTTGATGCGTCTGCTTAAAGCTTCTCTGTTGGGAAAAGCTCATCAGAGCTGAACCCACTGTGCCAACACGCTTCCCTGTGAGATTTGCAGGAGCTCCAGACCCTGCTGGTGCCACCACAAGGCTACTTCTTACAGCATTTCAGCTTCTCCAAGTTAGGGACATCGTGGAAAAGAGAGGGTGAAAAACCCCAACACAGGCGAATATTTCCTTTTGTACTCGGGGGCTGTGGAGGTGGAATATGCTTTCCCCTGTTGGTTTTTCCTCATCCCTCACCTCTTGGTCCTCCTCAGCATTTCCTCCTTCTCCATGGTTACTCCACACAAACAATTTCCCCGCTGACACGGCCAATGCAAAGCTGCCATAAATACGCACTGCAGATGCAGCCTGTGACTCACCGCGGTGACTCATCTGGAGCGAGCTGGTGACGAGCCATCCTGGGGCCTGTGAGTCAGCAAGCCTGGTTTGCTGCTGAGCTCACACCTACAGCGAGTGGAAGAACATCCCAGTGACTCTTGTGGAAACCCAGGGAGTCCTGCATGGGTGGCCCCGATGGCTCATTAAGGAGAGAACTGGGAATCGGGGGAGGAAAAGTTGCAGTCAGTTTTGCTGTCGTTGCTTGGCAGGAGGAGAGGGCTTGTGTAATGAGGGGGTTGCCACTGTGATCCGATGTGGGATCCAAGCCTGAGCCCACCCAGGGTGAGAGCTCAGCCCTTGGACACTGGAAACCAAGATTCTGGCACCTGAAGGAGGGCAGGCACTAGAGGCTGCAGGTAGCAGAGGGAAAGCCACATGACTGGCTTCCCTCTTTTAGGGCAGAAAGCAAGTTTCATATGATGGGTCCATACACCATGAATTTTCTTAAGGTGCTGACCCTAACTCAGCCACAGCCCAGATGTGTCCTGAGTCTGTACACTCTCAGCATCCTCAGGATGCTCAGAATTCTCTGTTTACCTATCTTCCACTGATTCATAGACATGAGATCATCACTCGCAATAATTCAGGCAGTCTGCCCCAAAATGATTAGGCTTTCATGGTGACAGATTAAAGCAAATTTTGCTCAACAACGTAATCAGTTACTACAATGGGCAAACAAAGGATGAAGCAAAGCAGATACGGCATGGGAAAGTTACTCATGGAACTGATAGGAGCTGTAGGCAAATGTTAACACAAATGGAAATAAACCCAATGTGAAACAAGGAAACATATAACCTTGCAATCAAAAGGGAATTATAGTGTTGTTTTGTCTGGTTTTGTTTTTTTTTTTTTTCCTTAAAGGATAATACAAAATTGACTGCTAGAAATCTGGCATAAGTGTTGTGACTAAATTTCATGCAAGGCTGTGGCATCTGCTGGTGGAGGACATTGTATGAGTGCCAGCTTGGGGACAGGAATGCAATTGGGCCATCAGATCCCTCTTTTACTTCTTAAGAAATAATTAAAAATATCCTCATCTAGCTGAAACAGATGGCTACAATCACACCATTTTGTCTTAATCTGAATAAGGAAAAAATTGTTTCCTGGCTGCATGACACTCAAGCTGTTCCTCTTAGCCTTTTCCCCAGGAAAAGCCCCAAACACTTCACACCTTTGACATTCTCAGGCTCTACCTACTGGCCAGACTAACTCATGCTACATTTCCCTAAGATGCCCATAAAAGGGTTAGGTTTAAACAGGGTGTCTAAAGCCCTTCCAGGTAATCATTTGTAGATGGGTCTGGTCATGACAGATCCAACTTGTACTCACTCCACTCTGTTTGCTGAGCAAAGCTGGGCCAGAGCTGTGATGCCCAGCATGCTTGGGCTGGCTCACATTCAGAGAGCCCTGCAGCTCAGCTCTACCTTTATCCAGGCTTCTCTCCTGCCAAAGAGGTTGGTTTGCAGAATGATCTTAAGTTCCAGGGTTTTCTGGGGGCACATCCCCAACCCCCAGCATCCCGCAGGGAGGAGGCCTTGAAGTACCTCTGGTTGTGGTGCCTTGGTACCTCCAGCTCTTGGCCACAGCCTGTGGCAGTGTCGCCTCCTTTTCAGTGAGGAACTGTTTCCAAATCTACATTGACAAGCTCCAAAAGGGGTTGGCTCACAGCCTGTTGTAGCGGGGAGATAAAGTTAGATGATCCCTTACACGCCATGAAATGCTCCATGAAACTTTGTAAGGGACAGAATATGAACCTCTCTTAAACAGACTGGCTGTGACTGCCTGGGGAGTGCATTTCTCATTAAGACTGCTTTTGGTTTTGATGAGCAAGGGATTCTTGGAGAGCATTGCTCCTCTTCTCTCTTGCATTTAAACCCCTTCTTCACTTCTCCACCACGCCGTGTCTTGGCTGTTGTGGTGACACTATTGTGGTGACACCGTTGCGGTGACACTCTTGCTATCCACCACCCTCAGAGCAGCTGCTTTGGTTCCCTGACCAACTGTACCTTGCTGGATTCCCTTTTTGTGCCTGTGCTCCTCTCCACATTGGCAGGAGATAGTGCCTTCCCAGAGGAATGGCTCGCTGGATGGAGATGGAGGAGCAGGAAGGCATCTTGCAATGGGGAGGGCAAAAATCACCAGCTGCTGCCAAAGCTGATATGGTGCAGCAGAGCATGGGTTTATTTTTGTGCTTTCCAGAGGGCACTTAGCAAACTGAGAAGATGTTAGGGGGAAAGGGATGGCCTAATGCACAGAAAGAGCAGGGATGAAAGAGGAAAAACTCTCTTGGTAACAAGTGGAAGGGCGCAGACATCCTTCAGACCACTTGTCAGCCTGGGAGTCATGGACTGCTTCCAAGAGGGCCAAGAGTGGTAGCTAAGAAATGTACATTATTAGGCTTTATTTTGCTTTGCGGGAGTCTGCTGCGCAGCTGGAAAATGTAATTAGGTCCTTGTGCAGTAAAATGGGCTGCACACATGCTGCTCCAGGCTGAGATTAGACAGGGAATCTGGGAAAAGGTTAGGCACAGGCTATGCTGCAGTGGAAACATGCTTGTTGCGAGTCTAAGAGGATAAGATTTGTTCCAGAAGCCACTTTCTTTTGAGCCCAACCATTTTCTTGGTACATCCAAGGCAGCCAGAATAGTTTGTTAAAAACCTGGAATGGATCTGTGCTCCTCACTTCGGGTGGAGAGCTCAACCATTTCTACAGGCTGAAGATCAAGTTTACAGGATAAATTGGGAGATTGAATGAAGGAGCAGACTTTGAGGAAGAGAACAGAGAGAAGGAGGAAGAGAATCTCAAGCAACAGGTCCACCCACACAGGAGATAAGAAGGGATTAAGAAACTGAGCTGAAGGAGGACAGTGCGTAAGCAAGGAAGGTCCCTTCCTTGGAAGACATCCCAGCTTTGCATTTCCTGGGTATCCTGTGAGGTCAGCTGCTGCTGCTGCTGCTGCTGCTGGAGAATGCTTCTTCCAGAGCCAGGTGAAGGATTCATAACATTTTGTTTCCAGCATTCTTCTCCCGTCCAGCAAGTAAACAGAGCACACAGAGTACTGTTCTCTGGCAGAGCCTCCAGACTGGAGATAATCACCTGTCACAAACACCAGTCATTCCTTCAAGCTGCAAAGACCTGTGCCTTCGTCTATAGGTTCAGATTTTCCTCTAGAATTAAGTGGGAAATGTCAGTACATTTCCATATAAAAAGAGTTCTCATTCTTACATCACCGCTTTGATTCTGTTTGTTTTTATTTTTGTTGTAACCTGGAGAAAATCCAACCAAGAACAATAGCAAGGTTTCAAAGCCAAGCACCCTGGTGCTAGAAGCTGCCAGAAGTCAGGCTGTTCACATCAGTTCAGTTTGATCTCCTATTTTGATTTCTTTTTACAAGACCCTGCATATTTCAGCAGAGGGGCCCAACCTCGCTCAGCACGCCGGTTTGGACAGTGAGGCAGGCCATAAAGCAAACACTTTTTCTGGTGATTAATGCACACTGTGGGTATCCAGGGGAGGTGAATTATAGTCTTGGCTTTGCTACCACCTTTTGTTTGATGTTGAGTTGGGTGAGATGGTATCATAATGGAACTGTACAAGGTGGCTGAGTTACGGTGGGGGCTTGACAGCACAAATTATGGCCTTCTCCATTGTAGCTTTTTTGGTCTGTCTTTTGAAATCTTTGTGTTCTTGCAGCTCAGCTTTTTCATAGCACACGTTGTCCTGGAGGACTGGGCAGATCCTTTCTTTTTTTTAGTGTCCTCAAAAGAAAACAGCCTCTGGGTGATCTCTGACTCGGGCTGCTCGTTGTGATCATTCTCCACTTGAGGGCGATGTGACCTGGTCCAGTGCACACGAGAGGCAATTCGGGGGGAAATTAAGATGAAAAGAATTTGGCATCTGATCTGTGTGTCCAAGCGAGGTCTAGGCATCTCCACCACTGCAGCTGATAATGAGTAATTCAATAGAGCCAGAGGAGTTTGGAGGGAAAATCAGCTTTCTCCAGAATGGACAGGCACCAGCTGGGCATGGGAATTGCTCCCTGTGTTCATGGGGCTGGACTGGGGAGGGTCATCACTCCCTTCCCACCAGCTTTGTGTCTTTCAGGTGGTCTCAAGAACCTGGTATGGGCTCCAACTCTTCCCCAGAAGAGTCTCCCAAAGGTTGCACCTGCCACCTGTGTGCAGGTATGTGACAATGTTGAGACGTGCCAAGTGTCCACTGAACAACCAAACCAAGGCCCAGATTTCTGCTCACAACTCTGGGAACTTGGACATTTAGCTCATGTGCAGGCAGGGGCACTCAGCTGCCTACATTTAAAGGTCCCGTTTGCAAGGTAAGCCCTGCCCAGGGTTATTGATGTCATCAGAGAAGGGAAAATGTCCAGCTGGGCATGGAAATGCAGAATATTTTTGCATGCCCACCTCTCAGTCAGACTGTGACTTGTGGGTCAGGATCTCAGATCAAGAAGAAGCTGATGAAGTTGACTGAAAATACAGATGACTCTCCACTGCCAGGCTGCACAGTCAGATTTTGCTACAAAATATGTGGCAACAGGGCTTTTTAAAGATATAAATCTTTGTTTTGCAAAGACCTGTAACAATCCCTGTGGCAAGAAATGTATTTCAGGTTTCTGCAATCAAGACATACACTTTCTTTTTTGTAGTCCAGGAAAGCTACACTCCAGGAATATGGGAATATGCAATGACTGCCTGATAAATGTTACTTGATCTGAATAATTCACCTTAGTTGTGTCTGGTTTATCTGTCAGGTTGATCAGCATTTATCTTTCTTGTTTGCAGGCGAGCAGGAGAGAAATACTATAGATGGAAACATTTCAGTCCACTTAAAACTACATGAAACTAAATCAGTGTTACAGCAGCAACTGAAGCAGACATTTCTAATTAGCAGCAGCTTAAAACACAGCAAAGGTCTGTAATGAAATAAATAGATCACCATTGTTGCCAGCATTAGGGAAAGTGGTGTAGGGCACCAGAAGCCTCATAGCTCGTGCATCTTCCTGGAGCCTGCCTCCCATGACCATGATCAGAGTCTTCATATGTTCAGTTCCCTCCCTAAAGCAGTTTTTCATGCATGTTACTTGAAATTTTTGAAGCAGAAGGGTGTATATTCTGCCTTACTGGGTGTAAGTGTTGTTCTGATGTGATGGGAGCTGCACACGAAGTTTTGGGTTGCTGGGGACAGGAAAAGACCTGGTCACAGGTCTGGGAGCAGAGCCCAGAACTACACATTTTATCTCCTTGAAGCCAGTTAAGCTCAGGCTTGTAACAAATGTGGGGTCCCACACCTCCTCTGTGGGTACCCCTCTAATCCTTGAGTCTGGTCATCTTCTGATGGCTGATTTAATAACACTTGGGTTGAGCTGTAGCAGGAAAGGATTTGGTTTCTTTGGAAAAAAAAAAAAAAAGAGGAAACTAAAGTGCTTTCATTTATGTGTTAGTGGGTTAAGGAAATGATTCTGGGATCATTTGTTTCACATGTGCCTCTATCTCATTTCTCAGACAGACAAGGTACTGCTGTTCTCTTAGCCTTTGATATGGCACAAAAGTAATAAGAGGAGGGAATTTGTACAGGAAAAGCAGATTCCAAGGGGGAAATTTCAAACTGGCCTGCAGAACTCACTCCCTCACAGGATTGAGGAGAGGCCAAGAGCTGGGCAGGGCTTGGGACAACTGGAAATTGGGCTGGCTCTGACAGAGGTGACCCTTCCAAACACACTTCGAGGGGTTCGCCAATTTTGGCTGTGGTCTTGCATTTCCCTCCCAGACACACAGCAATAGTTCTGCTCACCTGCATCCCAGGGAAGGCATCCAGAAAGCCCTGACATGTGGTGGCTGACCCTCCAACCATCTGCTGGTAACAGCAGGAGCCTTCTGGCTGCCTTGCTGTGGGAAGCACACGGTGACATTCCTTCAAGAGGGACTTCTGCTGAGCAACTGCCCTGCAGAACGAGGATTTTATCAGCTGTGTCTTAAAAACTTCCACTCTAGTGCTGAAGATAATGGGAATGCAACATTCCTGCTGTCCTGCTTGCTGCTGATTTGACATCATGCCACGTGGGGGAGGTGTTGGAAATAGGCAAATACTACAGAATTAAAAAAAAAACAAAACCGAAATCACTCTGAGTTGAAAGGGAGGAGAGCCAGGAAAGGAAATACCTCAGGCAGAGAATTACTACTTCTGTATCAAAGCCAGCAACTCCTTACTTTAATATTTAACACCCAAGAGAGCTGAGGGGGAGGATGCTGAGAATGGGTGAAATTTTTCAAAGGAACCCAATTTCTAGTGATTTTCCTTGGGTACATTTTTCTAGTGAATATTCAGTTTGATGAGAAATGTGACTTTTGGTCATCAGAAGGACATTTACACTTTCAAACTGCAAATTGCTCAACAGTTTCAGCTGGAAAGCAAAGTGTGGGGAGTGGCTGGAAGGGGAGGTGATATCAACCCCTCCCACCAAAATCCAGCACTCATTGCTGCTGCTTTTCTCACTTAAAAGTCAAAGTGTTTAACTCTGGGTCAAAGGGAATATTTAGCTCAGGAGAAGAGAAGGCAAAAGGAGTAAGGCAGCTTTTTGCTGTGTTTAAAGGAGGGATATTGAGAAGACACATTCAACAAAAGATGATGAAATGGGCATGAGCTGCATCAGGGGAAATTCATTTTGGGCATAAGAAAAAGCATCTTTGTCATGAGAGCACTGAAGCACTAGAAGAGAAGCCCAGGGAGAGTGAGCAGTCTGCATCTTCAGAGAGAATCAAAACTCAATGGAGCAAGGCCCTGAACAACTGGAGATGACCTTGAACCCAGACCTGCTTTGATCAGGGCACTGAGCTGCAGACCTCCAGAGGTCCCTGACAACCCAAATTATTCTCCAGTTCTGTGAAGCTGAGATTGAATGAAATGAGGAAAAAAAGTTCCCTGTTTTCCTGTCATTCCTCTCCCTTCAGCACAGCTGGAGGCTGGCATTCATGTGCTTTGCCATGTTCTTTGCCTTTCATACTTCTGGCCCACAGACAGTCCTAATATCCATTTCAGCTGCTTTGCCTAATCAATTAAGCTGGTTTGAAGTTATTTCAGTCCCCAGTGATGCTGTCTGCATCAATGACGGCGAAATCAATTGCCCTGCAACAGGAAGCACTCTTACTGCACTGCCAGCACTTATGGGGATGTCTTTTGATGCTGCAGGGACAGGGAAATAAGGGGGACAAGGGCCAGACAAGGTACAAGGTCTGTGTCTCACCAAGGGAAAGACAAAGGAAGAAGTTATTGGGAGGGTTGAAGTTGGTTGTCAGAGGGACATGGACACGCACAGGGATCTGCTCCCTCTCTCTGCTGCCTTAACTTCCCTGGTTGGAAGGAATGGTGTATCCTGAGGGTGCGAGGCTGGATCCAGGCTAAGGGAGGCCAATCCTGTTATCCAAACCAGTACCATGACAGCTCACCTGTATCTGGTAAGGAGCTGCAAACATATCTTTTTCTCAGAAAGGAGCAATTTTATTTTTTTTTCCTATTTGCAAGTGGTGTGCAGGAATCCAAGAGTCACAGTTCAGTTTCGTGGCAGGGAGATGTGGGCGCTTTTTCTTGCTGCCAGGCCCTTAGGAATTTTGGAGGGTTTGAGTGGAGAACTGTTTTGGAGTTCTGGAATGGATGGAGCTTGCACTCTGCACCAGAAACAAGAAAGTGAAACGGTCCATTGCAACCGGTGATAAGAAGGCAAATGCCTTTATTGTGCTTGTCACATGTTTGGGTACTGTGGGACTCCAGGCTTGATCCTACCCACTGGCTCCAGCGGGAAAGACCACAGACTGACTTTGTTTGGCCTGAGGTCACCTCCCATCCCTCTCAGTACCTGGAGAGTTAGGAAAGACCCAGGACACAGATTTAAACAAAACACTCGCTGGCACGTGTGTCTTTTTCTTTACTGGCAAAAGCCCCGTTTGAGCAGATCCAGGCGGCTTTTGTCCCAAATATTTACAATTATGCTGCTAAAAGGAACTGTCAGATGTGTTCTGGAGGCCTCCTCTCTACCTCTTCGCCTCAGGGAGATCCAAAACAATGCAAGGGAGCTGGAGTTCCTGCCAGGCTGGTCTCTGCCTGGGGAAGGGATGAAAGAAAAAAAAAACAACAGACAGCAGATGTCCTTGATATTATTTAATCCAGCTTGAAGTGGGGGCAGGAGAAGAACCTGTAACGAATGGATCAGCTGAAGGTTCTGCTGGGAAACAGCTTCCTAGAACTCTTGGAAAAGTCTGGGTCATGGAGTAGCCAAGTCAAACCCTGACTTGCTGTCGGTCAATGCATCTGCTTTGACTTCACTGCAGCCAGTGAGGAAAGGGGGAATGCTGATCCTTTGTCATTTATTGGAGGAGGGTACATTTCCTCTGGAGTCTTTGAGTCCCTTGGTGGATCACAGAGGAAATTTTATTCCTGCCCAGTGCTGCTCTTCTGTGCTTTTCAAAAGAAACTGTGCAAAAATGTTCTTTCTTTTATTTGTAGAGTCTGTCCCAGTAGGACTTCATTGGTGTCTCTCCTCTTAAATTCAGAGACTTTTTCTTGGCTTAAAGGTAGCTCATAATTGACTTACAGCTGCCTCTCCACAGGATATTGCTGTATCGTATTCCCTTTTATGTTGCTGCGTCGTGGAAACATTCCTGTGAATTTCGGGGAAAAGGAAGAATGAAAAGGTGAGAGTGGGATAGAAATCTACCTCTATTTGGTCCTGAGCTTTTTGCTGCTTTCTCAAAGATCAGAAGGGATCAAGCATTGTCCTGATAGGGACTGTCATTAATAAGAGCTACATGGTGGTGACAGGTGATGTAAGGGACCTTTGCTTGGGTCTAGATAAGTATTGTTCCTGAAACTTTCTTGAAAAGTCACTCTTGCTTTTGAAAATGGTGTTTGTGTCTCCTTGCCTGTTTCTAGAGGACGGTGAGCGAAAGTTCCTTGCATTCAGCCCTGGCTGCATTCCCATCCCAACTCACGGTCCTGTAAGAGCCAGTCTTGAGTGCCCATGCAGAAAGGTGTGTCTGCACCTCCTCGTGGCTTGCATCTCTCTGTGGATTTGCTGACCACTGAACAGTGAAGGAGAAGAGAGTTCCAAACTCACACTGTGAAAGCTAGAAGTGTGCTAACAAACCCTGAGCAGTGGGAAGGCAATATTAACCATATTAGCTGCAATGACAGGAGCTGGCCAGCTTCATCCATCAGGACAAAGCTGATCCCTGGGGATGGTCAGGGAGGCTGTTCCCCCAGGAACCAGGTTATAAGAGCAGGTGTATGGAGCAGGTTTTATGATGTAGTGCAAGAGCAGTTGGAGGCCCCAGCACTGATCGGGTTTCTCAGCTGGATTACACATCAGGGATTGCCAGCGCTGCTCAGTCTGGTTCAAAGCAGATAAGAACACCTGCTTTCTCCTGCTGCCCTCCATGGATGACACACCAAAACTGGCCCCCAGCATACCTCTGGTGCAGCTGAATGCTGCTCAGCTCCATGGAGAGTTTGTTCTGGTGTGTTGTGAAGTGTCAGTGCTTGAATTCCCCCTGCCACAGCGACTCATGGTGGAGCTGGCAGAAGACATGTCTTCATCGCACTTCACGTGATCCCACTTCCCCTCCACGGCTTCAGCTTTAACCCGACTGTAAAAGGCTTTTTCCTTGCATTCATCTGTGGGCAGATGGAGATTTTCTGGGATATAGGAGCACAGGGACCCCATGGCTGTGGCTGTACCATGCTGCTTGAGCCTCTCCAGTGCTTATCCGGGGCGATTCCCTTGAACAGGCTTTCATGTACCTCTTTTTTCTAATCCACTGATAGCATGAAAGTCTGGCCTGATAAATGCTCATGAATCTAGGCAGAAATGAAAATGCTGAAGCATCCTTGCACATGAAAGACTTTCCCTCATGTGATCACAAGCAGGAAGACTGGTGACCTGGGGAAGCAGCCTCCACACAATGACCAGTTGAGCATGGCATGTACGCAACAAACCCCTCTGAAATATTGCCAAGCATCTGCTGGTGATTCAGAACTGTCCAAGTCCTCCAAGCCATTTCTGAGTGGGCACAAAGAGTCCTGCAGCATTTTACAAAAAAAGCACAGATGTCCCAGAGCTGCATCACGAGATGACAGTGAGTACTGCCAGGTTGTGACACGGGAAACCCTGCGTGTGACATGGCCAGCATTATGATGCTCTCGTCTAAATGCACTGATTCAGTCTTGCACTAAATGGCAAAGCTACAGAGAAGCTTCACACCAGCAAGCACCAGTGAACGGGGGGCAGGGGCAATTTCTAAGTAAACTGGAATTCCTTCAGATTTCTGGTCAAAGTGTCATGGCTGTTCAGCCAGGAGGCTGGGGAAGCAGAGGCTATCAGCATTACACAGCGGTATAATTTAAAGCCATAACTCCAGGGACCGTAGCTGAATGGCCAGGCAGGGGCTGCCGAAGAGCTGTGATATGAGACGAGCTGACCCAGAGAGCAGCTCAGCGGGGAGGCACGTGGCACTGGGCCTGGCAAGGGTGGGTGAGTGCTTGGGAAGCTGTAGTTTTATCTTCTCTGAGATGCCTTGGCTGTGTGTACAGGACGTGGCGTGCTGCCAGGGCTGGAGACGGAGCTTCCCTGGAGGGAGCAGGGCTGTGGGGGCTGAGCTGAAGCTTTGGCCAGTCTGGTGCAGCTCATGGCTGGGCTGGCTGCTCAGGAGCTGCAGAAAATGCAAATGCTGGTGGTATGGGGGGAGACCTTTAGGGTTGAGAGCAGCCAGGGAAGGTGAGTGCATCAGCTGCATCTTGACTGGTAAAAATGCAGGTCCTGAGCATGGGAGCAGCAGCACAAGAGTGTCCCTGCTGTTAGATGGTCCTTGGCATTGTTAGATGCCCTTGGTAGATGACCTACTGGCATTTCCCAGGTGATTCCCAGGCACTCTTTGGGGGTTATCCCAGGCTGGAGCCATCCCCAGCAGGCATCAGTGATGCATCTGCCCTTTAAGGAGAACATCTTAGAGGGATAGATGAGCTGGAAAAGGGTCTTGTGCCCACCGTGTTGCCTGGTGCAGCCAGGATGGTGCCAGGGTGCAGAAGGGGGTCTGTCAGCCACTCCTGGATACCCATTGTGCACTCGAGTCACTCCACATAATGGCCTCCTAGAGATTCCTCTGCTTGTTTATAGTCACCTCTGAACTCTCCCCAACTTCTGTCAGGTTGACACATGCACTCCCCGGCCCTGCAGATGCTCAGGAAAATTCAAACTAGGAGGGAACTGCACCGGGAAATAGCAGCTGAACCCTCTGCATCACTGATCTCCTGTAAAGTGGGACTTGATTCGAGTACTGCTGGTTTACCCTGGTTTAAACATCCTGACAGCGGCTCTGGAGAAGCTCTACCGTTTGAACAGCACTTTGCAAACATACAAGCTGTGAAATTTCCTGGTGCCACTGGGGTTGCTTGAGAAAAAGCAGCGAAAAACTGCTGCTGGCTACTGTGTTACAGCCCAGCAGAGCTGCAGGCAGGCCGGCCTCCCGGCGTTGTCACAGAGCTAAAATTGATGGATAATAGGGCTAACAGAATAAAAGGAGGCTCTTCCTTGCGCTGCCTGGGGAACAGGAAACTCTGCACGGCGAGCGCGTGGAGGTGAACAAAGCGTTAAAGCCTGGCAGAGCAGCTGCTGCTGACCTTCTGGTCCCAGCACTGCTAAACAAAGCTCCTGTTACAGCTGAACTTTAGTACCAACTTCTGCTGCTCCAGGGATCCTCGCAAAAGTACACTCTGAGCCGCAATTAGCACGGGCTGAGCAGTGGGTGAGGCGGAGAAACAGGATCTGCAGGGTGGTGATGCCCACAGAGCTCACCCTGTGCCCCCCTCCAGGCTCCCTCAAAAGCCACTCTCTGTTGTCATCGGCAGTGGAGGACTCCTGAAATTGAAGGCTGCTACCGGAGCAAGGTTTTTGGTAGCCACCTGTCAATATATCCACCGTTTTTCTGAATTTTCAAACAGACTTTTGGCCTAGGCACCATTCTGCAGTGATGAGTTCTGTGGACGGACTACGTGCACTGGGAAAATGTGCTTACTTTTGTGCCTAAAATGTGCTTAATTGCAAAATTTCTGCATGCTCCTGGGTCCTCTTGCATGGGAAATAATGAACAACTGTTTAATATTAATATCTCCCTTCTTATTCATGGTTTTACAACCTCTAATATCATATCCTCAGAGAATTCTTTCCTTTCAGAGGAAGAATTCAAAGCCATTCAGTCTATTCCCACATGGGAGCCTTCCATAACCTGAACTTAATGCTGCACATCCTTGCTATCCTCCTCCATTACTTCCACAGAAAGCAAAATTTGAGACACCACTCAGCAGAGGTTTTACAGGTATGGTCCAGCTCTTAGTGACACATAAAGATGTGAAAAATGTTTTCAACCAATGACATTTCTCATGCTCTGCTGGGGATGATGATGGAATTACACACCACTGGAAAAAATGCACTTATTTCTGTGTGAGACTTGATAAGAAGGATGAGGCAGACTGGACAAAACGCATCTGGAGTCTCCTTGTGCCCACAAACTGTGAGGAAGAAAAGAATTTTTTCCTGTAAAATAATAAGACTCAGCAGACCTAGATGTGTGTGTAGACTGGTTGTGACACAGAATAAAGAAACAGGGCAAAAAACAACAAGTTTGGATTGAAAGAGTAGTAAACATCTTGATGCTTTCTGCATGCAGCTGAATTCTGTTGTGGTGCCCAGTTTCGACAGTTTGAGCTCAAAATTTGCCTTTTTCCAGCTCAATGTTTTTGTGCACATAGCTCCCAGTGAGGCCAGCCCCAAAGCTCTCCACTGCTGACTTTTTGCTGTTCAGGGCAAGAGCTCTTCTGTCCTTGTCCTTATTGTCCCCAGACTGTTGCCATTCCACTGACAGGAGGGTGGGGGAAGTGGGTGGTTGCTGAAGGTGGGCATCGATCCCCAGGTGATCCAGAGATGTACTTGGGAGGCTGGTGGCTTGGCAGCAGAGATTTACCTAATAGTACTCATTGTGTTGGAGGCCAACATTAAAATCAGCTCTTAATTGCTAATATTATTTCTTTGGCCTTGGGAAAGCAGGGAGCCAGGAAGGAAAGGAATCTTACTGCTTGAGGAGCTGGGAGACTCTTTGGACTTTCTTATTCCCAACCCAGTGGTAAGAAGCATCTCGAAGTGGAAGAGCTCTCAAGGCCATGGCGTGTGTGCATTTTGAATTTATATATCAGCATATAGGACCGTTCTTTGTGGGCATGGAATTCTTTATTTTGGAACAAATGGTACCTTTAAGAAAGCAATGAGAAACAGGGGATGTGCACACTGCTTCTCCTACCAGGGGTTTATCTGAGATTTTAGCAAGCAGAGTTTGTGGACTTGCTCCACAAACCAAAATCTGAGTAGAACAATCCCCTCAGGAGAGGCAGCAAACAGTCACTTTACCATGTATTTTTTGAAACCCATGTGTTTTGGCTTGGACCAAACTATAGTTGGTGGAAATTGGTTTCATCAGACAGGCTCTGCAATATTTATTACTTGGGATGGCTCCTCGCCTTTCAAATGAAGTCCAGGCATAGCTCCATACCGATGTGTGTCTCAGGATGGCCTTGAGATGGAGCAGGACCATAGCTAGAAAATCACTTTACTTCAACTCTAGGTGAGACATGCAGCTTCCACTTTGCAGGAAGAATTTTTACGTGAGGCCATGAAGTCATGCAAGGAGATGAGTCTTGAAGAGGAAGTCAGTTTGGGAATCTGGAGGCTGTGGGGCAGCTCCTTCCCCTGCCAGGACACCCACAAATCCCCTTTTCCATCAGGATGCAAAGCAGAGCAGTGTAACATTGCCAGGGCTCCTGACTGAGTCACACCACCCCGGGGCTTTGCCCCAGTTCCTGGGATTTCACGAATCTTCACCTTCCCCTTTGAAAACTTGTGAACCTCCCGGTTGCTGGGGAAGACTTGAAAGCGTGGTGCAGGCATAATTGGAGAGCTTAAAGCCTCAAAATTTACACTAAAAGCTGTCAGTTCTTGGATTCAGAAACCTGCTAGGGGTGGGCGCGGGAGGAGGCAGGCAGCAGCACTGATGCTTTTAGCAGGAACGCTGCCAGCATTAATATTAACAGAGCCACCATGGTCCAGGGCTTCATTTGCATTTGCTCTGTGACAGAACCCATCCCAGAGCAGTCTCTCACAGTGCTGCAGAAGTGAGGCAGGAGACAACTCTGTCCCAAGAAGCTCCTGATCCAGGCACAAGGGCTCTGACTCGCAGGACCTTCTCCACAGCCACCTCACCCTGTCCCTCACATTGCAGCTCCCCAACCTCTGCCCTTGCCCACCTGGGTTATTAAAGCTAATGAACATGGAAATCTTGTTTAAGTGGCTGGGATGCGATTAGCTCAGCACCTCACTGAGAGTTTGGGGACCCCGTGGTGCTGGTACCCACTCCCATCCCTTCATGAATCATTGTGTTTGGAGAATGGACACTGTAGCAGAGGTAGAGCAGACATTTAGAGAGGTGCCTGGAGCACACTGAGCCTTTTCTCAATGGGTGCCTGTCAGGAGAAATCGCTGCAGCTGCATGAGAGATTTCTTGCCTCCCCCTGCTAGGTCTGTGTGGAACTGGTGACAGACTGGTATGCTGGGTTCACGTGTACCTGGGGTACAGTGAGAGTCGTTCTGGCATGTTTGGAGGTCCTGTACATCCTCCCAGGTCAGGAGGATTTGCAAGCTCAGTTGCACCGCTGCCAGTATTCATCAGGAGCTGAAATCATGGTATCAGCAGCAGTGGTGGCCAAGTTTCCAATCTGGTCGGTGCTGCAGAAGGCTGCCAGGGCTGAGTCCTCACCCAGGTCCTCTGGAACATGCCTGGAAACTGGCTCACCCCTGTTTCAAACCACCCACATGCTCTGGCAGGAGACTCTGTGCAGTGGTGTGAACCAAAGCCTGGGGTCTCCCAGCCTGGGGCTTTTCCACTGTAAAGCTGGTGAGGAGCCTTGCCAGCTTCCCAGGGCCTTTATTGTAAATTGAAAAACTGTTTTGGAGGCTTCCAGTGCTCCATGTTCAGAGTGTGCCTGTGGTGCTCTGTCCAAAGCATCAGGTTTGGTTTGTTGGTTTTTTTTTGAAATCCCCTAAATCAGTAGTCTGGGGCATGGTGCAGAGTAGCCGGGACTAAAAGGGAAGAAAACATCCCCAAAATGCAAACCTCCAACCTCCACAGTTGCTTTGGACACCATGAATTACCAGTAGACACATGACTAGCAGGAGAGAGGATGGGGAGAGCAGAGGTCCATTAGTGACTCCTTACCCCCAGCATATGGCTAATTAAAATTTCTAATTAAGGCACTGTGGGGGTGAAGAAAGGAAGCTCTTGG
This sequence comes from Falcunculus frontatus, assembly GCA_013398115.1. Taxonomy (NCBI): domain Eukaryota; kingdom Metazoa; phylum Chordata; class Aves; order Passeriformes; genus Falcunculus; species Falcunculus frontatus. The sequence continues at coordinate 154,319 of VZRV01000142.1, forward strand.
CCGAAAGTCTCCCTCCTTTTTCTGTATTTCCTTCAATAGCTTTATAAATTTCCCCCGTAAATTAACTAATTAATATCACCTAATCAGTTAATAGAATTAGCTAATTAGATTGCTTAATGGAATTTCTGAAGAGCAGATTTAGAAGCTCTTAAGGAGACTTTAATCACTTTTTATCTGGGAAGCGGGGCACCAGTGTCTGCATTCATTCAGCAACTTAGAGCGACTGCTGTTATCAGCAAAACGTTTCTGAAAATCACTATTTTGGCTTCATCTTGCTCCAGAGTCACAGCTGCAGTCACCCAGGATTGAAAGGTCAGGCAGAGCCTGGCTGTTTCATCCCTCCAAGATGCTGTTGCCTGCACTTGATTGCATCAAAACCCCTCCTTTCTGAAGTGCTCAGCGCAGTATTTAACAGAGCCAGTGGTGAGGCAGAGCACTGTGAAGGTAACTCAGCTCCCTGCAGGATCTGGAGTGGTTTGTTAGCCCCTGGCACTTTCCAGGCTTGTTTGCTGGTGGTGTGCTTGAAGTGGTGAGTGATAGCAAATCACTCCCTCAGCCACCACAGCGGCAGCAGCGGTTGTGTTCACAGAGGTCAAAGTTTTCTCCACAGCGGCGTGCAAACACACACACAGACACACACACACATACACACACACACACACAAACACACACACAAACACACACAGAGCCGACTGATCCCAACACCGAGACCACAGCAAGGGAGAAATGTGTGTGCTGAGCGAAACACGGTGCTGAGTGAGCTTGTGCTGCACTGCTCTGCTGTGGGCACGGATGGTTTGCAACCACCGCCAAAGAAAAGGGTCTTTAAGGAGCACAGGGCAGCTCTAGCAAGTAGTTATTTGTTTAAAGCTGGCCAGTTAAGGGGGATGAGAGTGTGGGTGGGTTTGCAATGGCATCCATTGCAATGGTATATAGGTAGTCTGGTCGTGCTAGGACATCCAGGTTGCCCAGAGATGTTGTGGATGCAGCACCCCTGCAAGTTTTTCAGGACATGTTGGATGGGGCTTTGAGCAATCTGGTCTAGAGGAAGGCGTCCCTGCCCATGGTATGGGGTGGAACTAGATGAACTTTAAGGTCCCTTCCAACCCAAACCATTCTGTGATTCTCTGATTGTGTGATCCAGAGCTGTTCTGGCTTTTGGGCACTGGCCCTTGTTGCTTTTCAGCAGTGAAGACTGGAGGGTTTGTCCCTGCTCTTTTGGGGACACCATACAAAAAAAGGAGACCTTTGTGATCCAAGAGCACACATGATGAACTGGGGGGAAATCAGCTAGTCTGGGAGATCCCATTACGCTCATTCTCCCACACCAAGGGATAGATCCTGAATGTCCTGCACTGCTCCTTGCTGGGTTGATGTCTCCCAGCTCACCTGGCTGGATGCAGTGCTGGGAGGGGAGGCAGGGATCTGGTCTCCATACGGCTTTGAAGCATTCTGCACTCTGTGTGCAGCTCCCAGCCCTGATGTTAACTGGCTTGTTATCAGTGAGGCTGTCAACAGCCACAGCTGAACAGTGGGATGTGCAGTCCCAGAAGCCCGGAGTCTGTCTCAGGCAGAAGTTCAACCTGGCCATCTGGGAGACACTCAGTTGTGTCCCCCCTGGGCAAACCGTGTCCAGCCTGAAGCAAAAATCAGACTGACATAGCTTTAACAGCAAACTCTGAAGGCAATTTAATCCATCCCTGGGTTCTGACACCACAGGAGTCAGCAGCTGTGCTGTTCCTGGCAGTTGTTGCTACACTGACTGTGTGATCTTCTGTGCTCATCCTGAGCGTGACATGAAGCAGGGAAGGACCCAATGTCAGCTCTCACCATGAAGGTATCACTCTGCATCTCTGTCAACTGTGCCCTCATGATTTAATTAAACAATTATGCTTTGTATTAATTAGACTCTTCATACAATGGCATGTTCTAGGAGCCCCTGAGAGGTCACCGGCTTTTATTCTCCCTCCCCAGTCTGCTTTTGTGAGACCTCTGAAGTACTGCATCCAACTCTGGGGTTCCCAATATAGGGATGACATGGACCTGGTCAAACAGGTCCAGAGGAAGCCACAAAGATGTTCAGTGGGCTGGAGCCCCTCTGCTCTGGAGACAGGTTGAGAGAGCTGGGGTTGTTCAGCCAGGAGAAGAGATGACTCCATGGAGACCTTAGAGCCCATTCCAGGGCCTAAAGGGGCTCCAGGAGAGCTGGAGAAGGACTTTGGACAAGGACCTGGAGTGACAGGACAAGGGGGAATGGCTTCAAACTGAAAAAGGGAAGGCTTAGGTGAGATATTAGGAAGAAATTCTTTACTCAGAGGGTGGTGAGACACTGGAACAGGCTGCCCAGGGAAGTTTTGGATCTCTGGGAATGTTTAAGGCCAGGCTGGATGGGGCTTTAAATAAAATGGTCCAGTGGGAGGTGTCCCTGCCCATGGCAGGGGGCGGGAACTGGACAATCTTTAAGGTTCCTCCCAACCCAAACCATTCTATGACTTTTCAGTGGTTATCAAGGCAGGCTCTTTCTCCAAAGTTTGTAGCATTTTGACCAGAAGTTGGCATTGATGCCCAGCTGCAGCTCTCATGGTGGCAAAGTGGAGCTGGCAGGTATGACCTAGACCTGTGCAAATACAGCTGCAGAGTGATGTGGGCTCCTGGAGAGACACCAGCCTCTGCATGAGAGGAAAATGGAATGACACTGGACCAGGACAGAGGGCAACCTTGAGATTTCTGAAAACAAGGCTTCTGCAATGTTTTCGTGTAATGTGTGATGCTTTCTTGAACTGAAAATGGTCAATTCTCTTCCCTGCCTAAACGTTCAGAGAATTGTTTTCTCTCTGACTGCTGCAGAACAGGACTCAAACCACAGTCCTGGCAAGTCTGAAGGTCTCAGGGTGTCAAGGTGTAGCTCAGGCAGATCAGCAGTAAGGAGGGAGCCTTTCCAGAGCCTGGTTCAGGTTCCTGCTGTGAATCACTATCAGGAAGAGCATGTCTGTATGTTCTGGCTGAGCAGGACCAGTGCCTAGAGCCTCGCAGCCGAGCTGTCTAACACAGGCACCTGAGTCTTTCTTCTCAGTCCCTCCAAGACCAACAAAACAGTTTTAATGAAGTTCCCGTCAAAACCAAGCCCTCTGAAAGACCTCACTGTGCTGGGACTAAAGCCAGATACTCAACACCATGTTCTCTTAATAAAGAAATCTTGGCAATTTCCCAGGGAATTTGCCCCTCTGTTTCCCCCCTGACTTGTGGATTTCCTGTGGACAAGTTGAGACCTCCAGATTTCCTCAGCAACTGTTGTTTTTTTTTCTACTATTAACCTTTGCAAGCCATCCCAGCCCAGGGATGACCTTCAGCCCAGCCCAAGCAGCTCTTATGCTGGAGAGGGGATATGCTGTGCCATGCAGTTGTTCTCTTGGGATGAAGTGGGACTAGAATGAGCCATTTACAGATGATGATACTGGCTTCAAAAACTTGAATTTTACATCAAGTGAAGTTAGAGGGGTCTTGCAAAGATGTTCATGGCGCTCCAGAGTAGACAACTGGATTTGATATTAACATGGTTCTCTGTGGAGATAATTAGGTATTTTAAAAATGATAACTTGCCTCTTCCTTGGAAGACATGAAGTGAAACCAGTGAATGGAACTTCTGTGATCCTTCAGAGAGCAGCATAGAGATAGCGGAGCAACCAAAATGTCAAGGTTCCTTGTCTTTGAGAATCCAGTTGCTCACAAACTTCACTTAAAAAACACTGAGGAAAATATTATCCAAGATTCCCTGGTCCCCAAAACCTGGGGATTAGAAGAACAGCCCAAGAGGAGGGTTAACAAACCTTTCTCAGCACCAATGCTGGCCTGAAGAGTTGCAGTCAATTTCTGGTGACAGCACCGACTTCCCCGGCGTGGCAGTGGGGTGATGGTTGAACATTTATCCCTCTGGATGCCTGGTGTTGTGTTTCCTGGCGGGCAGGTAGGCTCAGGTTTGTCCCTGGGCACTTGCAGCAGGAGGGGCTGAGCGTGCAGGTGCCTCTGCTGCAGCTGCCTTGGAAACAGGGAGATGATGAGGACCATATGGCACCAAAACAGCATCGCTGCTCAGTAACAACTCTTAACCCTTTGGGGGGCATCTTCTTCCAGGCTGAGGGGCAGGGCAGGTTTAAATGTCTGATCTGGGGCCCACCAGCGCAGCATCTTGGCTTTCATGGCAGTCCCCTACAGATGCCCAGGGAAGAGAGGAGAAATAAAGGAATTCTGAAGTGGCTCTTTCACCTCCCTGATGTCTGGCTCTAGGTGGATTAGTACCTTCCTTATCCACAGAGTTGTGTCTGCAGCTTTGTCTTTCAGGTCTCTTGATGGACTTTGAGGAACGTGTCTAGTTTGTAAAATTTTTCCAGCCTTATGCAGCAGCTCGTGCCCCCTGGCATATGGGTTCATGAAAACAATAGGAATATCATTCCTTCTCTCTCCATGGAGATTTCTTAGCCTGCTAGGTAGATTTTTGTTCTACTCTCTTGGTAATGGCAAAATTTATTTCACTAAGAGTACCAAAATCCTGCTGGGAAATTAAATTCAAACAGTAAAATAGGCCAAAAATGCTTAAGGACTGCTGGATTAGCCCATCTAGATGAAAAGAGTTGGAAACAAAACGGGAAAAAAAGCTGAAAAATAGGAAAAATATATATAATATTTCCATTAGACACTTGAAGGCTTTAGCAGTATGTTATATGGAGTCTTTCTGAGGCAGTGTCTTTAGCTCCAGTAACTGATGGATTATCTGGGAGAACTTGCCTAATTCCTTTTTGAGGAATTCCCTTTCCCCTCGTGCCTCTCTAGCATCCACAGCATCCTGCAGCAAGGAGCTCCACAGCCCAACTGTGCGTGGGTTAATGAACCACATCCTCGTGTTTGTTTAAGACATCTGCCTGTTAGTTTTGCTTGTTGGTCTCTAATTCCTGTACTGGTGGAGATCACGGACACCTGGTACTTGTTTATCTTCTTCGAGTCACTGATGAGCTTTTAGACATCACATCCCTGCGTTTCCCCCAGTGACTTTCAGAGACAGACAAGTCCTAGATTATTGGATCATTGCACAGTGTGTTGTACGAGGGACGTTCCATAACTCTGCTGTAGCTGCCCATTCCAGATGTTTCATATTCAGAAAAATATTTGTGACAGCAGATTTCATGTAAACTTCTGAAAAACACAGTAGGATGTGATCATTCTGGAGAGGTGGAGAATGTTGTGAGTGCAGTGGTGCAGTGAATGCAGTAGGAGGATGGATAGAGATTTTAATTAAAATTCTTATGTCTAAATAATGTCTCATATTTGCAGAGGCCTGCTAAGAGAAAAAAAAAAAAAGGAATTTTTTTCTTATTGAAAACTCTCTTGAAGCAGAATACCCCAAGCAGGGTCTGGTTCATTGCTGAAGTCTTGCTCAGGGATTGTATTCTGACCCAGAATAAAATGGTTAACACTGGAAAGCTAAAATATCCCTCTCCTGGACATTCCTCCAATGTGTCCATTTTCACAGGCTCCGACTCCTTCACTCCTTGAACATGGGAACATTTTCTGGTTTCCCAAACTGCAGGCTTGTATTAACTTTCCCCTGGTCAGGTCACCAGCAAAGCTGTGTAAACAAATGACCTGTAGCCATAATCTTCTTCAATTCCCCCTATTGATTTCACTCTGCTGTTTGCCTGCCAGATATTAGCAAAGCTTCCCTCGGAACTGGGGAAACTTTGGAATGCCTCTCAGATGGGGTGGGTCAGGGCAGGCTGGGAACAGCCTGCTGGTGTGTCGTGATCCTCGGCTGGGGTGGAGGAAGTGTCCTGGTTTGGGCTGGGAGAGAGTTAATTTTTTTTATGGTCACGTGTTTTGGCTTTGTGACGAAAACAGTGATAATAACACATCAATGTTTTCGTGATTGCTGAGCAGGGCTCTCACAGCCTCGAGGCCTTTTCTGCTCCTTGACTGCCCTACTGGGGGTGCACAAGGTGTTGGGAGAGGACACGGACAGCACAGCTGACACCAGCTGACCCAAGGGGTGTTCCAGACCCTGCAGTGCCATGTTCAACAGATGAACCTAGGGAAGGAGGAGGATAGGAGGTCATTCAGGGTTATGGCTTTCATCTCCCAGGTGCCATGACGGAGCCCTGCTTTCCTGGGCTTGGCTGAACACCTGCTTGCCAGTGGGAAGGAGTGAATTCATTCCTAATTTTGCTTTTGCTTTACTTATTAAACTGTCTTTGTCTCAACCAACAAGTTTTGTCACTTTTATTCTTCTGACTCTCTCCCCTCCATTCCACTGGGAGGGAGGGAAGGAGGGAATGAGCGGCTGTATGGAGCTAAGCTGCTGGCCAGGGTTAGACCACAGCATAGATATGGCTGATAAAAATCCTTCAAGGAATATCACCCATGACAGCTGATGACATTTTGATTTTTAAAGTGTACATTTTGCAGTATCCAGGGGTCAACAATTAGATGGACTAGCTCTCTGCTACATTTTGAAAGCCATTAATGCCATGGCTTCAAAGAGCAGAGCTATTTTGAGGTGGTTTCCCCAGAGACTGGTCTTGCTCCACCTGTTTAAACCTTTGTACAGGTCATTTTGCAGTGATATAGAACATATAGGGGTGAGGAACACTTTATGGCGTTACAGATGACACAGAAATTTGCAGGCTAGAGAATGAGGAAGATATGGGTTACTCAGAGATATGGATTGTGTACTTAACTGGTCATGGTTCAGCAGGATGCTTTTATCCCAGCTAAATTGAAGGGAATCCCTCTGGGAGTGAAGAATGGAAGGCTGTGCTTACAGAAGAGCCAGCTCTGTGTTTGAAAGCAGTGTCTTGAGGAACGACTTCAGGGTCATCGTGATAACCTCTCAAGATGAGCTCTCACCGTGGTAATTCCATGGGGGGAAAGAAAAAAATAAAAGGGATAATCTTCAGAGCAGCTAAAAAGGTAGGTAATAACATCTGGGACAGGGAAAATAGTCTTGGGAGAGAGCTGTGTGGAGTCCAGACATGTTGGGAAGTCAAGTGGGAAGAAGGGTTCAGAGAGACACCCAGAGATGGAGGATCATATTTGGAAATCAAATAAATTCACCCCCAATCTAGACCTCAGCTCCCTGAGGCTGGAGACAACAGACCATTGGGCTGTCTGCAGAGAGGTGGTGGACTGACCTCTCACCACACAGGCTGCTGAGATTATGCTGTAGCTTATCTCTGAGGAGATCTTATTTAAGGATGGAGCTGGAGCAGTGGTGGCCCCGTGGACCAGTGAGGCTCTGGCTGTGACCCCTCATTTTCCTACTTCTTTTCAGGTCTGGCAGTGGTTTCTGGACCACAGTAAGATAAACCTGATGAGCTTCAGGCCCTCCCGAAGTGTCCCAGGAAGGACTCCTGTATGGGGGTCTTTGGGTTCCTTAAGGAGAAACCACAGAATCACAGAATGATTAAGGTTGGAAAAGATGTCTAAGTTTTTACTCTGGTGCTGCCATGTTCACCACTAAACCCTGTCCCCAAGTGTCACATCCATGTGCTTTTTGAACACTTTCAGACATGGTGAATCCACCACTTCTCTGGGCAGTCTGTTCCAATGCCTGACCACCCTTTCAGTGAAGAAATTTTTCCTGATGTTCAGTCTAAACCTCCCCTGGTGCAACTCAAGGCCATTTCCTCTGGTCCTGTCACTTGTTGCCCTGGGCGAGAGCCAAACCCCACCTGGCTGCCCCCTCCTGTCAGGGAGTTGTGGAGAGTGAGAAGGTCCCCCCTGAGCCTCCTTTTCTCCAGGCTGAGGTCCCCCATCTCCCTCAGCTGCTCCTCATCAGCCTTGTGCTCCAGACTTTTCCCCAGCTTTGTTGCCCCTCTCTGGACTTCCTCCAGTCCCTCAACGTCCTTCTTGCCATGAGGGTCCCAAAAACAAACACAGCACTCTAGGTGTGGCCTCACCAGTGCCAAGTACAGGGGAAGAATCACTTCCCTGCTGGCCACATTATTTCTGACACAAGCCGGGTGCCACTGGCCTTCTTGGCCACCTGGGCACAGCTGGCTCATACTCAGCTGGCTGCTGACCAGCACCCCCATGTCCTTTTCCTCCAGGCAGCTTCTCAGCCACCCTGCCCCAGCTCATGACTCACTGGGCTGTGATGCAGGAGGCCACTTAGATGAGACAATGCTCCCTTAACACCAGAGATTCCTGTTTCACGTGTGGGTACAGGGATGTAGGCACTCGTGTGCAGGTGAGTGTGCAGCCACATCCCCGGGATGCTCATCACCACTGGTGACGTCCAGGGCAGCACCCTGACTCTCTGTTCACTCAGCCAGGGATTTCGCCTTCCCCCTGTTCATTTGCCCTTCAAATTCTTTGAAGCACACAATTTATACAAGAGGGAGCTGGCTGCCTTTTGCCTCCCCCGCAAAACAAAAGGAGAGAGACACAGACAGAGAGAGAGAGAGAGAGAGAGAGGGAGAGGGCTGTATATATAAAGAAAAAGCTCCAGAAGAACAGCTTTACAGCTGACAGCTCAGCCAGCATCTCCCCCAGGGACAGGAACGTATTATATTAACTGTGATACACCGAGGAGCCCTGCGCATACATCACTTTCCAAAATGTTTTTAAAAGTTCATTAACTTCCAGTGGAAAGTCGTGGCTGCATCAGTTGCCTCCGAGCCATTTTTGCCGACTCTTGGCCCCGGCTGGGGAATACTTTGTTGATTTAGATGGGTCTATTAGAAAGTGTAAGTCTGCTGGGATATATAAAAGGCAAAGCTTCACTCTTCTGCACATTTCCTTAGTGCAGCACTTTAAAAATTGCACGGGAAGCAGGCTTCGGATGCCTTGCTGCTTTTTAACGGCTGGACTTTCAGCTTGGATGTTTCAACTTGGTTAGTAACCTGTAAATGACACCAGTAAAAGGAATTTGAATGGGGAGGGAAGAGAAAAAGATGAGATTCATCCAGCATTCCTACGGCTTCTGGGAATTTGTGTCTAACCAGTAATAAAAACACCTGGCACCCAGTGAGGTCCGTGTGCTGGAAAATTGGATGTGACCCACCTTCCTGAGGGAAAAGTGGTGGGTTTGGGGTTTTTTTGGGGGGGGAGATAGAGGAGGAAGGATTATGTCTATAATATCAGAGCAGGGAGATTAGTGGGGTGAAATATTATCAGAGTTGTCTCCACTGCTTTTTGGAGGTGGTCTCCCAAAATTGATACCTCTCCCTCTCTCAATAAATAATTAAATTTTCTGTTTTCATTCCTATCTCTTCCATGACCTCAACTGCCAAAGTTTCCTCAGATTCTGTATTTTCCCTTCCTTTTTATTCTCTTTTCCTCCAATTGAACTGATGCAAAATTAGAAAAAGAAAGGGATGTAAAAAAAAGGAGAAATCAAGCTGCAATCTTCATTTAAAAGTGAGAAAAATGCCAACTGTTGGCTAAATATATTTAATGCATTTATCCTTTTTTCCTCCTTCCTTCTTCTCAATCAGACCAGATTTTTCTCAGTGGCCAAAGGGAAACTGCTGTATGTGTCTGGCTCTGACATGCGCTGTACATTGTTAAGCCTAATACATATTTATTTAAAATATTAATGCAGATGAATGAGCACTGTCTTGCTGATAACCATGTTCAGAAGAGACTTTTGTGCACATTGTCTTCTGGTGCTCACAGAGCTTCATTCAGGAGCCTTGTTGGAAGGAGAAATATACTGGAGAGTAAAGGTTTGCTTCCTACCCTATAGGAATTTTTTAATTACTATTTTGACAGTGAACAAGTTTAACTGGCTCTTCAGCCACAGACTATAAGGTCATTGCTATCACAGACCATAAAGAAGATACAAAAATGAGGTAATAAAGTATATGGGCTGTGTATGTCTGGCAATTTAACATTATTCTTGTAACCCTGTGAGTCACCTGTGACTAATTTAAAAATGCTGATGCACTTAGATGAAAGCCACAGTAAACCACCTAAATCAGATTCTGAGAGCAGTAAACACTGGGGGTGGGGAGGAGGATGGGGGCAAGGAGGAGATCCAAGCTTTTATCTCAAAAGATGCAGTCAAGATGTGCCCTGGTCACAGATGCCTGCTTTGCACAAGCATCCCAACGTGCTGTTCACCCCCTGCATGCCTGTGTGGTGCCCGAGTGCTTTCCCACCGGAGAAAGAGCTGAAAAAGGTCAAATCCAGAGGGTTTTGGGTAGGCACTGGCTCCCAGGGATGAACAGCAAATTCCAGTGAGTGCCAGTGCTGGGCTGCCACTGAATGGGCTGTGGGGGTTACTGGATACCTGGTGCCAGCACCTCTTCAGCTGCTTGCTAAAGCTGTTTTATCCCAAAAAAAGGGAGGGCAGAGACATGAACTGCTGCTTCTGCTGCCCTGCAGCCAAGAGACCCTACCTGTGTCAGATTTGGAGTATTGCTCTTTCCATTTCTTTTTCCCTCCATTCTTTGCCAGCAGCTGCTTGTTTGTTTTTCAGCAGTTGGTATCATGGGGTTGGAGGAAGGTTTTTTGTATTTAAACAATATTTTCAGGCAGGTACCCAGAGCAAACAGGCATCAGGTTTGGGCTGCTGGCTGCAAAGATGTGCATGTGCCCTCCGTGGCCCTTTGCCGTGGGGACTGAGCCCTCAGCAAGGTGACAGAGTCATTTTGTCCTGGTGAGACCAAGGAAAATCAGCTCAGTCTCCGTTTTGGGACTTGTCCCTGTGCCCCCAGCTGTGTGTTCTGAGTCCTTGCCTTGCAGGAACCAAAGCACGGCTCACCCTGGGGTGAGTGGGTTCAGGGAAATGAACCAGTGGGAAACTATTTGCTTGTTTGGGATGGTTTTTGCTGCCTTAGCTCTCTGAACCAGCTGCCTGCCGAGGGAGGGCAGGTGCCTACAGGGAGAGGATGGGATGCCCAGGCAGATCTGGGGTGGAGGCTGGTATTCCCAGTGATTCCTGCTGAGTTAAAGATTCAGGAAATATCCCATATCTGGGGAGAGCTCTTCCTTCCCCATCTCCCCTACCCCATGTGAGGATGCAATGAGACCTTTCACGTGCTGGTGCTGAGCATTTTGTTTCTGTGCAGAACAGCACCAGAGGAGCATTTTTAGTGTAATACCTCAGTTATTTTTTACCCACAAAGCCAGGATTTCCCCAGTAACTGTAATACAGAGACAAATATTATCCCTATTACCATAGTTTTGGGTTGTGAATTACTACTGGCTCCAAGAAACTCAATTTTGGAGTTCTCTTTAGGGGGAATGAGGTGAATTCCTGATGTGGAAAGCAGGCAGGGAAAGGAGAGCAGATACATAATCACAGGGGCTGGGGACACTTGAAGGAAACAGCAATGGTCGATAGGTATTGATCCCCCTCTTTGATGTGTTCAGCAGCTGCAGGCTGGGGAAAAAAAGCCTTTTGTTCCTCCTGGGAAGGTGCAGGAGGTGCGTTGTGCTTGCTGGCCCCTGGAGCAGATGGGCCAGAGCTTTTTTTGTGTGCTCTGTGGCACAGGGAAGGCTGGTCTGTGGTGGGAAGGAAGGGATGCTCCCGTGCTGAACAGCCCCATATGCAGATTTTCTTCTCAAGTCTTAGAGTAACCCAGGGCTCCTGTGGGATTGCACAGCCCCATGGGGCATGTGCCACTTAATTTTGGAAGCCAAGTCATTCCAGCTGGTGGTAATGGGTGGTAATGGGGGAAGATCTGCCATGATCTGCCATGATCTGCTATGCCCTGCAGGTAAATCTGCCCCAGGTTTCAGAGTGGTTCTGCCCTACCTAGTCCAGGACCCAGGGCTTTGGGGGGTTCCTGCCGAAGGCACCTGCAAGAAGAGAAAGGCATGGGGACAGAGATGCAGAGAGGATGCTGGAGGATGAACCATCAGGGCCCAAAAGACCCCTCAGGGCAGGGAGGAGGGGAGTGGATCTCTGTTAGAGGTCAGGTTGGTGCTCCCAGTCTCAGAAGACAAGGTGATCACCTGAGCAAAACACCCTCCCTTTTTCACTCCTCCCCTGATGCAGCCATCAGAGCGACCGTGCCTTCTCTGGACTGGGAATCTGGACATGCCAGTTTTCCTCTTGTCTCTACCTGGCCCGTGGTGTGATCTAGGTTGAGTCACTCCACCTCTCCCTGCTTCCCTTTCCCCTCAGTGCTCTGTCTTGCCAGACGAGCCCGTGAGCTCTCTGCTGCCCGTGAGCTCTCTGCTGCTGGTGCTGCCTCTTGTGTGTTTCTTCATGTGTAGCACAATGAGACACCAAAACTCACCATTGACCTGCAGCCTTCACTGAAATGCAGATAACAATGATTTATTTCAGGCAGTTTTCACAAGAAAGGCCTTGATATTCAACTCGAATTTTTTACTTCCCTGGTAATGCAATTTCTGCCCCCCAAAAAGGTGCAACATGGGTTTCACTATGACACAGAGTGAAAAAGGTGGCTTGGGAACAAGCTTTACCTGAGTGTTTTCTCTGAATAATGAAGTCTGACATACGGTGACAAGGTCTTGGGGAAAAATTTCAACATTTTTGACATAAATGATAACATTTTCAGCTAAACCCTCAACATTTACAAATGGTGATTTAAAAGGGAAGAGGGGGGGGGAAAAAAACCCAAGCTGTTTGCTTAGACTTGGTGAAAAATAGGAGAATATCACTGAAAGCCTTGGTTTTGAGTCAAAACTTATGCTTTGATGGAATCCTATATTTCATGAAGAAAAACCTCTTAATTGCAAGACATTGACTGAACAACTCTGTTCCTCCCAGAATCCCAACAAGACACACAGTGCTGCACAAAACCGGGGAGACAGACAGAACCTGTTCCAAGCAGCTTCCAAACATGCATACTCTTATCTCTCACTTTTGATTTCTTCACTTTGTAACGTGTATTTTGAGAAATGGAGGCAGAGCCTAGGAGCAAAATTGCCCAGTGTGTGACTTTCTGACATATAATCAATTGTCTGCTCACTGACTACAGTCTGGCTGTGTTAATGTGTCCGTGAAGTCCTTCAATTTATCAGGCAGGGCAGAAGCATCTCTGAACCTAGAGCTGGCTGGCAATAATAGAGGGGGAGCAAAGTACCCAAATACAGCCACTCTTCCCTGAAGTAACTTATCATTCAGTCCATATTCATGGATTAGCCTGTGCTGGGGTTTTCAGCCTCTGCCAAGCTTGCAAACTGTGCACTGATTTTCACTCAGGATGTGTGAACTACAGTTTGGGTTGGGAAAAATGTTAAGCAGTGTGTAGCAATAAGGTGCTTCTTGATAGGATCTTTTGAAAAAAAGAAGTTTTGGAAGAAAAATCTTTTATGGGTCAAATATGTTCCTTTTTGGGGGGGATTTATGATTGCCTGGATCATACAAAGCCGTTAAATTGTCTTATCCTATGGGCAACTGTGACACAGGCATCATCCAAGGAAAAGCATATGGAAATCCTTTTTTATATGATTAAACCACATCAGATACGCTACTGCAGATCTGCTAGGAAAAAACCTTCTCAGGGCAAAAACGTGGACTTGACTGAGTCTCGGACTTTAAAATTCTTGCATTTTGGGTTCTTGGCACCCATGTGGGAAACAGGCAAGGAGCTGAGACACCCCGTGACTGTGGCAAGAGAGTGGCAGCAGCCAAGGTGTCCCAAGACACAAAGTCTCCCTGGTTCCTTTTCATCTTGCTTCCAAATCCACAGCGTTCCATGGGAAGGATGTGTTTGCCCTTTGCAAACATCCAAGCTTTCCCCCATGTTCTGCCCTTTAGCAATGGCAATCAGAGCATTTCTCTGCTGAGACCTTTATTCTTTGTTCCTTTGTTTTTTTCCCTGCTCCCTCTTTGTTTGTGTGCTTCAAGGAGTTTAGCTGGAGAGGGAGTCTCAGCGATGGAGGTGAGCTGAGCACCCCTCATCCATGTAAACTTTGCCGGGTGACAGCCCCCAGTGCAGCTGAAGCTTGGACTAGATTAAAGAAAAATATAATAGGGATTTTTAATTTCCCTGTGTGGAGCTGGGAGATGAAGAGCCACCACGAGAGAAGTTTGCCAGGGGCGGTGAGTAGATGAGAATGTCAAGCCCGGTGAGAAACTACTGAGAAGTACCAGAGCAGCATTTTTATTTGGAAGGAGTTCTCATCTCCATCACTCGCTGCTCCGGGCACCAAGCTGGAGTGCAAAATGAGATCCCTGGGGTTCTACCAACAGGACAACATCTAAAGAGCCTGCTCAATTACAGTCACACCGCTGTTGTCACTCCCAATCTCACCACGTTCTCCACGTGAGGGGAATGGAATGTGAGCTTGGGGGCTCCACTGCCACCTGCCCCGTGCAGGCTGCAAGGTGGGGACAAGGGTTTCTTGGGGTGATGTCAGATGTTTTTTGAAGCTGCTGCTCATGTGACCCTCTTCCTGCTCAGTTTGCTGTGCTATCCATCATCTTTTGGTGGCTACAGCAAGTACACCGTGTTTTGTCTCCTAAGCCTGGAGTTTGTATCACTTGGCTTTTCACAGCACCTCTAGTCCTGACGGGAAGTAATTTTCAAAAGCACTGACATAATTCGAGTCATAAAGGCCGTCTTCCAGCAGGACTTAAGACCCTGCACACTGTTTCAAGGTGGAATTTAAAGGCAGTTAAATCAGGGCCCTGCACACAGAGACTGGACATCCCCTCAGTCCCTTCCTGCAGGAATTCCTGTGGTTACTCCAGACCTTCACAGTGGACAACAAGAGTCAAACAGTGCAGTCAGTACCAGCATCTGTGTTTTAGGATTTAAAATAGGACAAAAGCTCAAAAGCTGGTATTATTTATTTCCTTTTTTCTTTTTCTTTTTTTTTTTTTCACTAAGAGCATCTTCTTGTTCAGGGTGCTGGAGATTCACTTCTAGTATATATCCCAGAAGCACCCAAGCTCAAAGGAGAACAGAAGAAAAATGTCAGACCATTTTGGCATGGCTTTTCAACTCATAGTTTCTTCTAATTGTTCAGTAAAAAAAATTAGTTTTTGAAACTTAAAAAATATGTATTTTTAGTGTCCTCTGTTATGTATCTATGAATATATGCACTTGCTGATTTCAACCAAATTTGGCAGGATGAGATGTGTCCCAGAGTATCCTAAATTTTCTGAGGAAAAGGAAGGGAAAACTAAAGGATCCGTGAGGGTTAAACTCCTAATACATGCCCCAAAATAGGAACAAGGCTCACCTTTTCAAATACTCATCTTTCAAACTAACCTCCCTCCCCTACACCAAAATCCTGGGACACAGATGCAAAGGAAGCCAGGTTTCCTCAATTTCTGCTTCCTGCCAAACATTCAGGGAGTGTCTGGCTAACAGTTGGGGTTTCAGAAACTAAAAATGAGCTGGAGGCTCAAACCCCTGTTGCACATCAAAATGCCAGAGTGCTTTGGCTTTGCTCGGTCCTTCTCCCCACAGTGGTTAACTTGAATTAGCTCGTTCGAGAATGATGCCTTTTATCTGGCTGTCACATGCATGTTCAGAGTGAACAACAGCAAGGAGAATAGCACAAGAATAAAGGCCTTTGATGGGGATTTATGGAGGTCACGTGTCTTAATTTTGCAGGGGTGGAAGTGTGCACAGAGGGCCCATGGAATGTGTGCTTGGCAGGCACCTGGGAGTCTGGAGACCTGGAGGAAATGGAGACACTTAGGGGAGAAGGGAAAATTCCTGGGGGGAGACAAAACAGACCCAGATGCACCTTTACTGAGTGTTTTTTCCCTTTCAGGACCAGTGGACCAAAAGGTCTCTCCCTAAAGCATCAAACAGGTTGGAAGTGCACGCACAAGCCCATGGGCAAATTGTCCAGTTCTACCAAAATTTGGTGTCACAGGTGCCCTGAGGAGCTGTTTCAGATGTTTCATGAGTGGCTGGTTACCCAGTGCTGTGTTGACACAAAGCTTTTGGATGGCTGGCAAGTGCTTTTGGAAAAGGTGAGACCAGCTCCATCAGCACTGGGGGGCTCCGAGCGGGCAGTGACCCCAGTGAGCACAGGCCTGTTGCACCCTTTACACTCATCAGAAGAGGCCTCAAAGCCAAATAAGATCCGCATTTCCCTGCAAAACCCAGTCCTCTAGGGGCTGCTCAGTGGAGTTGGTGCCAACACTGAGAACCACAGCAGACGGCCCCAGTGAGAAATAACCCTTAGACCCCACTGCTATCAGATGTGGTATCTCTTCTCCAAGATGTTGGGATTGGAGGTGGGACCAGCCAGCGCTTCTTCAAGGGCTGGAAACAGAGTGTCCAAGTGCATTTGAGAATTTAGAGACAGACAGAGGGTGGCTGCAGTGGAAGAAGGGATGCAATCAAGGAGAAAATGTCCAGGTTCTGTATTCCTGCAGAGGAGAAGAGACTGCAGCCAGAGCCTGCTGCTGTCCCCTTTGCTTTATTGGTCCTGTCAGCAGGTTTGTGCTGTGCTGGCTGCTGTTTTCCCTGTCTCTTGAGGAAGCTGCAGCCCCAGTGGGGGAAGGTGCACCACTGAAATATTCAGGACAGGAACTGGAACTGGCCGTGTTGGCTGCTTTAAGGAGAGGCTGATGATCTGATCCCTGCCAGTAACATGTAGCTGCAGAACTAAACTCCTTTGCTTCAGAGCAGGCAGCTCCTTGGTGGAGCTTGAAACTCTCTTGCACCAGATGATGTGCAAAGAAGTCCCTTCCTCTCCCTCCCAGCCTCTCTCCCTTGGCCCAGCTCCTTGCTTGACCCCTGATGAGGTCACAGAGATATTTCCTCCAGGTCAGTCTCACCAGGTCTGGAAAAGCTTCAGCAAATATCATCTCCTTCTGCCACGGGAAGAAAGTTTCAGTGGTGGTTGACAGAAAAAAAACATGTGAAAGACCATGGAGCAGACACAGGGTGACAGAGAGATGCTGGGACTCTGTACTTGCATACTGTCCTTCCCATCCCTATATCTCATTCCCCTTATCTCCTCGGTGGGCTGTGTCCCTTCCCAGCCCCACAGGATGCTGGAGGCACAGCAATTTTTCTCTTCCCTCACACCGAAGGACTGCAGTGCACACATATCCTTGCAGCAAAGAGGGCCCTATTGAGTGCTGCTTGGCTCCAGCCTTAAAGCAATTTAGCAATCTGCCATCTTAAACTGTCTAATGACAGCTCTTCAAGCAATTGGAAGATTGCAGCCTTCAGTAAACTCTCGAGCTGAGTGAGAGCCGGTTTGTGCCTCCTCCAGTCCCTCTTGGCACTCGCAGTGGAAGTCAGGCTGCTCCCCATGCACTTGGCATGGCTTTAATGCAAAAGCAGGATTCTGAGGATGGCTTGAAGAGTGGCCAGGGTTAAGTCTATACCGCTAAATAAAATGGGTTAGAATAAATAAATAAATAAATAAATAAATAGATAAAATAACTTGCTCGTGGGCGCAGAGAGCAGCTGGCGGAGCTTACGGGTTGATATAAAACTCTCCTCCTCTTCAGGACAGGGTGGCTACATCCAAACCACCCATCAAGGACATGCCCCTGCATCAAGCATCAGCCTGAACCTGGACTTGTGGCAAGAGTTCAATGGCCAGAACTTGGCCAAGACTGTGCTTCTAATGGCCTGGCTGATTGCAGGACCTGTTGGGGATATGCCTCAGCTGACCAAGTTTGATGACATTTGGATAGCCTCAACACTGGTTATTGTGTTTTTAGCCCTGGCTCCCCATTGCTGTACTGGAGGAGTGGCAAAGCAGTGTGTGGAGGGTGAGCACATGCTCATGTTTGCTGTGCAGCACGTTTAGAGGCTCCAGTGGGATGCCAGGGAAATGTAAATTAGTAACAGGAGTCTACCCAGTCACATCATGGCTTTGCCATCAAACTGGGTAGAACTGGAAAAAAAAGGTCGTAGGTTCTCCGTAGTTCAAGGGGGAAAATGAGGCCTGGAGGGACCCAGAAGTTCCTGGAAGTGCTTAGGAAAGTGACCATAAGGAGCTGTGGTGTTGTTTTTCTAATAGCTGGATGCTGGCTGAGGAGGGATGGGGCAGTCAGGGCTGGGGTTCTCTCAGCTCTAATGAAGCTGTCAGGGAAGCAGCAATCAGAGTACACTCGCTTCCCAAAAGTAGGCTAAATCTGGCTGAAGAGATTACATTTTTTGACACATTCAAACCTGCCTGGGAAGCTGACAGCATTCTTGCCTGAGGAAAGAAAAAAATGAATAAAAGACATGGTGTATTACATGTAAGGCCAGGGTAGAATGCAGGTTATGGGAAGAAAGGCTGTATGAGGGTGATGCTTCAGCCCACAACCATGAGGAAGGCTCCTGCTCTTGCTCAGCTTGTCCACTACACTCTGCATCACTGCACACTTGGGCAGACCCCACTGGACCCCCTTCCTGCACCACCTTGGTCATGCAAAAATTCATCCTGACTGTGGGCACTGGAAGCAAATTTCCAGGCCCCCATGGATGTCCTGAGCTTCCCATAGCTGGAAGGGTAGGAAGTTTCATACCATTACAAGGGAAGTCTGCAGATGCAGATCTGCAATGAGAGTTGTGTGAGCAGGGTATGGTGTGTCTGTGCTGGCAGCTGGCTTGGCTGGACACCAGGGTGATAAACTCAGCAGAGCTCCATGCAAGGGGAGAAGAGAGGGAATAGCATCATGGATGTGATTGGCAATGGCTTGGCACGCTTACAGAATCCAGACAAAGTACTTTGGCCAAATTGGTGTACATCAGGACTGGTTTCTTGTTCGTGGAGGTAGGGGACACTCACAGACCCACTTTCACCTCAGTTCTGCAGCTGCAACTCATCCCTGGTACAAAGTATACGAGTGTTGTTCTCCCAAAGCACATGGGAGCAGCCCCCTCTGTATCTCAGGGCCGTGATATGGAGGGGTGTGGAAGATAAAGCCAGCATGGAGGGGTCTCTCCCTGCTGTCACAATATTGAAGGGATGCTGTGCCAGAGGATGGCTGTGAGTGCAGCTGCACCAAGGCAGACGTGCTCAGTCAGCTGGGGGACCTCACCAGGGGACCACAGCATTGCTTGCTGACACCACACACCCCCTCCACATCGGGCACAGCAGCCAGAGTGAAAGCCTGAACCCACGGAGAGATTTTGCCTCCACCTCTTCCCAATGTGCCTTAGACTCCACAAGGCAAACCATGGAATTCCCAAACTGATGCTGGAGCCAAATGATCCTGCAGTTCGTGACGAGATTTGATCGCACAGCCCTACTCAAGTGTTATCACTCCAGCCAGCTCCAGGGATGAGCAGAAACTGGAGCTGGGCCGAGGCCAATGAGACCAGCGCTGGGCTGAATGTGCATCTCTACAACCCTTGGAACTCTGGCTTTCATCTGTATTTCTTTACAGCTTATCATGTTTGCACTAGGGCTCCGCAGATAACAATCTATTAACAGTAAAGTGAATTAGATCACTGCCTGGTTATTTCCCTCAGCTGAGGCCAAACTGCTCTTGCCCATTCAGGAAATTTGTGTTACTTTATTCTCTCTGAGCACGAAAGCATGTCACTCTAATTACCTCCCGTCTCATTCAGCCCGAGCAGCTCCGAAACACTTGCGAGACAGGAGAGCTATAACCTCATTAGAGCGTGTTATCGTAAGAGATCAGACACTGGCAGGGGTTTGTTGTGACGAGCCGTTCACAGATGTTTTCTTTTGAAAGTACAAAAGGGGAAGAGGAATCTGAAGCCAGTGAAGGGGAGCCTTGAAATAACCCCTCCGGTAGCAAAGGACCGCAAGCAAGTGCACGGGGTCACATCCTGCTCTTGGTTTGGCCTGCAAGGAAGCTCAGAGGGGGCTGTGGGGATGCAGCAGGCAGCTTAACACCCCGGAATGGTCCATTCCTCCCCACATCTCAGAATTTGGAGAACATTTATCGAACATGCAGGTAAATGTGTGCCAAAGCAAACACACCTTTCTGGCAGCAGATAAGCTGCCAGCACAGGGTGAGTGGAGCAGGCTGGTGAGCAGCAGTTGGGGTGGATTTATGGTGTGATGGAGCCTGACTTTGCTGATTCACGATCCCTTTCCGAAACTCTTTGGGGTCTCCAATTCAGAGATGCTTAACAACTGCTTTTTGGGGTTTTTTACCTCATGTATCATGAACAGGAACTTTACCTTCTCCTCTAACCACAGCAAACTAAAATTTCAAGTGACCCAACTCATTATTGCAATCCATTCTCCAAATTAATGGAAACCAAACTATTTTTTTGGTTGCATGTGGACATTTTTCATTGCAAAGGTCTGTTCCGTTCAAGGTGCTAAGAGAGGCAATTAGAAATAGCTGCAGACTTTCCAGTGACCATGTGTGGGAGCAGAGCAAGCTGGCTGTGATGGGACAGGCTGTCCCCAAGCCCTGTGTGCACTGCCTGGAGAAGGAGCCTGGGCAGGGCTGGCCATGCTGAGGGAGAGTTGGGAGCAGCCCCACCACACCACCTGCCTCACCGTGTTTTAATGTTACGTGTGGTGCATCTTCTTGCTGGAAGACAGGACTTAAGCATTGAAGAAACACCACTGAACAGCTTCCCAATGAATCTAAACCTCTTCACTTGAGTCACAATAAACTTTAATGGTCCTTTTTATTAATAGCTGTTGGAGAGAAGCTGAGACCATTAATATTTAATAAAGCCAGTGCCCACAAGCAGCTCACGGCTGTTGCATGTGCCAGGCTCGTCTGGCAAAGGCACAAATCCTACCTTACCAAGGGAGTCCAGGCAGATTCTGACAATTTAGAGATGAAAGCAACTTAATGGGATGTTAATTTAAGCCATCAGGACAGAAATGGGAAGGCGGCTTTCAGGAGCAAAAGGGTTAATGCAGAGCCACTGACATCCCAATCTTGGTGCCATAGGATTCATCCATCGGAGCTGGTGGGGTTGCAGCGTGGGGACATGAGACCCACAGCTTGGAGATGTTTCATTTGGTGGAATCACCACAGCCAGAGGTGCTGCAAATAGTTCCCTGCTCACTTCTCCAGCAGCTTCTTAATTTAATGTTCATTTTGACCTCTTGTTCTTTGGCAACGTTGCTGCCCCTAATGCAAGCAGAGCCAGGACACCCTGGCATAACACCCACTCCCTTCCCAAGCCTGTTTGGGTTTGTGGGATGCACTTCCACCCTCGGGATTCTGAAGTGAAACAATGAAGGCACAGATCTAAAGCCCTCTGAAATCAAAGGGAGGCTTGGGTTAGTTTGGCCTTTTTTTTTTGTTTTGGGGTTTTTTTTCCGCCTTTGACTTCTACTGCTCCAGATTCTCAGCGATTTCCATCAGGTAAGAGCTGATCAGCACTGGGGAGTAGCCAAGCAGTCGAGCTGAGCACCTCTACATGCAGACACACTTTAGCAATGCTGTCTGACAGACCTGGCTTCCAATGGAAGGTCCCATTCTTCTCTTACTGATGGTTCAAGCTGAGGGTATCACTCTTATCACCACTAAAAATTGTGGAATTAAGTATAGACCAGGATAAACGCCACAATATAAATGTGCACACACAGACATCTGCAGCAGACATCAGTGCTAAAGTCATGGGTAACTTTCTGCTGAGCTGCAGCACATACTGGTGAAACCACTTCCACCTTTCTCCCTTGGAGAAACCTGGGCCAACACTGACTTTCTGATGCTGCAGTTGCAATCTGGACCCAGGCACACAACTGACTTTTCAATCAGGCAGTGATCTTGAATATGGCTTGAGGGGGTTTCCTGCCCCACTGGGTGCCAGGAGCCGCAGGTTTCAGCTCTCCTGCAATGACAGGAGGGACAGAAAAGCATAGCTCTGGGTTTTCTTTTTCTTCTCTCTTTCCTTTTCCTGAGTCTTCCATTGGAAATTTTTTCTTGTGAGGATCTCAGGGACAGCCCAGGTAACGAATCCCTGAGAGGAAGAGCGGTCAGACTTTAGCTGGGCCAAACACACAAGCATTGAGTCCTGGGACCTGAGAAGGAATTGTTCAACTGCTCCCTGCTGTGGCATGTGGAAAGCTGAAGAGCTCATTCTCCTCCAGGACAGATGCCACGACTGCTCACATGCCAGTACCTACAACAAATACAACCCCAGGGGACTCCACACATCCCTGACCCCTGCAGGAGGGTGATGTTTGAAGAGCAGAGAAAAGGCTGCACACAGGCACGCAGGCAGACGTTGACTGAGAGTGAGAGGAGAGTGGCTGTAAGATTCAAAAAGGGAAAATCTGCTCTGATGGACACATCAAAGCCCAGAAATGGCTGGGGGAGCGTTCCCAGTGAGAGGACAAAAGGTGACTTTTGCGGCAGTGGAGTCTCTGAGTCTGTCCCATGGCCCTCAGTCTCCTCTCTGGCTGACAAAGCTGTTGCAAAACCATCTTTGCCTCTAAGGCTCTGGCTTCACATCATCCCAGCACATGTACAGGACGCCTTCCAATGTCTGCAAACACAAAGCCTGAAAGGAGCCAGTCTGCTCCCAACCCCTTTGGGCTATTTGGGGAGCAGAGGCCACAGGGTGACAGGGAGTAGAGAATAGATGGCAAAGGGGGCAGAAGGCTGCTTAGCCCAGGGGAGCCAAGCAAAACACAGGGGCATTGAAGGCACGTACCTCTTACAGTTGTGGAGTGATTTATTGAAAGCTTAAAGAAGGAATTGCCAGGCGCTCTTTGTTTCCATGGCACCATAAAAAATGGATGGGAAGTGACTAGGCTGTCTTGTAGTTTGAATGTTTCATTGGCATGTCGAGGAAACCTCCAGAGGATGCCTCGAGGGCATGAGAACCAGCTGATGGAATGTGCTAGTTTGTTAATTTAATAGGATACAGCGTTTTCCCTTAACACCGCACATGCAAATCAGGGTGGTGAATCAGGTCAGCACATCTCCCCTGCACTGGCACTCGGCTCTCACACGGCATCTCCTCATCTCCTGCAGGATGCCGAGGTGCCCCAACCCCCCCCCTGCAGCCCTCGGCAGGATCAGGCTGAAGGAGAGGTTTTGGACTCCGAAGTGTCTAGTGGGAAATGAGAAACAGTATTTCTGTGGTGTGAAAGCCAGCTTGAGAAACGTGGTGGTATGAATGCAAGGCAATACCAGCTCTGAAGGGAAGGGATCGATGTGCTCATCGACAGGAGTATTAAAAAATTCAGGTTGCGTGTGATTCATTGGGGACTCTATCAATGATTCTTTCTATATGGTTAAGGAAAAGACATATCAGATTTATTTATTTATTTGGGATTAGCAAACTTACTGTAGCATTTTCAAACCATATTCAGGACATGAGTCTCCTAAAGCTCACAAGGTGCTTCAAATCCCACAGAAAGGATATCAAGCTCTAGTAAACTGCATATACAAATTTAGAGTCCTTTCAGTGAAACTGTCGAATTTTGATCCCCATTACAGAGGGAGGCCGGTGAATCTAACATAAATATTGTGTATGAGTGTCTGTGTGTGTGCATCCTAAAACCCAATGCACAAGTCTTGCCTCACCTGTCACTAGAGGTGAATCCAATATTTCCACTGAACTGAACGGCTAAAGCCTCATTTTGGGAAGGGTTCAGTCCTGTCACAGACACAGACTCTTCAGGGGATAGACATAATCCAAAACTAATTGAATTCAGTGGAGCTCTGCACATTTAAACCAGCCAAAGACATCTGAACTCGATGACTTACCCCATCCCTTCTCCTCACTGCAGCCAGGAGAGGATCCCAGCTAAGGCTTTGCTCTAAGACACCCTGGACATCTGGAGCTGCTGTCCTGGAGCAAGTATCATTTCATACTTCCTGAAGCTTATGCAGCTGTCCTGCAAAGCTGCTGTGTGACGCTGGGCATGGGCTCCATGTCAGGAACCTCCCCGGGTGGTGGCAGGGACCCCGATGCTGGCACAGACGAGCTTCAGTGCTCTTTGGGAAGTTACCTAACAGATCCCAGCCTCGCACATCCCTCACCTTGCCACAGGAATGGGAATGGGAATGAGAGTGCCTGCCATGTGTGGGTGGCTGGGCTGGCCCCACTCCAGCTACACCGTGCAGCCAGACGGTTTCATTTTCTGCTGCCTGTTGGCTTTGTGCTCGTCTTCCTCTCTCTGTCTTGTGCATTCCCAGAGCACATGGCTAGGTTTCAGGCTCTTTTCCCCACACTGGAGCTCTGCTGCTCCACCAGCCAGGAAAAAAATGGTGAGACATTCCCATCAAGCTGCAGAGGTGGGATCTCATGGTGCTTTTTTTGCTTTTGGCTTTGTTTTTTCAGTTGGGGAGGGAAATTACTAATTTCGGTTGAGAACTTGCTGTTATGTGGGAAGCACTCTCTTTGAACTCAAGAGCTTCGTTTTCAACCACAGAGACCTTAAGGATCCTGGAAAAGAGGTTTTGTGCTTTGAGAGGAACTCCACCAACCTTCCCCGTGTCACCCCAGCTGCTCCCAGTATGAGCCAGGAGGATAAACACGCAGCAAGAACCTTTCCTAGAGAAAAGAAAAAAAAGAACAACTGTCACAAAAATCTGACCGAGCCTCATTCCCAAACAATTCCGTGCCAGCTGCACAGCAGGAAAGCGGATCCAAAGGGACAGTTGCAGCAGTCATGTTTGATCTCTCACACGCAGGAGGCCAGAGGCTGCATCAGTGCCAAGTCCTGCATCTCTACCAATAGCTGGCAGCTGAATGGGCCTCTGCTCCTGGCAGGACAACTGATCCTAATTTAATCACTAGGTGGTGAGGAATGGACCACGCCTCTTTCTAATCAGTAATTAAGTCCTTTTGGTGCTGCATTTACTTTGTCTGACTCCCATGGTGTGCTTCCCCGTGGCTACATCTATGTTATGGTGGGGAGCTGTGGGCTTGAGTTAGCAGAGCTGAGTGTCTCTGTCATTTCTGGGGCATTTCCAAGCCAGCTAAAACCAGGACGTGTAAGAGCCCAGCCTGACTGCAAGTGCACAGCCAGACCACACAACACTCACTCAGACTTGAACCAAGTGACTGAACCTTTTGGAATTCCTCCAGAAGTTGTTCTGCTCAGGGGTGGCATTTTAAATAGACAGTCTATGTGATAATCTGCTTGGGGACATGAGTTTTAGGTGTGTAGGGACTGCCTATCCTGGAATAGAGGGTGGGTACAGCTGAAAAAATTTCAATTTGTCCTCATAGCTGCTTTTCCATGACACCAGGATGTATCCTATGGATTGCAAAGCCTGCCTAAACCCAAGATAAATTAGCCCAATACTTTGTTTCAGCTCCTGTTCCCACATGTAAAGCATTTTTCGGTCTGTTTGCACTACGTTCTCATGCACGAGGTGGAGAGGGAAGTGAAAATCTATCAAAGGAGATGTTACGAGAGGTTTTTCAGCAGCATGACTGTGACGAGACTGCGCTGTAGCTCCGTAGCACACTGTC
Organism: Falcunculus frontatus; assembly: GCA_013398115.1. Classification (NCBI taxonomy): domain Eukaryota; kingdom Metazoa; phylum Chordata; class Aves; order Passeriformes; genus Falcunculus; species Falcunculus frontatus. The sequence goes on from VZRV01000142.1 coordinate 179,587, forward strand.
TGTGGGACGCTTCAGTACAGCCGTGGAGACAGATGGCTGGTGCAAAGTGAAAAATCTACTTGCATCAAACAAACTATCCAGCAAGCACTCGTCAGGATCCTATGCAAAGCACGGCCAATCTGCACCTGCACGCCCATATGTACTTGTCCCATCAAGCATTCTCAACCATGTCCCTGGAGTGACAGCAAATCCACTTAGGTTTTTTTTCTTCTTCTTCCATCACCACTTCTACTCCAGGGGTTTTGAGAGGATGTACAGCACCCTGTAGCTACCAATTCCCAACATGTGTCCAGTTTAGCATCCTCTCCAATATGACCTTGCTGTGTGATGGATGCCAGACAAAGGGAATTAACCATTCCTCTGTTCTTATTTAGTTAGGAAGCTGTAACCTTTCAGTGCTCCCTGATGTACCAGATATGTCAGAGCATCCCACTCTGACTTCAAAGGAATGTCACAGGAATAGGAAGCACAGAACCAGAAGCAAAGCAATTAGTTATACGATCCGGTAGGGCAGTTCCCCTGCTCCACTTCCTAATGCCACTTAATGTGCTTCTATTAATGTTAAAACATGTGTAAAAGAGATCGGACACTGAGAAATGAAGTCCCTCCTAGAAAGGACTGAACACCACTTTGATGTGGATTCACAGTGAAAAATCTGAAAATCCACAGCTGTGGATTTGCAGCAAAGTGAGGCAGAAGAAAAGAAACCAACACAAGGAATGGATTTAAAGCCTGCACTGGGGTACACTTTTCTCTTGTGTGGATATTTCCCATGCAATTCAGTTTATCTGAGTTTAAATACAAGAGAATCAAACTCTCTGTCTGAAATCCTCCTCTCGCTAAACAGTGGGACGCAGGCAATTGGCACTAGAAATGTAAGTAGTCTCACAGCAGTGGAAAAAGCACAGTCTGCCTTCCCTTAAATATATCCCACAATAACTATATTTCCTCTATGGCAAGAGATAGCCCATGCACTGATTTATACTGATGAATATAAACTGGTTCATGCTAAATGACCAGCTGGCCACTGCCAAAGGTTTCTGCTTGCTTTTCCCTTGTTTGCTAATAATCCGTTGCTCTCTGCTAGCCCAGGGTCTGTGCAGCCAGCACCTGAATCTGGAACACCCTGCTGATAGGGAAAACACAGAGAGGATTTATGCTGAAGTGAGTCCTGTTTCTAAGCCCTTCTAATACCCCAGCCCCATCCCAGCAAAGCTGGGCCCCTGCTTTACACCAAGTGCACGTTCCCCTTTCACCACATGTAGGTGCATTTCAGGACAACTTTCTTTAAGAGGAGATTTCACCTGACACCTCTGCAGGTTAAAGAGGGACAAGGAAGAAGACAGGCACCCAGCTCAGCTGTCTTGCTCCTATCCCATTGATCTGACACTGCAGAGAGCCAAGTAAATGACAAGAGCATCAAGAGTGCAGGAACGCCCAGGGGTTGGTGGTCCTGCCTGGTCCTGGAAATCCAGACCTTACTCTTGATTTTTGGGAATTGTTTTGGTATTGGTGCACATGCCTCTGAGGAAACATTGCTGCCCCCTGATAGGTGAGGAAGAAGGAGTGATGGGTTTGTTGTGATCAGCAGGTTCACCTTTGTGGGTCTGCACCTGCCCCAAAGGAGGGTTTTCTCCTGCTGCCTGGTGAGGAGTGAGACCTGCTGGCACCAGCCACATTCAGGCAGCTTTAGCCCATGAAGATCTAAACCCACATTTGCATTAACAGCATTAAAAACCTGGAAATATGCTTGCACTGCCCACTGCTCTCGATTATTTACTGCTCTGGTGTTCAAAGGCTCCACAGGCTTAAAGCAGACATGGAAAAATAACAATCTGCCAAACTATAGCACAGGGTGATTGCAAGCAGCCCAATAAACCCCATCCATGCCACCCATGGGCAGAGGGGTGGATGCTGATCCCCTCTACATGAGCCCTCAGATTTCTATGCAACAGAACTGCCTAAAGCCTGTGTTTGGAGAAACAAGGAGAAAAGGATTATCGCCCTCCCTCCTTTGGCTTTTCAGGCTGGGAGTGCTCCGGGGCAGGACCTGCCTGGTTGTTTGTACAGCAGCTCAAAGGGCGCTGGAGCTTTGCTGTTCCTTGCAGGGGCAGCACCGTGACTGCTGGGTTAGCATGGGCTGGTTTATGTTTTTCTTTGTCCTTTCCATGCCCTGATTTCAACATCGAGCAAGGATCAACCCTGTAGCAAGCACAGGGATGTTTTCCTACCAATGCCCTGGGTGCTGGGCGGATCCTGCAGCCAGCACAGCAGGTCCTGGTGGCTGGCCCTGTCCTTGGAGGGTGCAGGGGATGCCCAGCATCATGCCAGGGGCAGGGTTGACCCCAGCATGGGGCCAGCCTGACCCAATTCACCTCCCTGCTCCAGCAAGGAAGAGGTTGCTGGTGCTGAGAGGGGGCAGAGTCAGTGGGGAAGAGGGGGAGATGGAGAGAAAACGCTCACACCAGCATCCCTGAAAATGAGGGCAGCCTGGGACAGTGCCTGCTTGGAGGCAGGAAAAAGAAAGGGACGATGAAGCAGGGGAAGAAACAGAAGGTTTCTTCCGGGAACAAAACCTGTAAATGTGAAAGGTGTGCTTCCCCCCAAAGCCATTATTTTCTGCCAGCATGTGGGAAGCACAAGCTCTCTCCTTCTTTTGCAGGTGTTTAGTGAGTCCTACAGCTCACACAACAGATTTAGTCTTGTGGCTCTTCGAGCTCCCCTCCTTTTTCTCCCTAAAGTGCCCTCCATGCTCAGCTTTTCATTCTTTACGTCTCCAGCTCTAATTAGCTTTTCTCTCCTGCTGCTTCTGATGAATTGCTCCGTTTTTTTTTTCATATCTTTGGGGCCCCGCTGCTTCTTGGGGAGCTAGGCTAGAGAGTTATATTTCTCATCCCTCTCAGTCATTATGAAAGAGAATCCTCTCAGATGAGGACATTCATTAAACTGATTTGGGATGCCTGGTCTATCTTCACTCTGTGTGTTTGCATTAGTGTGGGTAAAATAATAAAAATGCGCAGGAAGTGTGGGCTGGAATAATCAGAAATGCTGGCCCTAACCTGAGGAAATTTGGGGGCAGGGTGCCCATTTACTTTTTAATAGGTGCCTCTACTTTAATTGCTAAATATATTTGAGTGAATTCTTCTCTTTATTCCCGTATCTTTGCATGTCAGGGTGTGTGAAAGACAAAGGAGATGAGACCCTGCACTCAGAACTGTGTTCTCCCAGACCCTGAGGTCACTGTAGGACCTTGACATTTAATAAAAGCTTAATGTAGATATGGTGGAGAAAGGAAGAATCCTTATTTACTCCATGAATTTGGACCTCTTTAAAGTTCCCAGACTTTGACTTCTCTTCACAACCAGACAAACTCGAAAATTATTTCCAACATAAAAGCAGAGAGGAACCTATTTAGAGGACACGGGGTTTTAAGGGCGAAAAATATGGAAAATATTAAACACAAGGAGATGACAGTGCCAGGAGTGGCTTTTTATCCTGCTGATGGAGTAGACAAGCAACCCCTGAGATACACCCTGCAGTGGATGAGCACAAGAATAGGGTGGTTTCAGTGGGCATAAATCTGAGAGCCACGAAACCTCACCTTTGCCACAGCACCTCTAAGTCTCGATCAGCCACCTCCTCTCTGTATTGCTCCTACCAGTCTGGCAACATTTCTTCTTTTTTTCTTCTTTATGTGTTGGTTTTGAAGAGCCTTGGGGCAGGGATGGCTTTTGGGGCACAGAGCTCGTGATGCTTCTCAGCCCCACGTGAGAACTGAAGGGTGCTGCTGCCACTGGTGCTGGCTATGGGAAAACCTGGCTTGATCAGGTGCCACTGAGGTCTCTTCTTGCCCATGGAAGTGAAATGGCCATGGCTTGCACGAGCCAAAGGGAGGCTCACAGGGCCCAGGGAAAGCAGAGCACAGTTAGTCTGGCCTGGCTCCATGCTAATGTGCCTAATTGGCTCTGTGCTGGTGTCCGCACGTGAGCAGCTCTGTGGGCATGTGTTCAGCAGGAGAACCAGGTTCACTTCAAGCCTTTGCACATAAATGAACTGCCTTGGGCTGGGTTACACTGAGACACCAAGCCAGGGCAATCTCAGAGACTGTTTGGAGTCACAACTGACTGAAGACCAACCACAGAAAGGACTCTACTGGCCAGGACCTCAGCAGCTCCTACAGCCTCCATCTGCCATGGTCTCTGGAGGGGTTTTGCACCACGCAAGCACTGCTGGTTCCCTCCCTGTGCAGGATCCTGCACCAGGTCCCAGATGGGCCCAGAGAGAATGATCTCATAGCAGTGAAGAGGCACATGCATGTACCAGAGAAGGGTGGTGTGACACAGGTCAGAAAGAGCAAGTTTCATGCCTTGTGTGACCGAGGGCACTTTGTGCCAGCCCTCTGGCTGGGTGGCCTTTGCAGAGGACATCAAATGTCCCTGCATGCATGTGCTCCACAGGTATCTCAAGTAACAGCAAGGGATTTTGAGAGTGGGACTCAGCTGCCTTTAGGAAAATATTTGCATCTCAGGCTGCTGTCCTTGCTTCTCAGTCAACACTTGGCCGTCTGTGTCCAGGGTTCAACTCATCCCAAAGGAGGGGTCTCCAGTGAGGCAAATGGATAACACACTGAAAATGCTTCCCACTTTGCACTGCATCTCAGGGGAGCAGGAATGGCTGCCTCAGGTGGAGACATCCAAGCTGCAGGAGTGTAAACTTAAGCTGCCTCACATGACAGGGAACCTGCTGGGGTCTGGGATGGCAAGGCTGGGGGTGCAGAGCACCTGGTTTGGGATACTCAGTGTCAGGAACCCATCAGCAGGCGGGCAGGAGATGTACAAATAGTCCTGTTCCACGTGAGAGAGAAAACGTGTGAGAGTGGTTGTGTGTGTTTGTGCACATCCCTGTGGGTGTGAAGGAGACAGAGACACCCGGGGAGAGGGAGAGGGGCAATGAGAAGCAGAAAGAGATTATTTAGGACCATTCCCAAGGTATGTCCTGTACTTTCCTCCTCTCCAAGGTCTTGGCACCAGCTCGTTTCTCTGCAGAGAAGCCAGAGGTGCGTTCCTCCAAAGTGATACTCTATCAAACAGGAAAGCCATTTACTTTCTGCTGGCACTGCAGATTTTCAGTGCCTGCAACTGCAGACCTAAAAGTTTATCTTACCAGAGGAATTTATATGGGGCTGTGAGATGGGCTGGTGTTATATGGCTCTAAGTAGTTACACGAAGCCTCTGTGGGCTAATAAAACAGTATTAATTGTATTGCTAAGGTTGCATTTTAAACATTAAATTATGGATGGCTTGATAGCATCGTGAAAGCCAGCATCTTGACATGACCTAACCATTATCTATGGAAATGGCTAAAATGCCTTTTTGCAATGTACTCTGGTTGATTTAACTCTTTGAGGTGACACTTAACACTAAATTATTTCCTCTGGCAGAGGGAGAGCAGAGAGGGCTTCTCCTCCTCCTTCCCCTTCTTAAGCATCCCTATTCTCTTCCTGTGCTGTTTCTGAACTGCTTTTAACCTCCCCAACTTTATACTTTATCCTGGAAATGGGAAATGGGGGGGGAGGGACACAGGCCCAGATCTCAAACCATTCCCCACTTTGTCCTGAGCATCTCTGAGGGTGCATAGGAGAGGACCCTGGGAACAGCAGCAGCAGGAGGTGAGGGATTGCAGGGAAGAGCTCAGAGGAAGCCCTGACACAGTAGGATTGGGCACTGGAGAGGTCCCTGCCCATCTCTGCCCTCAGCCCAAGGAAGAAATGAGAGAGGGAATGCATCGGCCCCTGTTAATCTAATTAAAGGGGTCAGCCCTAAAGGCCAATTACAACACAGCCAGTGTCAACAGTAATTCTTCCCTCTCTGGCTGGTTTAGGGGCAGGGCTGCAGCAGAACCTTTCACGGCTGGGAACAACGTCTGCTGGTGGAAGAAGAGGCAAATAAGAAAGTAGCGGTTTTGCTTTTATTTATTATTTCTATTTCTTTTAAGAGACTGATGGGCTCATCACTGGAGGTGACCAGCTGAGGAGCAGACACTCATCCCCAGCATGTCAGACGAGTCCCAGTCCCAGTGCCACTCTCCTGTTACCCACACCGGTGTTTTTCCCAGTCTCCCACAGCAGGTGAGGCGCAGTGTCTGCAGTGGGAGCCGGGCTGGGCGCACATTCCCAAGGCAGCAGCGAGGCCCTGGCTGGCACCTCCGGCTGTGAGAGGCACAGCTGGTCAGTGGGGTGGCCACAGGGACCCCGCTGTGCCCGGCATCCCACGGCTGATGTGTCACACTTGGCAGCTCCGTGTTTGCAAAGCTGTAGCTCTGACATGTCCTCGCTGACCCCGGCAGAGCAGCCGGCACGCTGCTCCCACTGCGAGCTCCTGAGCTGCTCAGAGACCCAGCTGGAGCTCCCAAAACCCCAAGGGGGTTTTAAGAGAAGCCCTTGGCTCACCCCAAGGCTGATGCATGCAGGCTGAGGGAGATATTAAACATAAAGGAAAGGAGAGTTATATCTTCTGCCACCGTCCCGGTGGTCCCTGTGCAATGCTGCCCTGGGTGCAGCAGGGTCGCTGCCAGGATGGAGATCCCCACACCTGCTTGGATTCATGCCACAAGCCATGGGACCTCTTGCCCCGTTTCCTCTTCATTCAGGAAAACATCCATTCACCGGCAGACATGGAAATGAAATGCAAATCTCTGCTGCCCATGGCTCACAAAGCACACCTGTGCACCATTGCAGCATGAAAACCCCAGTTGTGGCCTCTAGGAATCAGACAAAATAGGTAAAGGGCAGAAACTCACACTCTGGTGACCTTGAATTTTTATACTAATAAAGCTACTTGGTGGCTTTTTTAACAAAAGGAAAAAAAAGTCCTTTCATAGGTTGCTGTCCCCTGACAACATTTTGACATCAGAGACCATCATGGCTCTTGTATTATGGAGTGCTCATTCATCTTGGAAGCCAGTAGCAGCTGCTCATGTTACAAGTGGGAATTTCTTCCCTTTGTTTTCCTCGACGTAGCTCTCCTGAACTTCAGTTCAAGGGTTGATTTAAGTGGATCCGCGTTACAGACTGATGAGATATTTCCAGTGAGTGAAATGACTAAATGTGGCATGTTTAATGTCTTTGGTGGATAGAGCTCACCACTCATTTCTGGGTACTTCAGTGAGCTTTGCTTTGTAGAGTTCAAAATCTGAGAGCTGGGTTTATATGGTACAAAGTGTACCCAAGGGAGATACACTGGTGCAAAATATATATAAGAAACTCATCACGTTCCCCACAGCCCCCAAAGACCCCTGTTACAAAGCAGCTGCCCTGGGAAACCAAACTGTTACACGAATCAGCCCAGGAAAGAAAAGCCCAGAACAGGAGCCTGAGTGCCCAACGAAGCCAATAATAACTGGAATATGAAGAGGAAATAAAGAAACCCTGCCACAAAATCCCAAAGGATGATTTATGGGAAGTGTTTTGCAATAATGTTTACATTTGATTTATAAGTTTGAGAGCTGAGATTTCTCTTCTTGGAGCACAGAGAAGCCACCCAGATGCTGGTGGGACAGGAGAAGATGAATGTATGTACAAGATTTTCCCCTATCCCTGTCAGTGTTCAAGGCCAGGCTGGATGGGGCACTGAGCATCTTGATCTAGAGGAAGGGGTCCCTGCCCATGGCAGGGGGTTGGAACTGGATGAGCTTTAGGGTCCCTTCCAACCCAAACCAGTCTCTATTCCGTGAAACATCAGCTGTGTCCTTAAAGCAGCTCAGCTCTCTTGCACAACTCACAAAACAGTTTGTTGAGCTCAGAGCTGTTCTCCTTACTCAGGAAAAACCACCAAACCTTCATTCAGCCTGAAATCCTCTGTTTGGAGTGTGGGACTGGCAGCCCCATGGTGAACAGCTCCAGAGCTGCAGCTGTTGGGGGTTTGGTTGGGGGTGTGGGTGGACTCAGGGAGGATGCCCTGTCCAGGATGATGCTCCTGAGGGGACAGACCTGGTGACAGCAGTGCTGCATTAGTTGGTCCATCACGTGGGCTATGCAGAGGCTGCCTGGCTGGGCTGGGATGAACCAGCTGGCCCTTCTGTCAGGCCGGTGGTGCGTGGCCGAAGCCTAGTCCATGCCCAGGCTCTGCTGGTCTGTTCAGTCTGGATACACGGAATTCAGCCAGGTGGCTCTGGGAACACCACCATGGGCTGAAGCACAGATCCTAAAGGCAGAGAAATGCAGCCCAAAGAGGCTGAATCCCTCCCTGACCTGCAGGTTATTTGGGATCAAGGGTCAGTTTCTCCAGAGGTAGTGGGAGCTTCCTGCCCTGTTCCTGCTGCTGCATCCCAAAGAGATGAAAGGCAAATCTCTGGCAAAAATTATGGCAGAACATGGCCCGAGCTTTTGCAGGAAGTCTTGGAGCCTGTTCCTTGCTGAGAGGGGGTTGCTGCAATCCTACATGAACCGTAACACCAAGGCAGCGTCTGCACAAAGTGCTGGGAAGTGAAACCAGCACTCCCCACCCAGCTCTTTTTCCCCGATTCCCAGGCTGACGGAGACAGCTTGGCTCATCTTTACAGCTGCAGCCTCCCTCTGTTCCCAAGGTCTGCTCACCCTCCTGGCTTCTCCTTTGTTCTTCAGACCACCAGGACAGAGACATATGCAAAGCCAGCCCTGCCCTGGCTCTGCAGCGGTGGTCTCCATCTCCCTTCAGCACAGACTTATGAATTTATAAGCAATCATGATTTCCTGCTGCCACTTGCTTTCACTGCACAGGCCTTCTGTGATTTGCTTGGAACCCCAGCAGATATCCATCGAGGACATGTCCTTTCCAGCTGGCATTTAGTGGGTGCCTCTGATGGTGGCTGGTGGTCCATTAATCTGCTCGCCCCCAGCAGATTCTCAAAGAGATGATTCGCTTCTTGGCCTTTTAGCAACAGTGAGTTCATGCCTTTTTATGACCCTCGCTACCTCCTCTTCGGGTGGTGGCTTGGAATACCTTTATGGAGGGTTGGTATTGATGAGCATCCCTGTGAGTACCTGTGGTGTGTCTTAGTCCACCACTGCAGCACACAGCCAGTGACAAGGGGACAGCAGTCCCATCGATGGGTGACCATCGACAGATTTAGGACTTGGGTTTGGAGCAGCTTCTGAGGGTTCAGATGCTTCTCTGAAGCTAAGCCAAACCCCTTTGGCCTGGAAACGGAGCTGGGAAATAAAATGAGATTAGTCTGTCAAGTGAGATTTATGGTTCATCCTTCTTCCAGCTGGGTCAAAACCACCACAAGTGCAGCTTCGAGAGAGAGCACCGATGCCTCCACTCTCAGACAGAGCCAGGGAGGGGAGGACAGGTGGGCCTTCCTTTCAAGTCAGTGCTTGATTATTGTTTTGGGGAAGTTCAACTTGAGCTCCTGTCCCGTCTGTAGCTGGGGACTTCTGCATCTTGATCACATATTCTGGGAATGGGACTCACCCTGACCCCGATGATGAAGGTGACACTTTGGAGGGGCAGCAGATCCTGGGGACACTGCCATGATCCTGCTGCTTGCCCTGGTTCACAAGCTACTTACAGACACCAGATTTTTTCCTCCAGCCTCCAAGGAGCTTCCTCGCTGCTCTGCCAGTTGTGCTCCCAGCTAGGATAGCAGGGATACAACATGTGGATCACCCACTGCTGCTGCTGGCAACTTCCACCCTCTTTCTGTTCCTGCTTAAAAATATGGGTTAGCAAGGACCTGATGTTTCAAAAGGCTTTAAGCCAAGCCCCAGCTTCTTCAGAACATGAACTAGGGGTCCAATGTGTGAGCAGCAGAGCTACCAGAGAGATAAAAGCAGCCAGTGACAGGGGACTAGGTAAAGTCATCTCAGCCAGCCCAGCTGGCGCTAGAAAAGGGCACAGATCCATGCCCTGAGCCTTCTCAGGCCACACTCTGGGGCACCTTTCAGGACGTTTGCATCAAGCCACAATCTCTGTCACTGTGAGTCAAATCAGGCTCTGGGAACTGTGAAGAAGTGGAGGACAGAGCAGAAAATGTCATCGTGCTGCTGCAAATGTCTCTGGCACATCCACATTGACTCAGTGGATGATTCAGGTTCTCAGGGAACTTAGGACATTGTTGTCAGTAGTTGGTGACATTTTGGTCCCACAGCACTCGGAGGAAATAAGATTCATGCAAAGTAACATGGGTGGCTGAAGGCCTGGGAGGAGAGTTGCTCCAGTTTGGAAAATAAATGGTCAGAGACACAAGAAAAGTCCAGAGAATTCCTGAGGGATGACTGACGGCTCATTGTCTTGTATAATAGAAGAATTAGGAGCAATGGACAAAACAAGAAGCTGGCAGGTTCAGAAGCTACATCCTCCTGCTGCCCCACTCTGGGGTGTGGGTGCAGCTGGACCCCCAGAGGCGTGATATGACCAGATGTGAAACTCATGGGATGGCACCAAGCTGACCTTCTAGCTGACCTCAGCTGAAGAGGATGGCATGGCCCCAGCATGGCTTTCATACAGAGTTGATTTTTTACCCCTGTGTTGAAATCTCTTGGAAACTGTTATATATTCGTACCAGTGAAACCACTATTTCATAACAAAACAAGCTAATAAGCACTGAAATTAACAAATGAATATCAGTTACTATCAGAACCCGTGGCTACACCTTGAAAATTCAGCCACATCCCTTCTCAGTGGTCCCAGAACCCCAGTCCTCTCCCCTTTCCATTTTTTTATAATTCTGTAGAGCCCTGAGAAGAACTGACACTGAAAACTACTTTTCTGTCTCTGTCTGTCTTGTAGGATGAATTTTCTAGTGTCCAATGAAGTGTAAACTCCAAAAGCAGCTTCTCCTGGTGGGTGGTGTTGGAGTCTCCACCTGGCTAGTAAGAGATGAGCTTGATATTGTCACCTTTACCCAGGTTTTTATTCTTAGGACTGATGGGGGTGAGATGGGCTGAAACATTTCTCTTAATAGCCATACCATGGGGAAACTTGAGGGATTGGAGCCCACACATCCCTCCTGGTGTGGGGCAAGCTCACACCAGTGTCATCCCAGTTTTGGTATCTGGGGCACAAATCACAGAATGGGTTGGGTTGGAAGGGACCTTAAAGATCATCCAGTTTCAAACCCCTGTCACAGGAAGGGACACCTTCCACTAGAGCATGTTGCTCGGGGCCACATCCAACCTGGCCTTGAATATTTCCAAGGATGGGGCTTGCACAACCTCTACAAAGTTTTTTTATGAAGTTTTTTTTTTACAAAGTTATGTAAATTCCGTATCACAGTGGTTTTGCACTGGCTCTCCTTTCAGACTTCAGCAAGGAGACAGAGAGATGTGAGGCAAAAAAGATCTTTTCTTAACCGTTCTGGATTCTGCGCATGTTTTGCCCAGCCCCTTTAATTTTGCTTTTCCAACTTTTTTCTTTTCTTTCTCTCTCCTTTTAAAATATTTTTTAATTCATTACTTACTCAAGCAAAGCAGTCAAACATCTATGGAATTCCTTTTTTTTTCCTTCCTTTTAAGAAGCATCCCAGAAACTCTAACCACCCCGATCCTTACTGCTTTCAAAGAAACGTTTTTAATTCTTCAGCTCGGCACAGCTTTCCACTTCACAATATATTTTGCTTCCTGATTTCTCAATGGGATTTTCTCCAAGTAGTGCTAAAAATCAAGAGCGTTTCTTTTGTCTCTGAACAGCATTTTTAAAATTCTCGATTCATGGAAAATCTCCCAACTTTTGTCTTACACGGCACAAAGAAAAGAAGCATTTGGAGGTTTTTGCTGCCGGCCGGCAGAGCCGGGTGTGTGAGCAGCTGCAGCTATCGAGAGCCTCTTCAGCAGCTGTGAGCAGGAGCTCAAAGTCAGCTTTGGCCACATCTGCCACCACTCGCTTGTATTTTTTGCTGCTTAAAGGAAATTTTAACATCCTTGTGTCCTGCAGTTTGTCCTCATGCGGGAGCAGCAGCTCCTGTGGCCAGACCAAGCCTCTTGCAGGTGCCTGACCTCACCTGAGCCTCCTCCTTCCGGGGGCAAGGGGACACTGGTGACCCCAGAAATGTCCCTTGGGCCAAAGGGGCTGTTCATGGCAGATGGTCCCCATGCACCTGGGGCCCTCCATGTGCCACAAAAGGCTGCAGCCCAGCAGGACAGAGATGGAAAGCACAGCTGTGAGGGGCGGCACTGCCGTATCTGAACAGCTGGAAGCATCCACAGCCCTATACTGCTTCCTTCCCTCCCTCTTTCAATTAATTTGCTTCCTTTTCCTCCTTTTCTTTCCCCATTCTCTCTTGCTTTCCTTCTTTTGATTTCACTTTTAAATTTAGTTTCTCTTTTTCTTGTTCTCTTTTCCTTGTTCTCTTTTCTTTCTCCTTTTATCTTTCTTTCCCTTTCTATTTTCCTTTATTTTTCCCTTTCTCTTTTTCTTTCCTTTTTATCTTTCTATTTATTTTCTTTTTTCTCTTTATTTTTTTAGTCTTTTTCTTTCTTTTTCTTTCTCTCTTTCTTTCTTTCTCTTTCTTTCTTTCTTTTCTTTCTTTTCTTTCTTTCTTTCTTTCTTTCTTTCTCTCTCTCTATTTTTCTTTTTATTTTTTTATCTTTTCCTCTTCCTTTTTCTCCTTCTTTCTTGCCTTTTTTTTAATCTTTCTCTCCTTTTCCTCTTTCTTTGTGTGCCACTCTCTCCTCCTTTTCTCTCTCTTTCCCACTCTTACCTAATTTCTCTTCCTTGCCCCTATTTTCTCATCCCCCAGCCCCCTCTGGCTGTATTCCCCACACTCTCACCGGGATGCCGCTGTCTTTGCAGCCATCCCCGAGGCATCCTGGAGCTGTGGGCAGACCCCTGAGCCAGCAGTGCCTCAGAGCTCATTTGTGAGCAGCAGGGTGCTTTAATCGAGGATTTCCCACCAGCAGCTTGACTTCCATCCTTGCGGGAGCACAGGGAGAGCGCTGACGTGAGAAGGAGGAAATTATCCTGGAGATGAACCACCTCTCTGTCACCTTCCTGGTTCACTGGCCTTGTCGCAGGGCAAATCCCCTTTCCACCACTCTGGCAGTGATGGGATTGCTTGGGAATGCCCCCAGCAGGTCCACTCCACCAGCAGCTCCTGCTCTGGCCAGCACATCCAGGGCACAGCCTGCTTTGGACTGGTGAAGAGCATCTGCATCCTTCAGCAATGGCTTGGAAGGTGGCTGGCAGACTAATTTAATATAGCTTGGTCTCAGTTCTTTTAATTATGTCTTTATAGTCTTTTAATTAGCCTGAATCCTACTAATTTAAACCACTCTTGTTCAGGGAGACTTCTGCTGAGCAGCTGTTCTCGTTCAGAGCTTTCTCTGGGTTAGGAAGAGGAGCCTGGGACGTTTGCTTCTCCCCTTCAGGCTGTTTTTCTTATTTTGCTGCATCAGCAAAAGGTTGCAGAACAGAAATGGTTCCTCTGAGATAGAGGAACGTGACTTACAAACCATTATTTGTGTCTGGAACCTGTTTACAAGGTTCAGACAATAAGGAAAACCAACCCACGGTGTTTCCTTTGCATGCGATACTGCTCCAGTTTCCCTTCAAACAAGGCAGGGACTAGGAACTTCAAGGACCAGGATGACAAGCTCATCTGAAAGGCAGAGCTCATCCAAAATAAGAAGAGTCCTGGCAGCCAGGCTGACTTCAAGGGAAAGCAATTGGAAAGTGGGCTCCAGGAACTGCTATTTTATTCCTGCTGCATGCCAGACTGCTGGCTGCAAACCAGGCCTGTCCCAGGGGCTGTGCAGTCCTGAGAAAAAAAAGATGTTCCCTGGTGCACAGCACAAATCATGATCCCAGACCAGAAGTTCACATGAGCTTCAGCTCAGGTCTCCTCTGTGAGGTGGCCCTGAATCCCCTTTGTCACTGAGCTCCAGGGGAAAAAGAAAAGGATTTGCAAAAAAGGCAGTTTTCTACATCACCATCAGCTGGTGCTTCAAGCAGTGTTGGGAATTGCAGGGCTCAGGACCTCAGGGCTACTCCTCAGCTTCCAGCAGCACCCATCACCCTCCCAGGGCTCAGCTCTGCTCTTGGCAAGAACAGGGTGTTGTCCAGAGTCAGATTTTAACAGAAAAAAAAAAAAAAAGAGAGGAAAGACTTTGCAGCAGCTGTGAGGGATTATCAGTGTGTATCACGCTGTCCTGCTCTGCAAGAATAAAGTATGCTTTAAAGTTCAGGATAGGCATTATTGGCTGCATTTAATTGCTTGTGTCCCATCCTGGGCAGGGGCTGCAGCGTGCCAGGAGTAAAGCAAACACTCACAGGGGACAATCCCTGCTAAGAAATCAAAGTGCAAGGCAAGAGGCGGCAAGTGGGAGCCAGCCTGTTTTCCTCCTTTAATAATTCCTCCAAAACATTAGTCTTCCAAAAACAAATACTGTGGATGGTCCAGGGAATTGAAATCCATCACAGCGAGGCAAGCAGACAGCCTTGCTCTTGCTGCAAGTCAGGAGGGAGGTGGGAAGAAAAGGGAGAGCCGAGGGGGAAAAGCGTCACCGTCGTGTGGCTCATTATCATGCCTGCTCTGGTTGTTGTCTGAGTTTATAATCCAGGCTCCGTGGTACTATAAGAAGCTCATTAATTTGGAGTCTGTGCTGGTGAGTCAAACGCAATTAAGAGCAATCAAAGAAATGTCATCGCGAAATACACTTCATGGATTTCTTTTCAGAGTCGTAGTATCGCTGTGATTACTTGTGGTATGAATTCACAGCGCTTCTCCAAACAGGCTGTGGTCATTCTTGCAGAAAGAGGAGCCCTTTGTAGCAGGAGCCGCCGGCTCCGGGCGCTGCCGCCGGCGCTCGGCCGGCTGCTGCCGGGGTTTTATGATTAGGAGGAGGTTTAGCAAAGTGCAGATAAGGACCAGGCTGGATTTTGCACACAAGAAAAATAACTGACCTGTGAAACCCGGTGCCAGCTGTCGGGGAGGTTACACAGTGCAGCTGGACATATGTATAGATAAAGTTTATGTGTGATAAGAGTGCAAGGGTGGCTTGTGAACACACTGGCCTGGACAAAGAGCTGGGGTAGAGCTTCTTTAACCTGGTGTTTGTTGATTGTTAACTCCATGGATGAGACACTTTTATGTGTTATACCTTTTCCTAAGCAGCCCCTACCACTCACTTATCTACAAAAAATGAGTGTCCAGCCCCAGGTCTGAGGGTGGAGGGGGAGCAGAGCAGCTGGTGCTTTGCTGTATGGTTACCAGCAACCACACCAAGAAGGGCAGTGGGAAAGGGGACAGATCTCCCCTCCCTCAACCTCCCCATGAGCCCACCACTGTGCACACCAGGGAGCAGCCCAGGTCATAAACCCAGGGGACAGAGAGGTGGAAAACAGCACTCCCAAAATTTCCACTGACCCTCTTTTTCAAGGGGTGAGTACTTCTTTGAGTAAGTGTCTGTTCACTTGCCAAAACAGCTGGGAAACCAGATACTTCATGCTGCAGTACAACTAATTCCTGTTTGCTGATGCTTGGGATGCTTTTCGGGAGAACTGTTTTTCAGTTTTCATCTGCTTTCAGACAAAGCATGATTAAATCTAATTTTCCATTGAGGGAGGGGAAAGAATACATTTCTGATTATGCTGAAGAGTTTTAAAGCTGTACAAGGAGATTGTGACCCTGAGAAATACATATTCTGTGAGGGGAGCTCTACTGGGGGATGCTGAGCTGAAGGAGGGGTGTGCCTTGTCTTGTGGCATGGCTGGGACTAAAACACATGCAAACCTACGGCTGTGCATTCTAAGTCCTTTAAGCAACTTGCCCAAACTAAAAGGACAACACATGCTTTGGTATCAGATAAAACACAAGATTCCCTGTTCATCCAGGATAAAGTTTGGTGGAAGGCAGTGCCATGAGCAGCCCTGGCTGTTTGCTGCCCACCAAAACTGGGATTTTCAGGAGAGCGAGATGCCATGGAGAACCAGATGCCTGCATCATATTGACCTCTCTGCTTGCCAAAGGTGCTTCTTTTCCGTGGGTGGGCTGAGTTTTGCCAGCTGCTGTCATCAGTCAAGTTTACAGCCTTTGCTGAAGCTTGAGGTGGCAACAGAAGCACCCTGCCAAGCACCAGGGCGAAAGATTCACACCTCCATGATGGTGTTGTGTTTTCTCAGGTCTTTTGCTGGTGCAGCCTTCAAATTCCTCGGGAAAGTGTGAGTCCGCCTGCAGGAGGGAAATATGTGAAAAAGGGATTTAACTGGTTGCCACCCATTAATTGCCCCATGGTGATGGCCAAAAAACCTCAGAGGAGATTCCTGTTATTATTATTCTTAAAATTATTATACATAACAACGATTTTCCATATTGTGGTAATACCGGAGGTGTAAGATCACCAGCATCTAGTCTGATCTACAAAAAATCAGGGATATCACAATCTTAAAACCAAAACTAAAACTTTGGTAGGGATTTCTCAAAGCCAACATGAAAAACAGCTGAGAAAACCTCTTCCCAGGCAGAATCAAAGCCCCTTCCTCAGCTGGCCACTAAAGTTTTATTACCTCTATTTGCATTTCTTTCCCACGTCAATCACCCCCAGGGTGCCCGGTGTTTCTTGCTGCGACCTGTAGAGGGAACTGTGCAATGTAGCAAAACAGTCCAAAATGGTCTGGTGTGGCCCTTTCCAGGAAAGGATGCTCCTCACCCATCCCCTCCATCCTTAAGCAGACCTCACATTTTCCACTCACATCACCTGATCTCAGGTGGGCTGGCACCGGACTGGGTTTCCCAGGCAAGACAAGGTGTCCACACTCCAGCTGTGGGCAGCAGCCAGAAGATGCAAAGCACCCTCCAATCCTGCTTTTTTTTTTTTTCTCTTTTCTCTCTTTTTTAAATTAGAAACAGCTAGTTAATGGAATCTATCCATTGCTGTGACTCATGGTGTCTCAGATTTTGGTGGCTGCCAGTAACAAGTTAGGAAAGGGCTGTTTCAACCCAGGACAGAAGTGTCCAGACTTTCCAGGCCCCCAGCCAAGGGTGAGCAGAGCCCAGTGATTCTGGAGAGAGCAGCGAGCTCAGCACTATGGCTGAGGTTTGGGTCTTGTTTTATTGTCACTCATGACACTGAAATAAAATTACTTGGGACACTGTGGAACAACAAAATCCTTCCTTGCTCCGTGGCAAAGTGAGCCCACTCCCACTCCCCTCCATCCAGGACTGTGGAGCTCCTTGCTGGACAGTCCAAGACCACTCAGCAAAAGCCTGGGAAAATAAAAAGCCACCCTGTCCATGCAAATGTGCCCATCTCACCCAGCACAGAGCTCAGGGTGTTCTCCCCCTGCCCGTCAAGGCAAGGGGCCAGGCAGAGCTTCAGGGCCATCACTCTGCAGACATTTCGATTGCACGAGGTGTCAGTTCTGTCAAACTTCAATGTTGCTGATGTGGCAAAGCACAGCCTGACTCAGAGCCTCTTGAAAGCAGCAGGAAGATCTGACTGAGGCTGGAAAAACCACTGGTTTGGATCCACTTTTGTACTGATACTGATGATATGGAGGAAATGAGACCCAAGCTGGAAGTGACTGATGCTGAGGTCTGCAGATGCCCAAACCTCCCCTGGGATTCGTCCCCTGGAGAAGTTTGTGTGTGTCCAGAAAACGCAAATCTCCTTAGAAAGGAACAGTACCTTGTCATGGTGGATGAGTATCCTCTAGCCTGAATTTCTCTTCATTCCCCTTGGAAATGTCGGAAAAAACCAACCCAACAACTAAAGACAAACAAAGAACAAACAAAAAAATTTCCCCCTCCAAATATTTATTTGGTGGCTCTCACAAGATTAAAAAAATAATTCAATTGGGTTTTAATACCTGCAATTTTTAACATTTCTTGGAGGACTACAGCCTTGAGCATCCTGGCTTTGCTCTCTGCCCTAGAGCAATGCAGAGATCCCCTCATTTCTGATTTTTTTTTTCTTTATTAAGCAAATCAATCTGTAGAGGTAAGGAGCAAATCACCATTGCCTTGGTGAGATTTTTAACTTTTACTCATCAACACCATCCCTGCCTGTGCAGTGAAGAATAAAGCCTATCCTGTGCCATGATCCCGCTCTCTCTTGCAAGGACCTTTCCCAGATTTCCACCCCATCCCATGGGCAGTGATGGCTCTTCAGCTGGGTTGGATGGGGTTTGGAGCAACCAGGTCTAGCAGAAGGTGTCCTTGCCCATGTCAGGGAATGAGACGGTCCCTTTCCACCCAAACCATTCTGTGATTCTTTCCCATTTACAGCCACGGGACCCTGGTGGTGGCGGGACACAATTTGAGTTTAGCAAGTGAATGGCAGCCAAACACACACTAATCAGAGGCTTCACAGGCTGTGGTGATGACTTTTATCCAGCCCATTTTCAGGGCAGAATCAGGGGCGAGGTGTCAATCTTTCTTCCTGCTCTTAACCTCTCTGAAGGGAGCAGGAGCCCTCGATGACATTAAAGACAACTGAGCGAAAGGGCACGAATATAGGCCAGACTTTATATAATTATATAGGGAGGAAAACTGGGATGTCTCTTCGTAGAGGCTGGGAATGTTCCACTGGAAAACTAGGTTAGACTGAAAAAAAGAAAGAGCCTCTGTAACCCAGAAATAGCTGGGAGGTTTAAGTATAATTTTCCAGCCCTGTGTTATTATGGTGCTAATTCAGGTCTGAGAAATAAATGTAGGTAAAGGTCTCCCAAGGTCAAGAGGAGAAGCAAATCACATTTACAGCTTCCTTTTCTTAAAAAGTCTCTTCTCCTGATTGAAAACTCACCATTCACATGACATTGGTCCCCCTCAGTGCAGGGAGGAATATTTGTGTTTAACTGATCCAATTACTAATTAATATATGTAAAAACAAGGCCATTCCTTGGAGCTGCCTGGAGCACATCCTTTCACCTGGCAGGTGAATTTGAGGAGCAAGAAGAGCCTGGAGGTCCTTCATGTTCCCTGGGAGCTGAGATGGAGGTAGCCAGCAGAGAGCTGGGAGCAGGATGGGTGGCTTCTTCTCCTCCTCACAGCAAGGAGCTGTGATTTCAGCCTCCATCCCTGCAGCCTTCCCTCAGGCAGTGAGTGATGGCACAGCTCAGGCCGAGCCAACTGCCTCAGGAAACCCAGAACAAGCTCACTGAAATGTTTATTGCCCTTTGAATTCACATTTATTTTTAATTTCTGTGAGGCTGATGAAGATTAGCTCCCTTCATGCAGCATCGCCCCGCAAAGTGCTGCACAAGGAGGTGTTGCTAAGAGAACAACCTCAAAACCACGTCAGCTCTCATCAGTCCACAAAAACCTGCCTTTTGCTTAGAGCAAAGTGGCCAGAGCTGCCAACATCTCTGCCCTGTCATGGGAGGAGATTTCTAAGAAACATCAACGATGCAAGGAAGGATGTGGAAGTCAGTGCAACGCTTTTTCTGGGAAGGTGAGACATTTCCCTCGTCTGAAATGTCTGTATTTAAACAAGTGCTAGGAAGCTGGGCAGAGTCAAATGATCTGGTTATGCTGATATCAGAGCCAAGAACACAAAGCCTTGTTGCTTTGGCATCTTCCAAGCCTTCACTTCCCATAAGCTCCCAAGCAGAGAGTGCATCTCCGTGGGAATGATCACCAGCAGCTGGGCCTGTTTCCAATGAATGGCCTCTTGGACAGTGGTTGGATATTTGGCAGCAGTTTCATCATAACCTGAAACAGAAAAACTGATGTCCAGACCTGAGACAAGAAGAAAAATTCATGGCTCTAAAGTCAGAGTTCAGGGAAATGCTAGAAATGGCTGAAACAAATTGGAGGAATTGCGGGTTATGACCAATTTGCTCTGGACTTTCTTCTTTCGTAAATGTCAGGCTTTCACTTGAATTGTTTGAACAATTGGGGGGCTTGAATTGTTTTTAACTTGGTTCCTTTAGAACATGGAGCCCTCTAAGGGGCAGACAGTGTCTGGGGCAATGAGGCTGATGAGGGTTCGGGAAGGGAGCAAGGGCAGGAGGGAGGGCGCTGGTGTTGCATCTCAGCCACGATGCACAGAGCCAGGGGAGAGCAGCCTCCAGCAGCCCTGCACGGGACCACTTGGGATTTAATTGCTTTTCTCCTTGGACTCTTTCTCCTCAGTGTGGTTTCAGCAGCCCTGCCAAGTCCACCAATCTGCCCAGCCAAGGCTGCAGGCTGAAAAAGGGTAAATAATCCCGAGCAGCACTTCTCACTTAAAATTGCTCCTGGAAGCCAAAACACTGTCCCTTCTGGTTTTTATCCCCAAAGAGATGACAGGTGGTAGCTCTTTTCTTTTTCTGAGATGAGTTTAAATCCAAACCCTGTAGATTTTTAATCATGAGAGCTCAGGCCTTGCTTTTTACAACTGATCACCTCTAAATACATCAAGATGACAATTCTTCGGCAAACCTGAGAAAATCTTGGGCTAGATAAGGGGTGGGTAGGAAGCTAAATTCTTAGACATCCAACACATGCTTGGATGGGGCTTTGAGCAACCTGGTCTGGTGGAAGGTGGCCCTGCCCATGGCAGGGGCTTGGAACTGGATGATTTTGAAGGTTCCTTCCAACCCAAACGATTCTATGGTTCTATGATCTACAAAATCTTAGCTTTTGAAGAAAAGTCCCTAAACCCGCAGACCTCACAGCAAGATTTTTGTTCTGCCATTTGCACTGCAGGTCTTCAAAGGCCAAAAGTGATTTAAAGGCCAACCAAGATTTGCCCTGGCTGGTGCAGAATGCGTCAGGTGGCACAATGTGAGATGTGAAATGAAAAGAAACCAGAAATACCAGCAAGGTCAGCTGTCACTGTGGGACAGCAGGTAAAAATCAGAAGTCTTGGAGAATTTCCTCGAGTTTTTCTCTCCTGCATCATCCCACACTGGGACAGGAGACAGGGATGGTGTGTGAACAGAAGAGTTTTGCTTGAGTTGGAAGGAGGTGAGTGTCTTAGCTTAAGCAAACACAGAGGACTTTGAAGCCACAGCTATTTTATCATCTGGGAGCAATATAGCTGCAACCTCAGGCCAGCAGCTGTGCTCTTGTGAGTTTTGGACCCCGAAGAAAATGGGAGATAAAAGTTGCCTTTGATCTGACTGGACTGAGTTTTTATTGCAAAGTCCCTCCGTTTATGATTTACTGCAGTTTTAGGTTGGATGGGGATGGGAATTGGGGGAAAAGGACCAACACAGCTTGTGGGAGGGACGGGTCATTTGGAAATCTGTGTCTGTAGAGAGCCTGTAGGACTGTCTGCTGGGGCAGACAGGGAAGAGAGGCTGTTACTCTCCCCCTGCCCCCTCCTTCACAAGATACAGCCATGCCTGAAATTGCTCAGTATCAGGGACCCGTCCAGAAACCCTTCCTTATCTCCTGACTAATCATGCCTGGATGAGGCCAAACTGAAGCTTGCTTCATCTCACAAAGGACTAAACAAACATTCTGGCTCCCGGTGATGCAACTCCAAGTTGATTTTTCCAGTTACTCAACTTCTCTCTCCCTACGTATAATGTGCTGAACTTTGAAATAAATGCCTCTCTCAGCGATTTCAGCAATTTATGTCAAGAAAATCTGGATGCATCAAAGTGAGACATAATATTTTCTGACACGGCACAGGAATAAAGCTGCAGCAGTACATGTAGCTCCCGAGCCTGCATCTCAGCTCTGCCACTGACAAGGTCTATGGCCAAGGGCAAGGTAGTTGAACTGCCTGTTCCTCAGTTTCCCCGCTGCTGAAAAGGGGATTGTGGCATTTATCCTAAGCAAAGGAAGTGGGATGAGTTCATACAACATACCTGTACCACGGAGGGGGGAAGCTGTCTGTGAAGGAAAGGAAATGTGGACTCTGCTGTCTCAGCAGAGAGGATGTTTTATCCTCAATTTGTGCTAAAAAATACAGCATGTAAAGAGGTGCTGCTGATTATTCCTAAGAATCAGCAACATACATTGCATTCAAAGAGCCTTTTCCATATGCTATTCCTGTTCTCTTGGCTGCTTCCCAACATGGGTCACAACCTCCTGTCTCTTACAACTGCACTGATGCTCCTTTCCAATACAGGCTCCCCCTTCCCCATCGAAAATTCCTGTACAGAGTTACAAGGATCTTGAAGGGCTCAGCCCCCAGAGAGATGGAGCACCCTGATGGGAGCTGAGGGCATTCAGCTATTCATGAGAGCAGGTCCCAGCTTAAGGAATCAGACCCAAAACTCCTACTTTTATGCCAACAGCCTTGCTAATAAAAGACAGCTCTCACTTGAAACCCCTTGGTGAGAATCCCAGGAGCCTACAGGGTCCGAAATCCAGAGCATCCTTCTGAGTTATCTAAAAAAGAGGGAACTGCAGGAACTTAACAGTGCCTAGAGGTGCCTTTTTTCACCCCACAAAGGCTGGGGTTGGTGAACTTTTATCTTTTAAGCTTGTATAACCTTCCATTGATTCTGTTTACAGCAGGACACAAAAATACCCAGCTCTGGCCATCAAATTCCCAAAGGCAAAGGCGTGGATTTGTCTCGATGCTGTTCCCCACCTGGGAGGCACCTTGAGAACTTAGGGGGTTGCCACCTCCTCTGTGCACTGAGCATCACCCTGGGGAGCCTCAGCCCTGGCCTGGGCAGCTGCCAGCAACAGGAACCCTCAAGAGAGAAAGGCTCAGCCTGAGACACCCCAGCTGGACAATCGAGTCTTTGATGAGGTCCTGAGACAGGAATTAATTCCCTCTGCACTTTTGCACAGCATTCATTGAGCCTTTTTAAAGACAAGTTGCCTTTTCACCCTTTTATCTTCACAACAACCTGATGGCACAGGGATGAGCTATTTCTTTTCTGATGTACAGACAGGAAGACTGAAGTGTAGAAAACCTAAATAAATGCCTCCACTGCATTCACACAGGTGGTTTGTGGCAGAGCAGAGACCTCACACAGCCCTCACCAAGCCTTTGGTTACCATTCAGAGGAGGAAAATATTGTCCTGGAAGGCAAAACAGAGCGACTTTTGGTTTCCCATATTCTCTGTCACCCTGTTTGGTTGACATTCCATGTGAATGAGGCCTCTTTTAGGCCCAAGGCAAGGTTCTTGTGGTGTCCTCCAGCTTGGGGTGTTTTGCTCTCTCCTTTCTTTTCAGAGCCACGAGGAAAATGCTCCCATGGAGTTTTGCTCCCTGGGTCCAGCTCCAGCCGAGCCATCTCTTCCAAGCAGTGCCAGAAGAGTGGCACTTGTGCCTTTGGCTTCTGAAGCTCAGCTGCAGTCGGAGGCGCTGATCAGAGCTGAAGTGACGTCAGCTGACCCGAGCTGCACGTCCACAGCCTCATCCAGCATCTGCAGAGCACGGCCACGCTCCCTCCCAGCCCAGATACCTCCATCCCTGGATGCTCTGAAAGGCTCTGTCTCCTCTGCCTGCTCCTGTAACCATCAAAGGGAATTTCTAGCCTTTGTCCTAACTCACAGAAACATGTCTTTAACATTTTCGCTGAGCACAAATGTGATATTTAACATGAAATGTTTAGTGAGGGGTGCAATGGAAGAGGAGGGTTTGGGCAGGCTTGTTCTTCCCCTCTGTTTTTCCTGGGTATTCTCAGGTTTTGACTGGATTTTGTCCATCTCTGGACCGAAGGTTCCTCTCTCTCCCCCAGTGAATTCATCCTAAGTAAATACATTTATATGTGTATTAAGATTCAGACTGTGTAGCTGTACGTGTGGCATGCAGACTCTTGCTATCAATGTCGGTACAGTTATCAGAATATTGATAAGTAATCTTTATATATATGTACCTATCTATATATATATCAAGTGTAGCTATACATAAATTATAACCACACCTGAGGTGTTGTGGTGACAAAACCAAAGCCCAGGGATGGACATGACTGGCCAGAGACCAGCACGTGGATCTCAGCTTCCCTTGAATAACAGAGGGACGGAGGGACTCCTTGGGCTGGTGGTTTATCCACCTTCTGACATGGGAATAACCTGACTGGGATATTACCTGGGCTGCAGTCAGCAGGAGACTTGGGGAAAAACACCACCAGACAAAATCTTCCCTTCCCAAAAATCCTTTAAAAATGAATCCTGGAGCCAGCCACAATTTAAAATAGCACCGAGGCTTGCTGTTGGATGCCAGGAATAATATGCTCTGGTTTCAAGGTCTGCCAATGAGTCATTTCATGGTTACCATCATCCCAAAATGCCTTTGAGCCCTAGGGTTAAAGTGACTTGTCCACCAGCAATAATCAAAGGAAATTTGGAGAGGATTTTTGTTCCTGAGGGCATTCTGTGGGTGTTCCCCTGGATGCAGCTGATGGGTCTGCTTTCCCTGCTGGGGATACCTTCCTACCACTGTCCAGAGCCTGCCCTGCAGCCAGGGCCCAAATAGCAGCTGCAGCATGGAGACAGCCCTGTGTGCTCTCATGGGCCCAGCCCAGGCTGTCCATGGCTCAGGTGACATCCCAGCCTGGCCTCAGCCAAAATCTGGTAGGTGTCAGAGTGCCTGGGGGCAAGCAAAGCAGGGCTCTAGGCTGCTGTTGTCACTTCTGCCTTGGTGTCAGAGCATCCAGCATCCCCTCCATGTTCCCCATCAGAGGGAGCATCAGTGCCAGAAGGAGCAGTGGGCCACCAAGGGACAGTTAAAATGCAAGGAAAGGAAGGATGGGATTTGGGATTTGGCACCTATGTGGGTTTGGTTAAATCCTTCCTTCTTCACCTTGCAGGAAAGGAGTCCCTGTCTCCATCCCCCAGCCCCCAGGGACGTTACCTGGCCTCATCACCTGGCTGCAACCAAATTATCAACATGTATTCAAGTGCTGTGTAAATGGTTTCAGGCAGACATGGGCTCCTGCAGCTCTCCTGGCTGCTGCTCAGAGCTGGTGAGAAACCAGGCACTTGTCCAGAGGTGTCGTGGGAGCGTGCAAAGCGCTGCTCAAACCCAGCAGGAGATGAGCACTGCATCACCCCTGCCCAGCAGCCTGATCCCTGAGACACCAGGCAGGACTCCTGTGGAAGACCCAGGAGTTAGCAGGGCACGATGAGGGTTTCTAGAGCAGTAGGACACCAACAGGACAAATCCTCAGCCAGTTTAGCCTTGCTGAGCTCTCTGGGCCCAGGCTGCTGTGCTGCTTCTCCTCCATTGAGTTTCAGATCTTCCACAAGATTAAACAACCCCTAAGTAACTCCTCTCTTCTTGTCCCCTGCACTGGTTTGGGGCTCCCCAGATCCCACATTATAAATTAATCCAGAAAGAGAGAGTCTTGAGAGGCAAAGTGCAGCTGTAGACCTGGAGTGACCCACAGCTGTGAGTACTTGGACAAGCCCCATCCGAAACAGAAAGTTCTGCTCATAAAGACAAAGCCAGACCTGAGGCAGGAACACAGAACAGGAATTTGTGCAGAGGTCAAGAGGAGCTGGCTGTTGTGATTTTCACCTCTTCATCTGTCAGTATCATAC
Source organism: Falcunculus frontatus (assembly GCA_013398115.1). Classification (NCBI taxonomy): domain Eukaryota; kingdom Metazoa; phylum Chordata; class Aves; order Passeriformes; genus Falcunculus; species Falcunculus frontatus. The sequence goes on from VZRV01000142.1 coordinate 204,940, forward strand.
ACTTGGCAGGATTTCTAACAAAGAACCTGAACGCTTTGAATACAGAGCTGGAATGAAATGATGATTTCCCCCAAAATTTTCCCATTATAGCTGCAGAGAAAATTCCTGATCCCCCAGGGCAGACCTGGCTGGCCACCAGAGTGTCCTCCTGATGTGATGTCACTGCCTGGCAGTGCCCACTCCGAGCTGCCTCTGCTTTCAGACAGCTGCATTCCATGGCCAGGAGGACAGAGAAGGGACCTGGAGGACAAACGCAGGAGTTGTCTTCTCCCTCTCCTAACTCAGGTATCACATCAGCATCACGCTCTAGGGTTTGTTCAGACCTTAAACACTGGAGGTCTCTCCATTTTAAATACGAGAAGGGAAATTCTGAAGGGCAAGTGTGCAATGTGTATCTCACACACAACCTGCTTAATTGGACTCTGAATTGATAATGAATCAAATGAGAAAAACCAGGTAAAGGAACCGCTTTTATTACCCCCTCTGAACCCTGACATATCATATATTGGTGGCTCATTTGGTCCTTGCACTGTCTCAGCCTGGCTTTGCTTTCACCACATGGGGCCAACACTTTGGGCTCTGCTCCTCTGACCTGGCAGTGTTTCACATCCCAAGCAGCAGCCTCGTGCTCTGTGGACAGAGGTGAAATATAGAGCCCAGCCAAGAAATTCCAGGGCACCCAAGCAAAATCCCAATGCCCTGTAGCAGTCAGAAGTGCTCAGCTGCTCTGGGCCAGAGCCCCAGGCAGAAAGCTCAGCAAGAAAAGGGGGGCACTCCAACAAGAGCATTTCAGAGAGTGCTTCCCTTCAGCTCCCTCTCTGCAGAAAGTGGATCTGGTTCACCAAAGGCACCCCAGCCACACGTGTGGGCAGCTTTATAGCAGCCAGGGAGATTAAATCCAGCCCCTTATTATCCACATGAAACCTGAGTTCCTGCAGCGGACACACTGCAGGGCTTGCGGCACACGGATGAGCCACCTGGAGTCCAGCCAGGTTGTGGCTGGGTTTTGCACACACAAACACATTGGCTACAAGTCACCAAAATCTTCCCACTATCTGATTCCCACTGCTCCTTCCCTTGAGTTCAGCATTCCCAACAGGAATCCTGTGAGTCCCACTATGAACAAATTTATGTGAAGAGCTGTTGCCCAATCCAAAACACTGCTGGGTTAAAGAACTGGCATCCAATTAGACCAAACAATATTAATCAGCTTGAGTGTGGCAGTGTCTTCAACAACACTGCCACTGCAACTTCTGTTTATGAAGTTGTTCAGGTGGGATTTTCCTCTGCATGCCTTTCAATGTCAGTGCACGTGTTTTGAAACCACAAGTTTGCTCCTGAGAACAGAGGGTGACTGAGGGCTCTGTCAAGTCAGCTGTGAGAGGAACCCGGCCAGGGCCTTAACTGCTGGGGCAAAGTCTCCCATCTGCAGGGTCTGTCCTTCCCCTCAGGAGCTGGTGAACAAGACCAATGTCTGATAGAAAATAAAGGTAAAATAAAGACCTGCCCTGCAGAGCTCCCACTGGCCTAGTGGAAGGTGTCCTTTCCAGATGAACTTTAAGATCCCTTACAACCCAAACCATCCTATTACTCCATAGTGTCAAAGAGAACGCTGTGTGGATGAAGGCCAGAGGGAAAACCCTGGGTGTGGGAAGTGCTGGGTTTACCAGGATCCCGTGGAGCATGCAAGGCCACAGCAAAAAAATGCATCCCATGCGTACAAACACACTGTCCTCCTAGTCAGGACCTCAACCCAACATCAAATCACTCTCACTGGGGTTTTCATTAGCCTGGCAGCAAACCTTGTTTAGGTACAGAGCCAGCTCCTGGACCACGATATCCAGATGTCAAAGTGGGGATTTGGAATACCAAAGTTTGCAGTGCGGTCTTCTATGCTTGAATCCTACCTGAAGAGTGACAAGCAGGCCTCCTGTGGGATGTGACAGCAGAAGGAAAGTCCCTTGGACAGGAGGAGCCAGGTCACCACAGCTCACAGCACCACCTCACACTCACAGCACAACTTTGATCACTGCCCCTTGTCCTCAGCCCCCAGTTCTCACACATGCCAGTGCCACAGCTCCTCTCTGCCTGGATCCAACCCTGCTGTGAGCATCTCCATGAGGAGTGCAGCATCCAGATCAACACTGATGGCTTTGGAAAGAGACAGGTCCCCACAGACAGTGATTCACAGCCTTGAGAGCAGCCTCCTGTGGGGATGTTACTTTGCCTTGCACTTGGTGACTGTGCTTAAAGTTGTTTCCCTCAGTTAAGTGCTCATATTACATGTTTAAATCACGATTTGTGGCCTGTAATGCAGATTTTAAGTCATCTCCTAAACCTTGCCTTTAGGGGAGTGAGGATACCTCACGGGCACGCCAGCAGCAACAAACTACACATTTCCTCCGTGCACAAAGACCCTTCCTCCATCAAGCTTCTCTCCTTTAAAGAAGTTTCAGCCAAGCAAAACTTCTCCCCAGATGGCCGTGGGGAGGCCAGGAAGTCCTGCAAATACAATATGTTGGGATTAACAGCCGTGCTCATCAATAACAGGTAATGTGACCTGACAGGTATTGATTGGGCAGCCCGGTGTCACATTTGCTCTGTATGTAGGTCACCCAGGCACAGACTTTTCACATAATTGTGTCCCATCTGAGCTCCCTGATCCCTTCTGGGTCACTCCCCTGCCTCCCTGGCCTGCTCTCATCCCAGCCAAGAGATCACCTTCATTAGTGTCCAGCATTAATGACATCCCTGTTGATGTCTGGGGCAGGGAAGTTGTCATTTTTCAAAGTGCAATCACAAAGCCATGTGTCTGTTTCTAGCCCACCTCCATGTCTTCCCCTCCCCTCTTGCCCAAGCCCATTTTACATTTGCTCTGCTTGTGGGAAAAATGGGAATTGAGCTGGGGAGGGAGGGGAGCTGCAGTAAGTGAGGTGAGTGCGCTTGGATGGGACAGACCTGGACCGGGGAAGATATGGGATGGGAAAGGTTTCAGGCCAGTAGGGTTGAGAGATGTTAATTTTAGGGTTAGATTGGTGAGAAGGGAGGGTGGTGGGACAGGACACAATGGGATGTCCTTGCAGGGATGTTTTTTGAGAGCAAGGGTATGCAGCTGCCTCAATCCCTCCACCTCTCCACCCCTCCAAACCTCCATCCCTCCAGTTCTCCACCCCTACTTCCCACCACCCTTGCATCATTCCATCCTTCCATTCCTCCATACACACACAGAGGAATGATGTCCCACTGCCCCACAGGGAGCAGTGAGACCTCCATCTTCCCACTATTTTTAACCTCCAACAAGAGAACAGTACTAAAAACATCCCATGCTGAGGTTTCACTGTTGGGTGAAGGATCTGCCTGTGCACCTACTCCCAACCACCCGGGCAGATGTCAGGAATGAGCTCTCGGTTTGGCATTTCTATTAAACCACCTCGCTGTGTCATTTTTTCTCCTTTTTCACTCCCCTCTCTCTAACCACAACAACCTTCAAGCCAGCTTGTGAGGGAAGAGGAACTCATGTTGACATTTTTTTTTCTTTCTCTTGTGGTTCCTCAAATGATTAATAGAGAATGTGGGACTTGTGTACTTCCCACTTAGGAAAAACCAAAATAAGTCTACGGGGAAATTCTTTGGGTTCCATCTTGCAAAGTTAACCAGATAATCCCAGAAACTGGGAGCCTGGATCTGTCTCCTGAATAAAGAAAACTAGACATTCACCTCCACTGGAAGAGGCCGTGCTTTGTACAGCAATAGCAATAAGACAAACAACAATTTTATTCCAGTGGTTTTATAAGCAGACAGAAAACAGGAAGAATTTTTCATGACAAGTTTTGCAAAGAAATGTAGTGGTTTAAGGTTTGCTTTTACAATGGCAGGGAGCAGGGCGAGGTGGTGGGAAGCAATAATTTGAAATACTTCAAACCACTCAGACATTGTTTAGCTCATATCTAACCTTCCTCAAGCACTGCAGACACCCATGGAAAGGAGAGGAAAATCCAGCCTGGGTTGCTACACAGAGAAACCTTGTGTTTTACAGTCTGGTTTGCTGTTCCAGGTCCCCAGGATGTAAGCTCCAGGGATGGGAATGGGCACTGCTGGAGCTACTGGGCTCCACAGAAATCATCATGAGGCTTAGCGGTAACAGGTCATGTTCTCAATACCTGTTATTGATGTCATGCCTGATCCAAATCTTGTGCCAAAACACAGAACCCAAGAGACCAAAAAGCCACAATTTCTCCTGACATTTCCCTGCTTTAAGTGGTGCAGATGAGAGCTGCTCTCAACTTTCCTTAGGGCGTTTTATGGCATCACCCTTTGGCGGACTTGGCAGTGCTAGGTTGAAGGTTGGACTCGATGATCTTAGAGATCTTTCCCAACCTTGCTGATTCTGTGTTTCTATAATCATAAGGAAAGAAACATTAAAGTTGTGATTTTTATATTGCAGACAGTGAGAAGCTCATTAGCATCCTCGTTAAACTCGTTGTTGGTTGGTGATATTAATAAGAGTGATTAACAACATTATGGATATTTTAACATTGGAAACTAAAAAATGAGTCATTGGTCCTTTCCCAGACTGCAAGGTTGCTTCAAGTTTAGAAAACTTGTATGTTCAGGCTTTTAAGATTTTTCTGCCCAAATGGGAGGCCTCAAATCTTCTCTTAAAAAATTGAAAAAAAAATTCCAGGATCTGGGCAATGGAAAAAAAAACCCGAGAGATGACAGCCTGGGAGCCTTGAATCCTGCCACGGCAAAGATCAAAACACCGGATTCCCGTACTGTAATCTTGATTACGGGATGCTTCAGTGGTTTATTTTGCCTTGCAGAATGTTTGTTGAAGGGAGGAGAGTTTCTCATGGATGCGTCCCAGAGCTCTGTGTGTGCGTGGTGCGTGTTGGAGAGGCAGCTCGGTGTTTTCACCCGCTGTGTTTGGCTTGTGTAAAAACAAAGGGAAACCAGCAGCATCGTGTAAGGCTCAGAAGCAAATGGTAAAATTAAAATGCAAAGACTCGTTTTGGGATAAGGCAGTGGGACTGAGCTGAAATCTGCTACACATGTTGCTCCAGTCTTAACTTTTTTGTAATTCTGGAAGGGATCAGAGAGCAAAGCTGTTGACTTCACTAAGTGTTTGCAGGTCAGGCTGTGGGGAAAAAATCCCTTCCATGCTCCAGTTTTCTTATGCCAAGGAAAAAGAGAGCAACATCCTATACTGCTCAGGGGAGATTTCTGTGTTCTGACATGTGGGAGGAACCACTCCCCTCTAATGAGTCTCTCAGCATGGAAAATGGCATAGGGATGAGAACCCGGACATAGGGCTGGTGGGATGTGTGGTGGCACTGGGGGTCTCATGAGTGGCCCGAAAGCACCACCACAGCTGATGAGAACTGCTGAGCTGCATGCATCTGGGATGAAAATTTTGGGCTCTGAGGGGACCCTGTTCGGCATCTCAGCCTCAGCAACAGACAAATAACACTTGCAGAACATGCTGAGTGATAGAGAATAAGAAACCCTGAAGAAGGACTTCAGAGATGTGTGCAGCCCTGCTGAAAGCACTGTAGAGCCCACTGCCCCTTTTCCTGGCCTACATCACCCCTCAGGGCTCTCAGCCTCACAACCAAAAACGTGCAGCACAATGCAAGCAGAAAATAAGGGGGGAAGAGAGGGGCATGTCTTAAAACCTACCAAACCTAGCATCAGTCCCAAGGATAAAGGATTCTGGCATGGATTCTGGCATGGATGGATGGAGGGATGGATGGATGGAGGGATGGATGGATGGATGGATGGATGAATAGTCTAGATTCAAGAGATCCAGCCTTTGAACTGATTTGTCTTTTGATACACACGATGTATGGCCAGGTCCCCAGATTAATTCAACTGTACCTTTTCTGTCCTATGGCTTTGAAAACATCCTGATCCTTCTCATCATAGACACACACACACATATACATATATTTAAAGCTAATTGTATTGGGGAAAAATTCTCTAAGGCTGCATTACCCGAGAAGTGCCATAGCAGGGCCTGATGATCAGTCCTTTATGTGTGCATTTGGAAGACCATGAGGACTGGAGCAGCCTTAGCACTTCCTTCAGTGACCTCGTGGTTCTGGGCTCTGCATAAGCATCATCTGCCAGAGAACCTAACTGTCCCTCATATAAAAGGAAATCGTAATAACCCAGTTTTTATAGAGAAAGTAAAGGAACAAGACAATTTTGACTGTTAATGTGCTTCTCTTTGTTGCAAGAGCTTCTGCAAGCACCAGGGTTTCCTGGTACATTTATGTTTCATAAAAACACATTGAAGAAAAGATGTCGGCCTTATGTGACCTACTAGAACTGGGAGCCAGGGCCAGGATTAGGACTCCAGTTCTCAGCTCCCAGTGCTGGATTCTCCTTATTAAATGACACCTCATCATTACAATAATGAGATCATCCCTGCTATTTAATTACATTCTCCTTGTTGCTGCAAATCCTCAGTGTGGCAATCCAGGCACTTGCTTTCTAAGGTTAGCAGGAACACAGAGAAACGTTTCCTGCCTTGCAAGTGATGTGTATCATTTGCATCTGGCCTGACATCAGCTTTTTCCTGCTGTGGCCCTGGAAAAGCTGAACTCACAGGCATGCCCGTACTCTGAGCAGTGACACTGCCAGCATTTACCTCCTCGTTCAAACATTCAGATGGGAGTAATACAGTAAACCTGTGGGAGTCCTCAAAGGCTGCTCACACCAGGGAAGTGAGGCAGATACAGGATCAAGGCTTCTAGGGCTACAACCCATTTGCTTGTTGCAAAGACGTTGCTCTTTAGGGTGCAAGCCAGGAGAAGGTTCTCTGCTCCAAGGGGATTTGGACACGATGGGATCAGGCTCTTTGTCCATCTCCCCTTGGCTTTGTACGAGAGACACTCTTTGCCTCCATTATTTTAAATCACAGCTCCTAAGAGAGAGGAGATGTTACCTCTGGGAACACCTGTTTCTTCTTGTGCTTGTAGGGCTGTGGCAGAGTCAGGGCAGCTTTTATTACACATAATTAACTCCTGATACTTGGGGGTAAACTAGGGGTCAGGGGAGAGCATATATTAGCAAAAATCTTGTTTTCAGGGCTGGACTCCACCACAACTTCATTTAAGGACGAGGCCCAGGGGTGGCAGCAGCAGCCCCACCGTGGAAGAACCACGTGCAAACCACCACCATTGAAAGTTACTCCGTGAAATGAAGAGCACTGGGGAAGAAAAGCCTGAGATGACTTCTTGGGTGATGGCTCCAGGCTGCTCCCAGCTCTGCCTGCAATTCCACAACTCTCCCAGGGATGGCTGGGGTTGCATTTTTGGCAGCCTCTGTCGCCCTGGGCAAGACTGGAGATGGCTGAGTTTCTGGGTGTGAGGAGAAGGCAGTTGTGCGAGTCATGGCACGGCTCGTGCGTGGATCACTCCCTGCCACGGCTCCTGCCAGCCCTGGCTACCAGGGCTACCAGCACTTCCCAGCATGACTCCTGCTTGTCTTGGCACTGTTCCCTTGGGTATGTTGGCATTCCCAGTTAGGCAGCCCAGGTTCTTAGGAATGTGTGTGATTTACGTGCTGAACATTTTGGCCAAGGAAGAATTTACTCCCAGCTTGGGAAGATCTACAGGTTTGTGTCTTAACTGCACAAACATTCTTTTATAACTTCTTTCATTTCTCAAATCTCGGGAAATTAAGCCCCATCTAGCTTTTACATTCATTTTCAAGATGTGTTTAGCTAGGTTGCCTGAGAGACAAACAAGAAAAGCTTCTTCCTCATTCCAGGTGCTGATTTTCCATCTCTGCCATTCCTGGCTGGACACTGGTGTTTGGTATGCCTGAGCAGATGCCCCAGCTTCTCTCTCCCCCAACCTTTCACCACTTCATTACAACTTTGCTCCATGCTGTCAGAAAGGAGCCAATAGCTCCCCAGGGCAGGGCTGTGTATCTGGGCAGACTGGGAGGGTCTAGCATACTTTTCAGTGCTGGAATAATTAACAATTAAGTCCTTAATTAATAGCTCACATGTATTTCCACCGGCATCTGAAGCACTTTTCAATGGCTGGGTGAGTAAAGGTTCCTCTCATATTTAAGTCTAGATTAGTAATGCTAGAAGAAACAAAATCAGAGTCAATCCCTCCTACATCCCTGAGAGATGTGGAGATGTCCCGTTAGACAGACAGATGATGCCTTTCCTCCAGACGTCTGGGGAAGGGAGCTTTGATGCTGATGGTGGGAAATGTTCTTGGCTTGCTCCAGCTGGATGAGAAACCGCTGCTATCTGAGACAGTGACTTTGCCGTGTCTGTCCTCCCACCAGCCACTGGGACTGCAAGAAACCATGAACTGGGAGAGAAATGCCACTCAGTAACTGCATTAGGATGTGCAGTGGGGGGAAATATCCCATTAGTATTCTCAGTAAATCTGCAGTTGGTCTAATTGCTCAGCTCCTTTGCTTTCTCTCATCAGCACATGAACTTGTGCCCTTAGATGAGTTTGAGCAGTGATACTAAACACCTATGAAACATGAAACTGAGGATGGAGAATACCCTGCTTCTATTTATTATAACACAATTCCTGCAGAATTTTGTTTTAGCACCCCCCTCCCCATTTTCCAGAACAGGGAGAAGGGAAGAGTGAGTTTTGCACACAAGAAAGCACAAAGATGGCCTTTTACCCAGGATGTCCAGTTTGTATTCAAAAAATCCCTGCTTTACTAAAAACATCATCTCCCACTAGAAATCAAAGGCAAAAAAGTTTGGTGGAAAATTTCCAGCCAGTCCAAGTGTCAGTTCCCAACCCTGAGTTTAGCTATCCTATGTGGGACAGATAAACCCATCAGAAACTCTGATCCTGAGATAACATGGCCATGTACTGTCTCAGACAAACAGGTTGACTCAAAGTCAGGAGTTTAAATTGTGTTTGACTTCAGTGCAATAAAATCAAAAGGGAAACAAGAAACCTGAAGCAGCACTGCCATCGTTAACCCGTGGTGCTGCTGCCATGAATGTCATATTTGTGTGCCTGGAGTGCAACTGAACTCCTCGGGGTGGTCTTTTATGTACCTGTAAAGCAGTGTCTACATGTACAGCACTCTGTAAATAAATAATGCACAGCAATAACCCTTAATAAAATAGGCTGGATGGTGGGGCAATTTGGCCGTTCAGCTGGATTGCTGCTGACAATTCAGAGAGCTGATTTATGGCTTTGAGGTCATTCTGGGAAATATTATACCATGGTTTTGTCATCCTGTTGCCATGTTTTTCTGATTATTTGTATATTTTTATGTTGAGCGAAGCAAGCACCATTCCATTATGCTACAGACTTGAAGTCAGAAAGCGTCACAGTCTTCTTTGTGCTCCAGCAGTTTCTTGCCAAACCAGTGGTTTTCCATTTGTGGTCTGTGAGCAGTGGTGGGTGTAAAGGCGATTTCAGAAGGGTCTGTAAAAGGATTTGTTTTCCCAAAGATCTCCACAAGCTTCTGGCTTCGACAATATCTCAGAAAAAATTGAAACCTGTTTTGAAGGTGTCAAGGAACAGGGCCCTCCTTGTCCTCATCACTGCCATCTGTTTGCATCTTGCTTTCCACTTGAATCTCTCTCTCTCTCCAGACCTCTGGATTTCATTTTGGCTTTGTCTGTTTGACAGCAGAGCTCTGTGCTGAGAGCTGCTCTGGTGAGGTGGTTTGCAGCCTACAGCACTAGGGTGCCTGGTGGGACAATGATTATTCCTGAGGTTTTCACTATGTCTTCACTGTATGTTCCACTATGAAGAGGGAAATTAAAGGAAATTCCTTGAAGAACTTGCGGTGGACTCCATGAAGGAGGCTGAAGAGACCAACAGTCTCTGCCAATGTGGTTCCCTTTCCTATTCCCTCATCTAATGATTTAATTTTTTAAAATCATGAAATAGTTGGGGTTGGAATGGACTTCATGATTATCTTTTCCCAGCTTCCCTCTCTGGTGAACAGGGATATCTCAGCTAGACCAGGCTGCTCAGAGCACTCCCCAAACCGACCCTGAGTGTTTCCAGGGGCATCCACCACCTCTCTGGGCAACCTGTGCCAGGGTTTTCCCACCCTAACTGTAAAAGCTTCTTCCTTGGCTCTAGTTTGAATCTACTCTCCTTCATTTTAACACCATTACCCTTTGTTCTACCACTACAAGCCCTACTAAAAAGTTTTTCCCCATGTTTTTTCTATGCCCCCTTTAAGTCCTGAAAAGCCTCAATAAAGTCCTCCCAGAGCCTTCACTCCTCCACAGGTTGTGAGCAAGGCATGCTGACCAGGTGTCTGGGATACTGTAAAATCATTGCAACCACCAGCATTTCCGATCACTCCTACCTTTAGTGGTTCCATTTTATTAGGTAAAGCTCTGGAGTAGATCTGAAGATGGAGAATTTAATCTGGAGTTGTGAATTGGGGCCAGAGCTGGGTTGTCACAGCGGGGTGGAAGAGCTGGGTGAAGAGACAGATTGAAAAACATCATTAGGCACCCATTTAGGCAGCAGGAGCAGAAACCTCAGCACCCTCTGTTCAGGTTGCTGTTAGTGGACACCAAACTGATCGATAGTCAGTGGGCTGTAGGGAGTGATTCATCATGGACTGAATCGTGTCCTACACCTCTGCTTCTGCCCACTGACTGTGAGTGGGACCTTGAGGGACTAACTCAGCTGAGAACATGTCTGGAGTTAGATGGGACCAATATCATCCTCACTGACTCTTCTAACCTCAGGTTCATGCCTGTCCCATCACCTGGTCCCCTCCAGAAACTCCATCCTCAGATCCTGAAGTTCTCTTGCCTCCACTCCTCTGCTTGAACGGCTCTGAGAGCCAGCCAAAACGTAATTCCTGAGACAATTAGAAAAAGGCTTCTGATTTCCATTTATGTCTCACTTTTGTTTTGCTAGGCAGAGCAAACCAAACAACTTTAGTCTCCTGTCACCAGACACTGCAGCCAGCTTTCCGCTGCACCTGCTCCTGGATAAAGTTGCATAGTGACAATTCCCCACCAGCAGCGATGTTTGGAGATCTCTATCAAGGCAGGTGTTCAGCAAATGGCCTCTTTGTAGGGGGAATACCCTACTCTGCTAATTGCCAGCACAAGAGCTGTACAACACAGTGACACCAGGCTTTGCAGCCTAAGGCTCTTCATGGAGTGAATATAATCTTCTCCTGCACCTGTAAATGTGATTTAAGAATGTCATCAGGCAACTACACAAACTGGGTGCAGTACAAAATATTTCTGCTCACCAAATGAACTGAGCAGGGGGCACTTTGGGTTGCCTTTTCAGTGGTGTGGGTGAGCAAAATCATCACAAGTAGAGTGACAGCAAATACCAGATACACCTGTGCTCCTGCAATCTGCTATATCAGCAAGTATGGAGCTGGAAAGTGGAGCTGGAGAACAGGCAGAGACTGTGATTTGTGAAGGAGATGGAGGTTTGATGTGTTTGGTCTTTCTACTACACCCTCTTCTAAGTGGAGAAGGTGCTTCTCGCTGTGCTTCTTTCTGGCATTACTCTGAGACTCCATTTGGCTGAAGTTTGCCTTTATCATATGAGTTATAGAGATGAGCAAGTGTCGGCTCACAAAGATTGTAAAATGTCTTCTAAAAATTAGTTTATCCCACCTCTACTTCTCTGCTGCATTAAACTATTAGGAAGGATCATCATAACAGGCATTAACAAAAGGACAGACAGGCAGAAATCTGCATCCTTAGGTAGAATGACTTCCCCCTTCCCACCTCCCCTCCCAGACTGTTCAGCTACATTAAAAAAAAAACTAGATCTGAGCTTTGCAGCTCGACTTTCATGTTTGCTCACAGCCAAGGAGCTGAAAGGCCTTGGTTTTGAGAAAATGAATATGAAAAAGCACCTCCTTGGGCAAGAGGAGGTTTGCAGTCTTTGTCATCTCACAGGTCACGTTTATTTCTTACTGATGGGGAAAAAGCATCTGCTAGAGGAGGCAAAGAGATGATCCCCAGCCAGATTCCATTTGATTGCTCCTGCTGGGCATCTGCAGAAGATGTTTCTTTTGTTGGAAGCCGAATGGGTGCCAGAGATAAGCTTTCTGAAAGGCTTGTTCCTCTCAGATCGTGCTCTTCCACCGGTGGCACGCTATAAAATAAACCCGGCTGTGCACGGGCCATGTGCTCGGAGCCCAGCTCCCGGACGTGGAATTCCTGGTCCTCGCCAACTTTCCCCTAAAGCTTCGTTATTCCAATAAATCACAGAGCTGAGTTATGGGGCTCTGTTTGGTGGGGGCTGCTTTTAATTGCAGTTTTAGGAACTGTGGGAAAGCAGAATTAATGCCATATGTTTTTTAGGCTTTCGGACCAGTCGCAAGGTCTCGCTTTCAGTTTTGGCTGGGATTCAAACATCACAGCGAGTTTTCAGGTTCCTCTGTGTCAAGCCACAGCGAGAGGGGGGGAAGGGTAGGAGGGGAGATGGTGGCAGGGTGAGGGAGGGTGCTGCTCTGTGGCACTGTGCTGCTGGCCTGGAGAGGCAGAGAGGAAGGAGAGAGTGCTTCCAGAGGTGAGGAGAAGAATTCCAGGTAAAATCCATCTGCTCCTGGCCCTCAGCATGGACAAACAAGGCTGAAACTTGTGACAAAGGGGAACATGCTGAGAAGGGGAATGGAAGACAGAGTGCTGTGGTCTTTTCCCCGGACACTGTCTTCCCTCACACTGCTTCTTTCACTGATTTTCCGTCCCTCAATGCCCCCGGTGCTGAGGCACGTGGTGCCTTCACTCCTCTCCTTACCTACATCAGGCTGTGCTGTGGATGCGCATTTATAAACCATGAGCTTGGAGGAAGTTCAAGGTCGGGCTTACACACTCCACAGGACTGATTTTGTGAACACAGGTAAACCCCTGCGATGATGGGACAAATGTCACAAGAGAGCCAGACCCACTTTAGCTGTTTGAAGCCTCCTGGTCCCAGCCCCCGTGCCCACTATCTCTGATTCTTGGCAGTTCTTGGGTGAGCCCAATCGCTCTCTGGTCAGAGAGGACGTGACCATGCCCAGCACCCCAGGTCAGCGCCTGGCAACTCACCACAGTCTCTATCTGATAAGATTTTGTAGACTCATACACGCTTAGCCACAGGCATTTGCGGATCCTCCCAACACACTCGCTGAGGCTGAAAAGGGGTAATTTTGCCTTTTCTCATGCAAATCAGCCGACCCTGTTGCAGGTGATAGAAGTGATGAAGCCTTTACCCTCTGAAAGCCTGGTCCAGGAGTGCATTGAAACCCCTTTCCCCTCCAAATCTCACCAGTGATGCACAGAGCAGTTGCTTCGCCAGACACAGAAATAAGAGCGCCTCTGAAAAACAAAAAATACGGCGTTTTTAAAGCTCCGGGCATCTGGGAACGGAGGCAGGTGAGAGGCTGAATGGTGAACAAGGCCCCAGCTGAGACAAAAGATACAGAGGCACTTCTCTATTTTCTCCCTGTTTGTGGGACCTTTGATGTTGGGCCACAATCATGAACACGCTTTTCTATTCTGACTTGATTTTCTTTCAGGTTTAAAATATCCTGAGAGCAGCATGGGATGTCCTATTCAGCAGTGTGGCGGGGGAGGAGACAGCTCTTGTCCAGGTGGGAACCCATCCAGCACGTGTGGCCTTGCAATCAGTTGTTTGGAGCACGACTAATTAGTCATCAATGATAAATAACAAAAGGATGACTCCGGCCGAGCCAGAGGTAAATAATTAGTTACCTCATTTGTTAAATGGTATGAGGAAGGAGGGATCTGTCCGGTGACTCAGCCCTGATGAGGGGAAAAAAATGTATAACGTCACAGTGAATATATGGATTTTCCAGGTCTGAGCATGATGCCCAATATAGATGTTGTCGGCAGTGTTACCAAAACAGCTCACTCTGAAATTTATCCAGCAACCAAAAAGCACCTGCCTGTAATAAGAGAAGGTTTGTGATGTGCATTAAAAAGAGTCTGAGGGATTGCTTCTACCAGCTCTGAGTGGGTGTAAATACCTGACTGCTTCTAGGTCTTGCCAATTATTGGAAGTGATGTAATTTTGCAGAGAAATAAAGACCTCACATCAAAGAGATACTTAACATTGTTTTTGACGAAATCATTATCTTACAATGCAGACACACGAGGATAAAGATGTTCATGAAAAGCTTTCAGTGAAACGTTTTAGCAGATTCCATTTCCTCAGTTTCACTTCAGCAATGTTAAAATGTTTTGGTGGCATAGAGAGGTCTTGTTTCAACTTGGTTTGAATCATTTTGCATTGCAATATTAATCGAAATATTTTCAGTGTGTGTTATATTTTATGGTGCTGGGATTTATGCTGCACCTGCCTTTGCTATGTTTAGTTTTGACATTATCAAAGTGAACAGTTTAAATCGTATCAGACCAAACAGCTTTTACATTCTTGCTCCATCAAACATTTTAAATTTTTTTGATTTTTTGTTCAGATTTTGAAACATAAATTGGAAGCAAATTTGTATGTTTCCTGCAGGACAAAAATTCTAATATCCAGCCAAGTCTGTCTGTGTATTTAAAAGGAAATTGTGTTTTCTGGTCATTAAATCTGCAACTTTGGGGAGCTGGTCTGCCTCTCAGCTCCACCAACACCCTGGACACGTCACTTAGGGCTTGACTACATGAGGAAAGTGGCTATAACAGGTATCCAGGATCACCCAGAGCACATTTGCTCCATATGAAGGATGAATTCTTCTCAACAGTAGTTTTCCAACCCGAATCACTCACCCTAAACTCAAGGTTTCACCCTATGTGAAATGTCAGTTGAAGTCAGATGAATTTTCCTTCATCCTGACTTCGAGAGAAGTCCAAGGTGAGCACCCAGCTGAAGATGTCCAACATTCTTGTGATGAATCCCCCTGCTAGTGCCTGGTGCAATAAATTTTGGCCCAGCCTCAGAACAGCTCACACCCATGCACAAAGGTTTTGGCTACACTGATGCCCCTGTGTCTGCAGGGTGGCAGTTTCTGTGGGGCACAGAGGGGCTGCAGACTGGACCCCAGACAGCAGTGAGGGCTTAAAGCAAAGCATCACTTCCATCATTTGGTCTGGACATGGTTTCAAGCCCTACAAGTGGTATGAAGTTTTAAATTCCCACCAAAATTTAACTCCCCAGCCGCCTCCCTACACAAAAATCCCTCTATCTACCAGTCCATCCTATTTGTCAGCTGTAAAATGAGCATTATGCTAAAGCTTCTTGTCTCAGCTTGGTCTATCCAGGTACATCAGGAGCACCTCTTTCCTTGTGTGAGTTCAGGGATGAGTGCAAAGGAACTTTGGTCTTGTTCAGACCTCATTGCAACCCAGCATCACCCACCTATTACAATAGTTGTCCTCTGGGTTTCCTGCATCGTGGAAACATTTTCCTTCTGAGTGAGCAAACACAGCATCACTTAAATCCTGAAAACATCTCCATGGCAAAACAGATTGCTTTTTCCCTACCACTTTGCCCAGTCTGACTGTGCATCCAGTTTGTAAAGCTGCACTGACAGCATCAAGCCACTCAGGGCTTTAGGGCAGCATTGGACACACCTCATGAAGACTCATCCCACTGACACCCAGGGCAAACCCCCTACCAGACTTTTGGGAACAGGGTGATGAGCAAGAGGGTGTCCGACCCCTCAGGTGGAGCAGAGGGTGAGAGGTCAGGACAAGAAGGCACAACCAGGACCACAGCAGATGTTTTCCCATCCCATCTGGTCTGAGCAGCAGCCCCAGCTGCCTCTCTGGAGATGGTGAAATGAGGAAGAGCTGTCAAAGACAGACAACACAGCGGTTTCAGTTGTGCATTTCAGTTCACCTCAAAGACCTCACTGCTTCATTTTTGCAGCGCCTTTGTCTTATTTTCCTTCACATGCAAGTGTTCTGCAGCACCTTCTCACCTGGGAAACCCCTCAGGAGGTCTGCAGATCTGACTGTCGACTCCCTGCTCCCCTCCACATGCAGGATGGGTTTGTAAATCACTTTACTGGGACAAGAAGTGTGATGGGCTATTTGCACTTCCCTTTCTAGCAGCCCACCTTGCTATAAAACGGTCAAACCATGGCCAAGTCCGGGAGACAAACCACAAACCTCTTCTACATCTTCTGGCTTGTTTTCAAAGACTGTGCAGCTTGCACTTTTTAATTTTTTTTTCTGCCTTCTTGGGCTTGTTAAATAACAAAACAAAAGATAAAAGCTCAAATAAAGTTGCAGCTGCTCGGCACCAGCCCAGCTCTTTATCACCAAAGGGGTGTGCAGGCAGAGAGGGGCAGCATGTGGGTTCTCTCCTGTGACTCAACAATGGAAGAAAAGCATCAGAATGGGGTGATTCTGAATCTGTCATGAAAAATAGTTTGACACTTTTTGTTCCTTGTCTTTCAAAGTGATCTGGGCAGCTACCCCCCTTCCTACCCTTCCAATTCAGAAAACAGCTCTCAAATGTGAGGTGTTTTCTGCTGCTTGCAGAAATATCTGCTCCGTTTCCGGGATTTCTCCTCTTCATAAGGCTCCCTTTATAGGTGCTACAGAAGGGCATTGGAGCTGCTTCTCTGGGTCACATCAAAGGCAGAAAAGCCAATTAAATGGTATTTCCCAGCAGTCTGATGATCACCAGGCTCCCTCCCTCCCACCTGTTGGGCACTGGGCGAGGCTTGAGCTGCATCAACAGCTCAGCAGAGGCTTTGCTTCCCCCGGGCAAAAGGTGCACATGGATTTCATGGAGAAATTGGAGAATGGATGTGGTTGGACACACTGCTGCTCTCTGGGTTGGGCCTGAATCCCTTGACAGCTGGGTCCCACAGGTTAAAAGAAACAAGGAAGTCACACGAAGCCAACAGACCAGTAAGGGCTGTGGTTGCATGAGACAGCAGCACATTTAAGCAGGTTTTTTGCCTCTTTTCAACCCAAGCCCAAGTGCTGAGTATGCAGAGCAAAAGGGCACAGCAAAGAGCACCTTTGGGCTGACCAGAGCCACAGCATCACAATGTAAAGCAAGACAAAGAGCAGATTTCTTCCTCTCTTGTCACTCCAGACCAGAGGTAGACAACTGTGAAATCAATCCTAAAGGAGCTGGGATGGGGTAACTGCTCTTTCTGGCAAAACTTCCACAGCAGCCAGTCTGGCCAAGAAACAAAATGAGAAATTTGTTACCAAATTACCTCCAAGCCCATCCCATGCCCCAATGTTAGCACCTGTTTGACTTTGAGTGCTCTTTTCACCTCCCACCCCCCAACCCCCCCCGATTTTACAAACAGCCTATGGGACACTAACATTTACTTCAACACCTTAATTATCAATAGAGGAATTTATATGGGCAACCCACAAAGAATTTGTCTCCCCTTTCTGAAGGATGAGCCACGTCCAACTTTACTCCAAACAAATCTACCTCTTAAAGCACCAATCTGTGTGGGGACACTGATTTTGAAATAAAAATGACTGAAGTTCATCAAAGATTGACTTTCACCAGCAGGATGAAACTTGGTTTTTCAGACAACGTGCAACTCTTGCACTGATGAGACAAACAGTCCAAACCCCAGATGTCTTTATTTTCGTGCAGAATTTACATACAGAAACGTCTCCAGAGCATTTACTGTGTGACTTAGAGAAAACAGCTTATTTTGGGGCTTCCATTTCCTCTTCTACAAAGTGAGTGGGATGCTATTTATGCATTTTTCAGCTCAAATTGCACGGAGCAGGTGCATCAAGTCCACACGTGCTGCAGTTCTGGGATTTACTCAGTGGGCATCAGTGGGAAGGGGATCAATAACTTCGGAAGGGACATGAAGCTCTCCATCACTTTGGATGGCTGTAGACACGGAGCTTTGTCATTTAAACTACATTAATAGACCATGGAAAGGAACAGCCACCCACCTAAACTGCCTTATTTTCATGTTTTTAGGAAAAAATTAATCAGGGCTGTTTAATACGTGCTGCTCTCCCTCATATTTACTATGTGGGGGATTTTTACATGAATAAAATCCTCACATTGGTCCATTAGCCCAGAATCACAACATACTGCTAACAATATTTTTCAGACCTTTAGAGCCCCAACCACAGCAGTGGCGTATTGGGGTGCCTGCCACTGCCATGGCAAAAGCTAAATTATTAATGGTAAGTGTGGAGTTAAAAGTGAGGTGAACAGTGGCTGGGTTTTACATCCCTGTTGCTGTGAGCAGAGAGGCAATTTCAGAGGGGAAAACTAAAATAGCACAGCACAAACTAAGAGGAAACCACCTTCCCTGGCTATCAGGAAACCAAAACCAAACAAGGGTTAACTGGGCAGAGCCAGCACTGACTGTAAGTGGGAGGCTTGGGCTTTATTTTATTGTTGTCATTAATTTCCTTCCTTTTACTTTCAGTAGAGGAGCACAGAGTTATTTACATTAGGCACAGCTGTGCCCCACTGAGGTATATATACCAGAAGAAACTTCAGGAGTAAGAGAAAAAAGCATCTGAAGGGACATGGATGATTTCTGGTGCTAACACCAAGGGCTTGTGCCATTTTTTTCCCTTTGAAGCACACTGTGACAATGCCGGTTCCCCAGATCTTTGCTGGTCCATCTGTAGGGCATCAGAAGGAGGGATGAGCCACTCTTGTCTGATGGGACATGAGATGCCAGTGATATATTGGATTATTTTCTTTAATCATGCTTGTATTGCAGAAATAAGTAAGAGACGTGGTTTGAGCTGTAGGTTCCAGAGTTAATGAAATGGAGCAGATCATGCCCCTTGCTGCCCATCTCTGCCCAGAAGAAGGCTCTGTGCCCTTTTCCTTTTTTGCATATTGGAGGGTGGGTTCCTTTCCCTCAGAGCAGGGGGATGGAGGCAGCAGAGCCTGCGTGACTCTGCCTGAACCACTCCCTTTTTTTATACATTTCCTTTCTTCCTCCTATTTGACTGTCTCGGCTAATTAGATTGTTAAAACACGTGCCTTTTGTGCTGCTCCGGGGACGGTGGGGACCTGACCTCACCAGCGGCTCCGCACACAAACGCTGGCTCAAAGGAAGGGACGAGTTCCCCGCAGCCACCTCCACCCTGTTCCCCCCTCTGCTCCCTGGGACCTTGTTTATCTTAACGCCAGCTGAGTTTCCCAGGGAAACCCAGCACAAGGCATTTGCCAGACGATCCCTTTATGCAGCTGAGCCGAATTCGCTGCGGGACGGTTTTTTGCTGAAATCACCGCAAATTCACCAGGGCTCGCGGCTCCTCTCCCGAGGCTGCTCCTCCAGGGCATCCCTACGAGGCCTTGGCGAACACAGGCTCGTGGAAAAGCTGGGAGCCTCAGCGGGAACCAAAGCATTTCACACTCCGGGCACATCCAAAAGTCAACGCCTCATTGCTACACGGCTTCCCTCCCACCCAGGTTTCTGCACAGCCGGCCAGAGGCTTTATTTATGGGCTGGGATGCTCAGCAGTGAAATGGTTTGAGCTCTTGGCATCGGGGGGTCATAATTACCCTTCCAAGTTAACACCCATTGAGATGAATGGGAACACACCCTTTTCTGCGGGTGTTATTGTTGCAGTCTGTCTGGCTGTGGACTCAAAGAAGAGAGTTTACCTTGGTTTGCAACCAGAAAGGCTGGAAAGCGCCTCTCTCTCTCTCTCTTTCTCTCTTTTTTTACATAGGAAAAGGGAAAGTTTGCTTTTGTGGGGTAGGGAACATGGGGGAATGGTGAAGCCATATAATTTGGGTCTGTCTTAGGTGCTGAGCACCTATGAAGTTGCCTGGCTTTGGAGAGCAGGAAAGGGCTGGAGTGCTCTGGGAACCGAGCTCCTGGTTTCCTGTTGGCAGCAGGGGAAAGCTGCTGTGTTATCTTTTCCTCATATCTGAGAAAAGGCTGAACCTAATGAGGAGCTGGAGCTGCTCAACCCCCAAAACTCTGGGGTCTCCCACACCTGGCTGCTGCAGGCACACCCTGGGGTACAGCCACTGTCCTGCAGCAGCACCACTGCTGTGTCCATCTGAGAGATGGAGCTGGGCTGTGCCCAGAGCTGCAGCGTGGTTTGGACATCCCTCCAAGGGCATCTCCCTGCCTTTCCCTCCGAACGTCTCTGGCAGGTGCAAACCGTAAGTGATGGAAAAGGGATGAACCCTGACCTGGAACGAAACACCTCCAGCCTGTGGCTGCTTCAGCCATCATGTGTTGTTCTGGGTACAGCAGAGGAGCTGCCAACCCCACAGTGGAGGAGATGTTCACCCCACCTGCCTGCCAGAAGTTGCTCTCCCCCGAGCAGAAGGAGTTGGCTGGGGAGGCAGAATGTCTGCTCTTTAATCCCCAATCCCCATCCTGGCACACCTTACCCATTTCAGCACCCGTTGCCATTCCCTGGGAATCCGCAGTCAGAGCAGCTAAAACCAGCTGGGATCACAAACTGGTGCCTGGAGGCCGTGTTTGCAGGAGTAGATGCTTACTGAGCAGCCCAGAGGGACTCCACTCCACTAGCTGGTGCTTAGTGTCAGGATAACAAACTCACCTCAGGGGCTTGTGTGCACTTGAAAGGGTTCAGGTGGGAGCAGCAGCAAAACACCTGTCCCCCAGGGAAGATGCAGACTTTGCCATCAGAGGAGAGTTTTGACGTGGATAGTCTGGAGCAGTTCCGAGAATAATATAAACTATCCTGGCACAAAGGTTTCCTCTCTTGATTAACATGAGTTATACATTTATCAGGGGGACTAAGGGCCTGTAATGCTGCCCACCCTGCTCATGGCATACATGTAACCCATGGAACAACAAAAAGCAAGCAAAAATACCTTTACCACTCCACCACACCCCCTTGCAGCTGCTTTTCCTCTAAGGTGCAAATGAGACCTGCAAACATCCATGTGCCAGGGGTTATTTGCGGGAAAAATTATGCTGGCTAGAGGATTGAGGGTGTTTTCATGCACACTTTTCAGTATAGTAAAACCAGGCTGAGGCACAGGCTGCCTGGCGTGCAGCAGCAGCCCTAAGGCCTTGGGTGCTTGGGATTTAGATCCCCTTGGAGCTTCCCTGTATTTGTTTGTGCAGCCAAGGCCCTGTGGGGATAATGGTAGGATGTTCTGTGTGTGTGTGATGCAGACAAACACCTGTATGCACAAACACAACCATGGCTGGACAGACAACCCCAGGACAAACCATTTCCTATAACCTTCTCCTTCAGCTCCCAAAGGCTTCAGAGCCAGGGTGGTGAGGGGATCTGGGCACTGCACGGGTTGGCAGGACCCGTTTCTGGGGATCATGCTCCTCCTGACCCCTCTGCTCTGACCACCTGGCCACAGCCAACCTCTGTACCCTGCAAAAATCACACCTCCAGCACACCTGCCAGCACATGCAGGTCCAATTAGTTCAAAATCAGGAGGCAAGCCCCCAGATTCCTGAGGTGGGAAAGAAAATCATCTGCTATGGTCTCATTTGCTTTTCTAATGGTTACCCTTAATCAAAAAGGCTTCAAACACACTGAAAATAAATTCCAGTTAATAAAGTCCTGTAAAGCTGTGGACTTTGAAGAGGTTTGGTTTTAAGAAAAAAACATTGGCAAAGGACAGGGCTGTCCAAGGAGTTGGAAAAATCTCGGCGTCATTTCTGCAGAAATGAAACTGCTCCTGCTCCGGGTGCAGCCTGTAAACACCTGAGTGGCCCCAAGAGCAAAGGAGTTAAGTGAAATCACATGATCTTCTATAAAAACTTCAGGAATCAGATGTGAACTGGTTCTGTGAGCTGAGGATAATGCAGACACCTAATAAATTAGGGAAGAGAAACACGGTTGCAAAGAAATCCTCTCCTAAGTAAATCCTTATCTAAACACGCTGCTCAGAATCGCTCAGCCTGTGCTGCTGTGACTGTGCTTCCCATTACTTTCCAGAGCAGCAGCAGATAAAATATCATTAAAACACTTCTTCCCACTCAGTTACACCAAATAAAGAGGTTTTGCCAGCCTGAGAAATTTGTATGCTTGCAACCAGAGATGCAAATCACAGTCCGCCTGGCAAATCCCTGCATGGCAGCTCTTAGTTTTGCACAGCGATGACTTTGCTGTGCGCTGTTTGTTTTTCCTGGTTCAGCTGGGAGTCAGGCGCTTTATGTAAAAGCAAAAGGTGATGCTTTGCTCAAAAATAAAGTGCTGCTTGAGTGAACATGGGCTGCTTTACAGACAGCCTGAAAACAAGAACCCAAGAGGAGCTGGTGCAAATATCCATTTCCAAAACCACATTAGAATCATAAAACCATAGAATCATAAAATGGCTTGGGCCAGAAGGGACCTTAAAGATCATCTCATTCCACTCTCCTGCCATGGACAGGAACACCTTCCACTAGATCAGATTGCTCAGAGCTCTATCCAGCCTCACCTTGAACATTTCCAGGGATGAAGCATCCACAGCTTCTCAGGGGAATCTTTTCAAGTGCCTCACCACCCTCCCAGGAAGAAATTTCCTCTTAACATTTAATCTAGATTTCCCCTTGCCCATGCAGAAATTACTGTGGACACGTGCTGATGAGAACGTGTGAGAACCCCCCTTCAAATTCAAGTTGTTGCAACAAGTTGTGTCTTTTGTTTTCAGAGGACTGACAGTGCAGAATGCCCACAGCAGGGTAACTGCACAGCAGGGTAATCCAGCCCACGGGCACCCACAGCATCTCAGCACCAGCAACTTTTCCTCCTTTTCCCACAGTTCCTTCACCTGTTCCACATCCCATGAGCTGGGATGGAGTCATCTCAGGGATTTCTGCTCTGAGCTGCAGTGATGGAGCAAAGTGCAGGGGCTGCAAAGCCTCGGTGGGACGCAGCTGCCGGCTCAGTGCTGGTGGGCCAGGGCTGAGCAGGGTGCACGGGTGAGTCAGGTTAGCTGATGGGAAAAGTCACTGTGGTTTCGTGGTTGGAGCCCAGGCCAGTGCAGCAGAAGAGCTGAGAGCTCTTGCTCCATCTGTCACCAGCTTCCTCTGCGAGCTGGAGTGTTTATTCACACACTCGAGACTTGGAAAAGAGCTCGGAAAGCTGTTTTCTTTCCAACCCAGCTGACTGTGCCTCGGATTAAAACGATACCGGGGAGAGAGAGCAGAGCAACCTCCCTCTCCATGCCCACGTAATGGAGACGAG
Source organism: Falcunculus frontatus (assembly GCA_013398115.1). Lineage (NCBI taxonomy): Eukaryota > Metazoa > Chordata > Aves > Passeriformes > Falcunculus > Falcunculus frontatus. The sequence continues at coordinate 227,999 of VZRV01000142.1, forward strand.
CTGTGCTCTGCTAATGTTTGCAGGCAGTGGATTTGGTCGGAGTCTAATGGTCACCTTTCTTGCTTCACAGGACTTCCTTCTCGTGCCCGTCTGTGGGGCTCGCATCCTCGGTTGTCAGCTGTGTAAATTTGCTGAAAAGCAGAACTGCACAAATAACTGATAGGGGTGAGGGGGGGTCAGGCCGGAAAAAATCAACGTATTTGCCATGAGGTAACCAGAAACGGCATTTTAATGAAATAACTGTGTTTTGGGCCAAACAAGCACTTTGTCTGACCACAGTGATCTCTTAAGTATTTTTGTAAATTGCTCAGATAATTTGTTAATATGAGAGAAGCTTCAAAGAGAAGTGAAATATTTCTGCTAAAAAAATGATGTATTTTATTTTTTTTCACTCGGGAACAATTTCCTGAAATTGCTTTCAGTCGGTGAAACATTGCAGTCAAGCCCATCTGCATATTTTGGAAGAGAAAAAATTGCTTTCTTCCACCTCGCATCTTCCCTGGCTGTTAACTGTATCCTCACCCCTTTCATTCTCTTTACTTGCTTCCTCCTTTTCTCCCGTAACAAATGTAAATTTCCTGTCTTTTTTTTTTTTTCACCCTCCCTAACCCGTTATCTGATCCGTGCTCTCTCAGTCCTGACCTCTCCTTCCTCCAGCTGACCTCCTGATATCCATTTATCTCCTACTCCCCAAACCCACCTCTTCCCGTTTTCTTTCCCATAGCCACGGATTGCGGAGCAGCCCCAGGGAGGGGTCTGCTGGGCGTTACAGGACTAAGAGCAGGGACAGAGGAATAAATCCAAACCCAAGCTGTACAGGGCTGGGAACAGAGCCCTGAGGCAATATTCCCTGGGCAGCACTTACACTCCGATAACCTGGAATAAAACTCTGAATCCCGCATCCTTCGATTGTAGGTGTGAAATCAGCATTGTTCAGCGTTAACCCCCGAGGACGTGGGTTTAAATTAACGAGGTCCCTTCATGACACTCATTAACCCCGCTCGGTGTTAGGTGCTGTGAATGGGGCGCTGGGACTCTGCCCTCCAGGTTGCTCTCCGCCCTGGTGAGATCCGATAAAGCTTTTCCAGGCTCTGCAGGCTTCCCAGCTGCTCCTCACAGCAAACATCTGAAGGTGGCCGGGAGCCAGCGCCGGGCTGGGACGGAGATGTGGTGTTCATGTGGCCGGTATCTGATCACGTACGGCGAGCAGGGATCTCTAATGAAAGCCAGGGCTCCTCGGAGGGCAACTCTGCAAGCCAGCAGGACGCAAGAAAGGGAGCTAAATATTCCCTTCCCCCCCTCCACAACTCTTTTGTTCACAGCTTGCTGCCTCCCTCCTTGCCGTAAAACAGCAGAGCAGTGGGACATCTGAGCCCTTTTCCCTGGGATCCACTGACAGGACGCATGGGAATGGTTCAAAGCTACACCCCGGAGGTTTGGACACAACAATAGGAAGCATTTATTTACTGAAAGGGTGGTCAAGCACTGGAATAGGCTTCCTAAAGATGTGGTCCATGCCCCAGGCCTATCAGTGTTTGAGAGGCATTTGGACAATGCTTTAAATTTGATCAGTTCTGAACTGGTCAGGCAGTTGGACCAGATGATCCTTCAAGGTCCCTTCCAACTGAAATCTTCTTCTTTTCTCTCTTCTCTTCTCTTCTCTTCTCTTCTCTTCTCTTCTCTTCTCTTCTCTTCTCTTCTCTTCTCTTCTCTTCTCTTCTTTTCTCTTCTTCTCAAGAAGACAGGTAGGGATTTGAATGCTCACCCAATCATGTTTGGACAGGGCTAAATTTTCAAAGGTGCAATTTTTACTCTGGTGTTTCCCAATCTGAATTCCTGTTAAACCCAAAAATACCCCCAGCCACTTGGCTGCTCATCGAGCACAGCTCCTGACCCTCCTGGAGCCAGGAGCAGAACCTCAGAACCCACTGCTGCTTTAACCCACTGTCTTGGACCTTCCCAGTGGGGTTGCCCTAAACTGGGAGCAGCAGCGCACAGGGTTTTTGTGGTGTGGGGGATTTTGTGGTCTTGGGGTTCCCCGAGGCACGGGACATCTCCAGGGTGGGGAGGTGGCAGGGTTGTGTGTGCCACCACCCTCCCAGGCAGAAAAGCTCTGGTTAAACTGCGACACCAGAGAGGAACCAACAGGTGGCCTGAGGGAAATGGTGGTCACTGAGAAGAGTTTCGGTTTTGTCTAAATTTTCCGTGGAAAAATTCCCCCTTTTCGGAGAAAAGCTACATGCCCTCTTGTTAAGGGGAAATACAACTGTGTACATATACACACATTATTACACAAAAAGTAAATACTTTCCTGTGTGTATATGCACATCCATATATGTATACATCTCCATGGACATATTTTGATTTGAGGGATTCAGTCTTTTCTCCAGCAACAAGTGTTTCCAAATTATAGTGAGTTCATTTGCAGAAAAAGGATGAATTTAAAATCCCTTTAGTGAAAACCCAATCTTTAAAAGAAATTGATTTTAGAAGAAAAATTTCAGCCGCTGCTGCTGATCAGAATTGACAAAACATCCTCAGAGGAGCATTCAATGGCAAGGATGGGGGAACTGAGGCTTTGCTGCTCATTCTCTAGCCAGTTGTCAAAATGGAATAAATGGGCCAGGAAAAGGAATTTTTTTGAAGCAGTGTGTCTGTGCTAGGGCTTTTACTTATGATGGGGAAGCTTTGCTGCTCTGTCTCCCTGTAAATGATCACCTGGCACAGCTCCAGTTAAAGTCTCCACTGAATCACCCATCCACAGGTGACTCTGCTGTGTCCTGGCCTGACCTCTTCATTTAAGTAGGTTGCATTTCTCCTGGTTTTCTGGAGCTCCCCAGATGCCGCCTGGATGTGTTTCCTGCTGCTGTGCCCCAGAAAAGTGTCTCTGTGGTGCAGATGTGCTGGTGAGCCCTTGTGGACACTGTGAGTTTGTTGTTCCTCTCTCCTGAGGTCGTCCTGCTGCAGGATTGTGCAAGTGCATGCACTTTGCAGGAGCTCAAAGCACAGTCACTCTGCACTGTGGCACGAGGAATAAACAGCTGGAGAGACAAACCAACACAAGATCAGCAGCACTGCCCTGCCTGAGTTTGAGTTTTTCCTTACACTCTGCTGACTTTATTCACATACCCCCCCAAAATGTCCTATATCTTCTCCTACACTGGGTTTCTCTTCTAAACCCCTCACTGCTCCCACCTCCTCTAAGGAAGCTTTCTTTTCACCATGCAGGTTCTTCAACTCAAAGGATGCCTGTGTTACACAAAAAAATCCTGCCTCTTTGTTCTTCCTTCTACACAAGTTTCCTTTTAAGTGGCTGGAGAGACCTTGATTTCTCTAAGTGCCAGAACTCTTTGTCAGGTTGGCTCTCTGATCAGGCTCCTCGGTGGAGCTAAATCCCTTGCCAAGCTTTCCCACATTTAACCAACAGCCCCTTTGAGCTGAGCCTTGAAAAACTGGCTTGTCTTCAGCAGCAGCTCCCTCTTTGTCCAACTGAGCTCCATTTGAATGTGTAATCATCAAAGTTTAATGAGGCTCTTTTGTGAGCCTTATACCAGGTGGAAGCATTTTTAGATTTTTTTTTTCTTGTGGTTTTTGGCTCAAAAATCTGTAGGCAAGAAGAGAAGAGAGCAAAGAGCTCTGTACCCTAAGCGGAGTTTGCTGCTTGATATCTGCCTAAAATTCTGCAGGAGAAATGCACCAATAATTCAGGCAAGGTGCAAGAAAAGGCAGGGAGGATGGGTCAGCACCCACCACCTGGGAGCTGCCTGGGGCTTGAATAGGACATGGAGAGAGACAGCAACAAACTATTGAAGTGGGGTTGAGAAAGTTCTTGGCTTGTTTGGAGTTAAGAGTTTCCAGCTATACTTAATGAGACGTAGTTGAAGGAGCTGAGATTGTTTAGCCTGGAGAAAAAGAGGCTCAGGAGAGACATTATTGCTCTCTACAACTAAAATGAGGTTGTAGAGAGGTGGGGGTCGGTCTCTCCTCCCAGGTAACAAGTGACAGGGCGAGAGGAAATGGCCTCAAGTTGTGCCAGGCGTGGTTTAGATTGGATATTAGGGAAAATTTCTTCACTGAAAGGGCTGTCAGGGATTGGAACAGGCTGCCTACAGCAGTGGTGGAGGCACCATCACTGGAGGAATTCATAAGACTTGGATGTGGCACCTGTGGACAGGGTTTAGTGGTGGACACAGTGGTGCTGGGTCAACAGTTGGACTTGATGATCCTACAGGTCTTTTCCAACCTTAATGATCCTATGATTCATCTTTACACACTTTGCCTCCAGCCCAGCTCTCAGCTGCTGCGTTTGTGCCCTATTTCTGACCCTGCCAGGAGCAGAAGAGTCTTAATTATGAGCCCATGACCAGAGAGAAGGAGCTTTTCAACTCATTGTTTATCTACCTTGGAATAAACTCAACCAACCCTCTCCTGGAGCTCCACAAATGTGAAAAAAAAAATCACTTTATTGAAACACTCCTGCCTTTTCAGCTAGCTGGTGCCTCTGGTATGTCTGCTCTGATAATTAGATCACAATTTAATTACAAATTCTCTGTTGCTTCAGGGTTGACCTCTGCAGGTGGAGCAGATTTCTCCAGTTGAGCCTCTAGCCCAAGAATCAGTGAGGGGGCTGGAGATTGATAGCTGTGCTGTGAAGATAAGTTATTTGTTCAGAAAAGGTGAGTTTTTGGCTGATGCATAGTCATCTGGGCAAGTGACTTCCCTGAAGATTTTTTAAGACTTTTCCATCTCCAACCCCTCTGGATCTCTTCAGGCCCTGAAGGGAAGTCCACAGCTCTCCAGTGGCCTCCTGAATGGACTCACTTCTCACCATGGTCCCAGAGGAGTGGTAAAGCACCCAAAAAGGGCTCAGGTTCAGGTGGATCTCAAGCAGTTGAGCTGTCAGCAGGTGCTTTGTGGCTGGGGCTGCAGAAAGCACAGGCTGGTTGTGGCACTGTCTGGTGGAACACCAGGACCCAAAGGGGAACCCAGGCTTTAACTCAGCTCAGTGTCTTGAAGACTGAGGCAGAGTGGGAGGAAAATTAACCAGAAGTGAGGCAGGAAAGCCACAACGTAACGTACTAAATTCTTGGAAATCAGGCCTTAAAAACTAGGTATTATTTCCTCATTTTGTTTTTTGTGAGAATTGAGAAGAAAATAACAAAACCAGGTCCTGTTTCAGCAAAAGGTTTGGGCTGGTTTGCTGGCTGGGAAACGTTGTCTTCAGTAGACCAGCAGCAGGCTGGGGCTGTGGTCTAACAAAGCCTCCCAAAATATGTCTGGAGAAAAAAGAAAAAAAAAGATAATCTGGCTGCATTCACACAGCCTGTTTGCATCTGCCTGGTGAAAAATGCTGTGACAGATCATTCTGCTGGCAGGAATGGCTGTGGGGGCCAACTCCTCCACCTACAAATTCAGCTGCCTGTGGCCTTCAGGTGCTCAGTTTCCAGGTAATGAGGCACCCAGGCTTGTCCCCTGGGTAGGACCACAAGCCATTTTTGTGCTCCTCCTGAGGACATCTTGAGTGGGGTTGATGTGTGACACTTGCTCAGAACATGAGTGTGAGTCAGAGACTCCTGCTCTGGCTTCCCACACATCCATCCCCTATGTCACCTCACTGTGGCCAAACTTTTGTAATTTTTCCCTGCTTTCTTTATCACACTGCTCTGTCTGGGCTTCCCAGCTATTTTAGGAATCCCCAGGCAATGGGATATAAAGCAGGGTCTGCATCCAAACCTATCACAAAGCCATAAATACAGCTGGCCGGAGGCTCAGACCCAGGGATTGTCTTGGTGCTCATCTCTGACCTGAGATGGCAGCTTGACCCCTGCCATAGCTCACTCCGTGTTCTCCAGTTGAATGGAGGCCCATCTAAATTTAACAAACCCTCTTTGTGAGCCTTATGCCACGCATGAGCATGACCCTGTCCTTCGGGGGATGGAGGCAGATAAGAATTAGATAAAGAAAATGGACTCATAGCCAAAACTGTTTTCTCAGACACCAATATTGCAACACTGTCAGTGCCACCATGGGACAAATTATCATCTTGTTCCTACAGGGAGAGGGGAATCTATCGATTAGGGTCACCATCTCACTGTCTCCCATACTCCACAGATCACTCCCAGTCACATTAGATCAATTTAAAAGGACCTCTGTGCAGCTTTTGGAGGTGTCAGGAAGAAAAACCTGGATGCTATTTTTATCTGATTATCGTCCAAACAAAGTCAACGTGACAGGCTTCAGAATTAAACAGGGCTTTAAAACCAGTTTGGCTGCTTTATTGCCACCACCCGAGTGAATGAAGCACCTGGATGGAGAAGGCAGGTCCCGACAGACCAGAGGCAGACTTTTGGCAGTGATATTGAGGGCATCTCTCAGCAGTGGGGTGGTTAAAACTCACGGGCATTTCTAGAGAAAGTGTTTTAATTGCTGAACACCAGTTAGCAGCTCCTGCTTCGATGGATGCACTGATGTCTCTACTTTCTCTCAGTGCTGCTATTTCCAGCTTTCAGGCAAACAGCACTTCACATTTAGCTAATTACTCCGAGAGAGCAGCAGGGTTTCTAGGCCTGCAGATTTCACACAGTTTCTATTAATATCCCCCGGGGCTTCCAGGTTTGTGCTTCTTTGGGATAACACCGATCTCTCTTTGCCAGGACCACTCAGGTCTTGTGCATCCACTCGCTCCCAACCACTTAACATGGCAGCTAGCTAATAATTTCCCTTATCACACAGCCCTCCTGATAAAGCTGCTCTGCAAGAGCAATGAGGGCTGGTGCCTGGTTCCCTTAGACCTGCCCCTGGCTCCAGTGGAGACTGGAGGCTCCCGGCAGGAGAGGAGCAGACACCTTGGGCTTGGTGCTGTCCCACCCCTCACTGTGTTGCTTATCTTGCTGTCGCCAAAAACCCACTGCCTTGAGCTAAAAACCACAATTCTAGAGGGCATGAGGAGGGGCAGGTGCCTAAAATCAGCTCCCTACCAGGCAGCCTCCCGTGTGGGTGCCCAGGGAAAAGCAGGGACAAGAAACACCTCCTTTTGCCCCCAGAGTGGAGGGATACGAGCACTGACATAGGAGAGCCCAAGATACAATGCTTTAGAAACCAAAGGCAGCTCTAAACCCCCTCATGCATTTGCAGCCCCCTCCTCCTGCCTGCACACAGCCGTGGCTGCAGTGAGGATTCAGATGGGGCACATTCATTCTGGTTTAAAAAGCTCATCTGGCTTTGCCTTAAATTTATGGGGATCACAGTGAATCAAAGAGCGCACGCCTGGGAGTTTAAGAAGTGTTTTGTTCCTCTGAATTACATGAATCCTAAAAGATCTCTGGCATCAAAAGCACCCATTAACCTCAGCAACTTTGTTATTGTCATAAGGGACTTGTTTTTACTCTCTGTTGCACTTCCCAAAGCTTAAAGTCAACAGAGACAGGTCTGTTGACTCCGCTGCACTTTATTAGCCTGATAGCAGAACCCGTGACCATCCTCTTTGGAGTGGTTACAGAAAACTTGAGATCGAGGGAGAAAATTTAGGACAAGACAAGCACAAGTAAGTACATGTAAAAATGTGAAAAAATTTGCATTAGTCCATGAACCCTCCTGGTAGTCCTTGTGCTCTTGCAGTCACAGCTTCCTTTTTGTAAAGAAGTTTTCTTTCCCACTTTCTTGAATGATTAACAGGAATAACTCACAAGTGAGAGACAGGGAAACAAGGTAGCAAAAAAGTATTGTCCTATCCCATGCAAATAGAGAAAGGAAAAAGCAATAGTTATAATCCTCTAATTACTTATAGCCCCAGTTACTGGCTGCCCAACATCTTTAAACCAGTGGCAATCCCGAAACTCAGATCAAGACTTCATTGTTCTTCCCGGGAAAAAAAAAAAAATCCAACATTGTGTTAGTGTAAACTAAAGACTTGCAGGCAATAAAAGGCTGTTTTGGGGATGGCTGGCATGGAGGTTACAGGCGACAGCTGGTGGGTGTCTGATGGGGCTGCCCTTTCTAGCTACCATCTGGACTTTGCATAGGACAGGCGAGAATAAGCTACTTATACCTTAATAAGGAAAAAGCCTGTAAAAATGGGATGGGGGGTGGAGGTTTGGCTGTAAGATCACTTTGTAAATAAACAGGAACGCGAGCTTGGACTTTGCTGCTCCGCCCGGGCTGAGGCAGGGACAGCAGCTGGAGACTGAAAGCACCTAGAAGTCTCAGGGATATATAAACACTCTGTCCCTGATGCGTTAGTGTGTGTGAAATCTGTTTAACAAATTAATTTGGTTGTTGTTATTGCTGTTTAATCACAGCAAGGACAGGAACACCGATGCACCGACGGGGCTGATTCCTCCACCCGGACAAACAAAAGGCAGAACTGCAGCTGCAGTCCATTGGAAACGGGTGGATGGTGCCAGGGTTGCAAAGTAAGAAGGAAATGATGCAGGAGTGAAACACAGGACCAAAATGCACTCGACAGGTGTGAGTGTGGCCTGCTGTCAGCACACAGATGCCGATTTACTCTCCCTTTGGGAGGAGAGTTGCAGTAGGGTGGACCAAATTTAGCCCTTTTACTTCAAAAAGAGTAATTTTACTGGGCCTGGCATTTCCCCACAGCCACTTGGCACTGCAAAATAATGTAAATTAGACATAAATAGGCAGTAAACTTACTTAAATACCAGTTTCCCTGCAGGAGGGGTCCAAAGAACCTACAGAAGCTGTTGACTCCAACCCTTGGTTCACCTTGGCTTGAAGGTGACCAAGGGTGAAGTTATCACAGCAGCAGTGCTCAGAGCTGTCAGCCTAAAATAGAGCCTAAAATAGCCTAAATCAGCCCTGCCCATTGCTCCTGCAGATGTTTTTGCCTCTCCCCTCTGCCCCACCAGCCCAGGGGGCACTTGGTCCTGGCACTGATGCCCAGACTGGTGATGGGTTGAGTCCAACCCCAAGCAGCTGAGCTGTGGGGGCAGTCGCTTTTCTGACAGCAGAGATGGAAGCTGCCACAGCTCTTCCTGCCAAAGCTCATCTGTCATAGCCTTAATTTGCTCCTCTGCATCCCAGATCTGCTCCCTTCCCCTCCCTGCAACTGGCCAAGAGGAGGCAGGGCTTGTCACCGTGCTGTGTTGGCACAGCCCCTGCCTATGGCAGCCCCTTCCTGCGGGAATCCCCACCTGAGGAACTGCAGGTGGTTTCCAGTCCTTGCAGCGTGGCCTCTCTGGGAGCCTGGATGCATGAGATGCCTCTCCTTCAAGCTTCTTCATCCCATCCTGTCCCATTTGCTCTGGGGAGCAGCATCACATGGAAGGCTATTTCTCTGTTTTACACCGATGCAACCCGTTGTCTGTTCCGTTTTTAGCATTTTTGTCCCCAAAACCCTTGCCCATGCTAGTGTGCACCTGCTGCCCTGTTGCAATTAACTCTCAGCATCATGAAGATGTGGAAAAAGTAACACCAGCAAAACTTTTGCTCCCTCCAGCAGTGCTTAAGCCACTTTCAACTCCTGTCTCAAGCAAGTCACCTTCGAGTCAGCATCCAACGTGACCTATTATCCAAACGTGACCCATTATCCAAACGCTCTGGGCCATAACCCGAGCAGGGAGCAGATAACCAGCAACATCAGATGCTACTTAAAAAGCATTTTGTTCCCGATTAAAGCCAAAACATGCGCTAAGAGCTACCGAGGGAAAGTGCGGAGCATCTGATTTCCCTCTTTTGCTAACACACTCCGAGGAAGAGGTGACAAGTTTGTGGAAATGGCTGCAATTTGCAGTCAATCGTGGTGCGGTGCGTGTATGAATAGGAATTGGAAGGGAGGAGACAAGCAATGTGCTGCATGGATTTCCTCCAGTGATGCTGGAGCTTATACAAACCAATTAGCCTCTGAGCAAAGAGCAACCCTATCCCTATCACCATACTTTTTATTTCCTGACATCTAGGTAGTTGGTGTTTCAGTAACTATTTTTTTTAATTCTTTCTCTTCTCTTTAATGTTCCTGGAGGAAAATGTACCTGAAGATCCAGGCAATCGCTTCTCCGTGCTCTCACGTGGTTCTACCATGAGGTAAATTTATGGGTGTCAAATAAGCTGCTCCTTATGCCAATGTCACAGAAATACGAGTGTGTGGGAGGGCTGGTGGCTTCTGCTTAGTGGAGTTGCCAAGGATTGTGCTAATTAGCAATTGGAAAGACTTATATTTTGGAGGTGTGGAGTGATCCAGGGAGGCAAGTCTAGGCTTGTCTAGAAACTTGTAAAGGCAGTTCTCCATGGACCGGCTGCAAAGGGACTTCGGGCTTTTTGGGAGACCTCCAAAAATTCATCTGGCTTAGGTTCAGGGGTGTGCATCACTCAGCCCTGCCATGAGTGAACTGAGCTTGTAAGGGCTCCGACTGCATCTCCAGCTGCTACCTGTTGGAAGCTGATGGAAGCTGCTTTATGTTGGGCTCCCTTCACAGCTCTGGGCTGCTGCTAATGCCAGTGGCTGGTGCCTGTCCCAGGGCTGGGCTGGCCATCATCTTACCCCTTGTGGTTATTTACAGTGCTGAAAAGAGGAAGCAAACCACAGGTGAATGAAGCAGTGACAGAACGGAAGGTGATGAGATGGTCCTTGGGTGATGTGAGGGAAGTTTTTCACCAGCCCAGGTGCTGTGTCTGTGCCAGTTGCCAGTTGAAAGGAATAAGTTGTATGTCCCGTGTGTGAGCTGGAGTTTTACCTGCAGCCTGAGCTGCCTCATCCTTTCCTATGCCTCAGACATAACCAAGAAGGAACTGTTTTGCCCTTCTGTAGCCCCAACAGCACCCCGTGGGAGTCTCTAAGAGGGGAGCATGTTAGGGAGCCTTCTTTGTAAAGGCTGGAGATGGCAGAAGGAGTTGCTTTTTCCCCTGCATCACTGAGGCATCGCTCCCTGCAGTGGCCACACATCCAGAGCTGGAATTGCTGGCTTGTGACAGCTTTGACTGCTTGACATCTAAATAAACCCATCCCAGGACCCACACCATCACCAGCACTGGAGAAGGTGTTTCTCTTTAGGGAGAGCAGCTAATCCAGGGTCCAGCACCTCCAGCACGAGGGAAGCCTCCGGCCATACTCATTGTCTGACATGCAGTGCCTCGTGTTGGGGGAAAAGCTGGAGACCAGCTGAGATGACAGTGTCTGAGGGAACAAAGTGCGTCATCCAGCACGTCCCCAGCTGCCAGGGCCATGGGAAAGGCCCTTTTCCAGAGGACTAGCACACTGCTCTCAGCTCAGGGAGCTCTTCTGAGCTGAACAGGCTGGGGTCTTGACTCCAAAGAAAACCAGCAGCAGATTTGAGGTGAGAGGGTCTGCATGGAAGGTGATGGGGGCAGGAAGAGCAGGTTGGGAACATCTCCATCATCACAGCTGAATCCAGAAGGAGATGCATGTTGACAGCCTCAGTATCTAGCTTTCGACAAGTGATTTGGCAAATTTGGGCCTGTGCAAATAACTAAGAGCAGATGTGTCAAATGGTTTTTATTTCCCAGAATTAACACTAGACACAAGAATACCAAAGGAAGTGGCCTGCATATCCCTGCTGCAGGAGTCCCCTGACCCTCTCATATCTTCTCTTTACCATTCCCTGACCAGATACAGCTTTCACTTGCGCCAGAATAGATGAGATTGGCTGGAGCCACAGTGGGTATCAACCAGCACACGGGGGAGGCGAGGAGGAGCAGTTCTTTTCACACCATTTGCTGTGTACACGCAGATAATGAGTTTGCCTGTTACTTGTTTTTAGCTTCCTGCCTCAAGTCCTCCCAACTTGGGGGGATCACCCCGCGACACCACATCTCCCCTGATTTCCGCTGGAACAGAAACGCTTTTGAGATCCCGTTTATAACTCTGTTCGCACAAAATGTGACAGTTTTAGCTATATTGGAAGACCAGCCTGACCCTGGCAGCCGCTCGCACTGTGATCAGAATAGTTATCAGTCAAACCCTGGTACGTGATGTCTGGTGGCAGCGAGGATGGATCTGCTCTTGCAATAATGTGATCCACGCTGTGAGAAGCAGTGAAGCACAGCCCCACAGAAACAGACAGGTGGAGGAGGAATTGTCTCAAAGTCAGGCACAAGTCTCAGCTAGCCATCCTGGACTCCCCGTATGGTCCACGGGGAAAAACAGGTTCTTTCAGGGAGTGACTCATCTCGGACTAAAATAGGTCAGAGGAACTGCTCTCCAGCAGCATCTGACTCCTCTCCACAGGCTGCAAAGGGAACCCAGGGGGGACTAGTTCAGATTTAAGCAACTTATTTTCACTTGTCCAGCGTTCCTTGGTATGAGTCGCAGCCAGGCTGTACAAACTTTTCCGGAGTCAGTGGGAGTCAAAGGGCTTTGGACCTGACACTTCACGGTCTGAGTCAGACTCTGCATTTCCCAGAAAATCCCTGGATTTAAAGAGCTGGGCAGGGCTGAGCCAGAAGGAAAACATGCACCTTAACCCCATTTTCTAGAAAACAACGACAGGCAGCACATCCAAACTGGGAAATTCTGTCTTTTATTTTAAAAACCTGAGCAGCATAAGGCACCGCAGAGTTCGGCGCGGCATCTTTTTTTCCCCTGTTATCTTTCCAGTGAAAATGAGGTCACACTTTTCACTGTCACAATTCCTGGGACTCTCATCATCTTTCAGCCCGATGCATTCTCCTTCCTCTGGATTTTCCCCTTGATCTGAAGTATGTTGAAGTCAATGAACATCGACGATGCTCGTAAGGCACGCCAGAATCCCTTGCTGGGAGAAGGGCACCAGATTTCTTGCTAACTCCTCCCTTCACCCTCTCAGCAGAAGCCGATGACAGGATTATTTTTTATCAAGATGCAGAGACTACACACAACCAGCACAAAAGATCAGTGATTAGCCTTTGGATAAGCAGCCAAGATTGCTTTTTCCTGACCTTATCAATCTGGTATTTGAATTTCTAGGGAGTTTCAGTGAGTGGGTTTTCTCGGGAAGCTGAAATCCTTCCTTTTAACCCTCATGCAAAGTTCCTGCTAACTTCACTGGAATTAGTTTCTCGTTCAGGATAAAATCAGATAGCTGTCCATGACTCCTCAGAGTTCAGGAAGGCCTTCAGGTTGCCAGGGATTTCCTTTTCCTTCCTTTGCCCCACATTTCGACACAGCCCATAAAATGAGAACGAGTTATTTCCTGTGTAATAGAACAGGAACAAAAATATCCAAATGCACGTGGCTATCTACCTTCAAGCTACAAGTCTGAGCTTCCAGGGGAGATCCAGGGTGTAATTCTGCTGCTTAAAGGCAGACATCTGGTCCTGTCTGAGATGCCTGAGGGCATCTCAAATATGTGCACAGGGCTGGCAGGTACAACACAGGAACTGCAGGAAATTCTTCTAGAAATCCCCATCGTTTGGTAATCAAGCTCCAGAGCCCAAATAACCCATTTTTTTATTCAGCCTCAACAAATGATGGTTCATTTAGGCAAGCAAAAATGCGGTTTGACTGGGCATCTCCTGCTAGGTCTTGAGTACCTGGTGATCCTGTGAAACTATAGCTCTGTGCAAGAAGTGAGAGGTCTGGTTCCCTTTCACACTCTCCTTAAAAGAAATTTTTAAACTTAGCACTGAACTACTCAGACAACAGTTTCTTTAACCTGCAAGGGAAGAAGGGAATTTTTTCCTCTCCCTGTGTCCCTCAAGTACTGTTTCACTGACTGAGCAGGATACTTTTAAAAACAACATCTCCTGGGTGCTGAGGAGCCAGAAGCCCACAGCTTGCTTTGGGTCCGCACACCTCAGACCCTCCTTGCAGTTCCTGTGGCCTTTTAAACATTAAAAACCCATCAAGTGCACGTCTGTCAACCTGCAGGGATTTGGAGGAAGAGCACGGGGCAGTTTGGGAAGGCAGATCCATGGAATGTGTTGTGTTGAAAGCCAAACTCATCCCTGTCCTTGTGACTGGACAATTGCTAAAGGACTGAGTCAAGGGACTTGCAGACAGGAGCAATGAAGCTCATGAAAATTGGCCATGTGGCTTTGCACTGCAGTGTGGACCTCAGAGTGAGGCATTTTGGCACGGAGAACAACCTTCCACATGCTCTCCGCTCTGCTTTCCACCTTGTGACCTGCAGTGCTCCTGACAGCATCCTTCCCAAAGCTGTCACTGCTGCAAGGCTGCAGGTCCTTTTTCTGGCTGAAGACACAGGAACTGGAGTTGGGATGAGCACTTTTAACAGCATTTGGTGTTTTTCTCACCTACTTTAGCCCTAACTCTGCAAGGCAACAGGAGCACCATGTTAATTCTGGCCAAGCTTTGCCCCCGGTCACTTGGGTAATTCAGGTATTTTGTAGAAGGCCACAAATGGAGGAAAAGGATCAGGTCTGGGTGAAGCACACGGATCCCAATCCCTGCTTTCAGGCAGAGGTGAAGATGAGTAGTTGGCTCGCCAATCTTCTCGAGGGAGAAGCGCAGAAGCAGTCGCAGCAGGGTAGTAAAGGGAGCCCTGGCACGTTGTACAAAGAACAGAGTGAAGTAAGCATGAAGAAGTCGTGCTGTGGATACAGAAAACAGCCAGGGGAGGGTTTGCTTCACCAGTCAACAGCTCTTGTCTGCACATTCTGCTTTGCTTCAATGTGGAGGAGCTTCCCAGTGAGCCCCTGCTCCCGTCTCCTGTGCACAGGCAGTTCAGTGGAAAGCAGTGCATTTATTTTTAGCTTTGTGCAGCAATTAGGCAATGGTGGAAGGGGGGGGATGTTCTCAGGAAGAAAATTTTTGACAGTTTCCTTGAAAAGATAAGACCTATCCCATTCCAACAGGGAATAATAGTTAGCACAGAAAACCACTGGGGGATTTTCTCTGCCTGTCTTGCTCTTGTGAAAGTCGCCTACTGACACCCTTGGATTTCAGCCAAGTGTCTTCCTGAATAACAAGAACCTTCTTCCAAACTGCCTATCCACCCCAGGCAGGTATGTTCCCTCCAGTCCCCAAGGACATGGTAGGCAGGTATTTCCTGGGCCTGGCTGCTATTCCCCCAGCTCCATCGCCTGCCACCTGGAATTCTCCACCCCACCCCTCCAGCTGCTGATGGGGTCCCGTGACCTCCTTGAGCAGCTTCAGGCAAAACCAGAGCCTTTGCCACAGCCAGGAGGCCTCACACAAAGCACGTGAGTGCTCAGCGGACCCATCTACTCTGTGACCTTGGGGAGGGACTGGTAACACCAGGGAAGGGAGGAAGGCAATTGTCTTGCACTGGCACAGCTGCTCGCTCAGGGAACATCTATTCAGACTTAGGAGCAAACAGATGGTTTTCTCCCACTGGCCAATCCATTCTTTCTTTTTCTTCTGACACTGCCCGAAAGGGTCACAGCAAGAATGGCGATCCTCTGTGTCTCTAATGTATGTACATTGTCCTCCCTGTCCCACACAGAGCAGCAGTGACCAAAGTCAGATGGATAACAAAGCTTCTTGACCTCCTGGATGAGGAAAAAGTGCAGCTTTTCATGTCCAGCCTCAGATCTGCTCGTGCCACGGCCATTCCCGTCTGTTCCCCTGCAAGGCCAGGCACGAGGGGAAATAGGAGGCTGGTGACAGAGCCAGGGGCTGAATCGTATTTCAGCAGCTTGGGCATATCCGTGTGCTCTAAGCCAAGAGGAATGCAAACTGCTCAGCGATGAACAACTGCTCCAGCAGCCCACAGCCAAAAGGAGCCACACTGGGGCACGTCAGGCACTGACCCAGCCCGCCGTGGAGGGAGCTGTCAGATTGTGTTATCACAGGGGCAAAGCTGCATCTTCCGCTTGGGAAATAAATGTCGCTGCTTTGGCGTGGTGGTTGTAGAGAGGCAAGAGACCATTACCCAGCAATTATGCTCTATCTCGCTGACGTTATCTCTTAATTGCACATTTGCAAGTGCTTCTACTTGCAGGGTGGTTGCAAGGAGGAAGGTGAAGTGGGGTTGCCTGTCTGGAAGATACCCAAGGGACCTACGGCACTGCTAATTTTCAAGATATAACAGTACAGTTGCACTTCTGCACCAGTTAATAGTTATCCCTGCCTTTCCCTGGAATGAACTCCAAATGGTACAGTTGTTGCAGACCTGCTCGTCCAGGACTTTATCAAAACCCTCAGAGTGCCAAGGGTGATCAGATATACCTCGACAACACAACTTTTTATGAAGAAGCACAACAACAGTCATTCAACACACAGACATTTCTATCTCCTTCCTTTTCTTCAGGATTTTGTACCAATCCATGGCCATCCAGGAACATCTGGTCCATCATTACATTGCACAACATGACCACTCGCAGCTTGACATCGCCTGGAGAAACAGAACTCGGAACCACCCATCCTAAAAGCCATCTGACACTACAGCAGAAGAATTGTCACTGGTGGCTGCCAGAACACGGCATATGACACATATTTTCAGTGCTGTCTCTTTCCAGCGTGCAGCAGCCACACTCACAAACATCTGCCTGTGCATTACAGCATGGCTGATTTTTAAAGACTGGGCCTTGGATCTTGAAAGACAGTTTGGCACATAAATCTGAGGAAATCATCCAGGAATTAGGTTTCTGAGTGCTTCAGCTGATGTGTATGTCTGTTCCTTAGTTCCAAGATCTATGCTCTCTCTACTAGGCTTTGCCACCTCTCCATTTCTTCTGAAAGTATTTTGAGCCTGGAGCCACAGTTTCTTTTTAGGACATTGGAACTCTTTCCAAAGGAATTAATTTAAAATTTTCTGAGTATTGAAATCAACTGGGTGCCTTCAGCTTTGGTTAACTCCAAATTCTGATGGTTGTTTCTGTTGTACATTGAGTTTTCTGTCATCAATGGAGTTACATTGGTACAAACCCATAATGCGGGTGTCTGGCTAAAGATGGACCTCATTCTTTTGGGACAATCTTTCCAAACACCCCAAGCTTGAGGCCAGTATTTTTGGGGTGGTACAGGAAAACCCCAGAAACACCAGTCTGAGCACCAATAACAAAACTGGGATATGTTGGGCTGTCCTTGGCTCTCACAAGACTGAGCCCCAAGACGGCCTTGGCTCTGGGACTTGAGATACCTTTGCTTGCAAGCTCCCCTGGTACTGGAGCCACCAAGAGATGGGGACATGTCACACCAGAGGGATGAGGTTGATTGAAACTGCCACTGAATGAGGCAAAGGCTGAGAGCTACAAGATGAGCTGTCACTATCAATGCTACTTGCTTTTGATGGTAACAGTGTTATTTTAATCAAACCTTTGGTGACTTAGAAGGCTGGTGATCTTTTCAACTGCTTTTTGAATTGAAAACTAAGCTGAGAGTCATGTACAGGCTCAGAGGGAATGATCTGACTTCAGTTCCCTGGTGGAATTATGGCCTCATGCTTCTGCCCCGGTGGATAAATGGTGTGGCCACACACCTTTCCATGTTTCACTGCTGCTTAAAACCTCTCTGAGATGATAATAAACCTTTTTAGCACAATTTTTTTTTGTTTGTTTTGTTTTCCTTCATACGTTTGAAAATTAATTAGGCTCAGCAATTTTTCCACCATGGTGCTGTTGGAAATCTGGTCACTGCAGAGTCCCTGGGCACACGTCAGTGCCTCGTCACAACCTGGAATGTTTTCTGCCAGGAATGATGAGACGCGACAGTTCCCATTGAAGGGTATTCCTCCTAGATAATTCCAGTTTCCAAGGTCCCGGGCTTTGAAGATAAACTTGTTGCTTGTTTGGTTTCCTAGCAACTCTTGCTCCGCGGCAGAAATGCATTCCCGGGACCCCGAGCTCGCGGATGCTTGGAGCCGAGATGTGCTCTGCTCCGGTGAAAGCAGCTGCCTGAAAACACAGGACTGGAGTGAGAAAGCTGGGGCTGGAGCAAACCCTCTGATTAGATCCACTGGTCTCCCCTAGACTTTGTTGTTCAGTAAAATTCTCATTTTAAGTTAAAACAACACATCTGGCCAGCTCTGAAGGTGGAGGTAGCTTGGGTTTGGCTGGTTGTCCAGATCCTTGCTGAGGAATTTGGCACTGATCCCACGACATGGCTAAACTGATAATCCTGAGTAAAACATCACAGCCTTTACTGGAGCTTTGATCTTCGGATGAGAAGCCCAAGGATCCATTTTGCCATGGAATATGGTGAGGCAAATCATCACCACTAGTGAGACCCCTCAGGTGTGAACCTAGAGAAAAAAGCAGATTTGGTCACCTGTAAGGCACGTGAGTCTTAGCCTTGCTATTTTTATTGAGCTGCTGAAAAGATCAAAGGTCAAAGCCACCTTAATTTGCATGGTTATCAATATTTATTTCATTATTCCTTCTGGTTATTAGAAGCTCAGCCCCACTGAAACTTTCGCTTAGGTGCTTCAGCTCCAACGTCCCAAGGAACCCTTTAAGCTCAGATTCGGTTTCACAGGTCTGCATCAAGGTGAGCGAAGGGCAGATCTAAAAGTTATTGCCTTTGATTCTCTGTATTTCACTCAGTCAGAGGTTTTTGCAGGCATTGCTCACTGGGTGCCTGGTGGGAAAAGATCTCCCTTCCACTTGTGTCCCAGTCAAGAAAGTAAAAGATGATCAGTTCTCCAGCTCAAGAGAATAATAGCAAAAAGAACAACGTGTTGATATCAAAGAGGCTTCTAAAGACCCTGAAATCTTGGCGTTTCAGCGTGATCAAGAAAAGGGAACAGGACAATCCTGTGCCAAAGCCACTGTCACCTAAGTAGCTGCAGCATGGAATGAAAAATCTCTCACTTTTTAGACAGGGAGGGCATTGCTAAATACCAATAAGGTCTTGATCCTGGGGCTGAACAGGGTCTTCTGAATCCCAGTATTACACTTTTATATAGCCACCTTTTCTGAATTTGTCTAATAAATTTAATCAGAGCTGTCACTGACCGTAAGAAGATTTTTGTCCTCCTTCAGTTAACTCAGGGCATTCTTTCCTGAGGATAATCTTTAGTGAATATAGCACTGCATTGTGGTCCAGGGAACAAACGGAATGTATTGTTCAGTTCGAATTATAGCATATTACTGTCAAGGGTATTCCTTCAAAAAGCTGACACCTTTTAATTACATCTGTGAGACTCTGAGAAAAATGGTATCCCGGGGAAAAAAATTGCTTGGCACTCACTTTGTTAGTTTTAGCCTGATGTTCATTTCTAGCCTTTCATATAGGGCTGAGTCATACAAGAGAAGCCTGTAAGGGAATCACAAACAATCTGTCTGGCTTGAGGAAATCAGGAGCCATTTCAAGTGTGCATTGCCTCATTCCATAGTTAGTGGCAGGGGCTATTAGAGACTCTGGAGACTCTGAAAATAGAGAGGGCATTTTTCTACCTGAGTAGTTCTGAAGATAGACTGGAGACAGGACAAAAACAAGTTTTGTGAGAGAAAGACCATCCCAGGCAGAGGCAGAATCAGATGTACCATCGGAATCGGATGCAGTCATCCTTCACCTGCTCAGGGCATCTCCAAATCTCAGCTGACAATCTTTTCCTTCTGTCTTTAGGCAACATTTTTCACCTCCCCTGAGCTAGTTTGAAACCCTTAATTCCATTCTGCCTGTTCTTCCAAGAATGTGGTGCGACAAGTGGAAACTCATCTCCACATGGGGAAGAAGGGAGCAGGAAGAGGGGGGAGCACTGCGTGAATATTAAAACATTTGCAGTGTGAAATGTTGAGTTCTGAACAACGACAGCACACCTCGGGCTAATAGCACGGTGCCAGGGCTGTGCTGGCACGTGGGGTGTCCCAGGAGGGCTGACAGCAGTGCTCGGGGGGGATGCATGCTCTGGGCTCAGTAGGAGGTGATCCAGGACTGAAATGCTTTGGCTGAAGATGCACAAAATCTCTACGTGGTGCAAACCTGCCAGTGCAGGAAGCTGGTACTCCCTGTACTGGTGAGGCTGGTGTATGCCTCGAGGCAGCATTACAATCCCGTTTAAACATTCATCCACTTCATGTGCGTGCTCTGATTTACCCATGTTTGCTAAGGGACCCTCTTATCTCCTGGCCCAAACAGCTCAGTGTGGTGGAGAAATGGTTTTGTTCTGCCAATGCCATTTGGTGGTGGAGCTGCAAAGCTTTGGTCCTGCTCTGGTGGCAGATGGGGACCCAGGATTCCTATCCCCCTTGGCTGAAGAGTGGAAGGGAAGAGGTCAGGTCTGACCAAAGCGCCTTGTTCCTGCTCTTGGTGCTGATAAGGTATCAGAAAGGTTGTGCAAGCCCTATCAGAAGATGAGAATGTGCCCGAGGCCGTAGGCCTGGTAAGCTCAGAGTAAAATGGTTCCTGGCTGATGAGTAGGACATGGGGTAGTTTAAGCCTTGGAGGTTTCTAAGGTGTTTTGGGACATCAGAGCTTGAAGGGGATGAAATGCAGTTGATGTCCAAGGCAGGGAGCATCACTGCTGCATTAGTATGGAGTGGAAATGGGATGCAGAATACATCCAGTGAACAGGAGTGGAGAAAAACGACCCTGGCAAGAACTAGCCCTGTCATTCCCTGGAACCTGGGTCTCTGCTTCTCTCATTGCTGCATTTCACATGGTCTTTGGCTAATTCACAGGAGAGTGGCTTGCTCCAGTGTCTGCAGTAACTGCATTTCACTAGGAATCTTGGTCTTGGAGAGCTTGCAACTCTAACCCTGAATCCATAACCCTAAACCTAGATGAAAGAGCCTAAGACGTGTGGTATGAGAAACCTGATGTGCTGTAGGGAAGCAAGATGAATCCAGCATATTGGCAAACTTGGGATGCACAGCTTCAGAGGAGTTATAAAGTGGAATGGGAAAACCAAGAACATGCTCAGAGAGCTCAACCAGGAGAGAGGCCACTGCTCTGGTAAAACCTCTGCTACAGGGATGTCTTTGCCAAATGTGAGATGTTGGGAAGGAGCTGTGGGTGACCCAGAAAAGCACATTTCCTACTGTACAGGCAGCACCAACACACTTCCCTGTCCAGGAGTTCCTCCAGTGCCACTGCAGATTCCTGCTGAGGGGTACCTAAAGGGACAACCAGACCAGGGTGCCTCAGTTTCCCAAGAGCGTTCATGACCTTTGCTCACAGGCAGTGCCAGGTCAGAGCAGACAACTCTCATTTCCTCCATAGATTTGCCATGTTATTTCACTTCCTGGCCCAATTTCTTGTGCAGTGTCTGGCTGAAAAGACACAATGTCCCTTGAGAGTGCAGTGGCTGAGAACTCGGTTTTAGCTTTCCCTTGGCACAGCAGCCCTCATCTGATGGCTGTATTGGTCCTGCCTGACCACGGAGCTGTGTTTCTCCTGGATGATTTCATGGATGACTTTGTCACAGGTGAAGGTGAGAGCTGTCTGCTTTTTGAACGCAAGGGGACGATTCAGACCTTTTGTGAGGGATGATTAACCACAGTAAATAAAGTTGCTGCTTGTGGGAGTAACAATTAAAACCCATTATAACCTGCTTAACTAGTCAGGGACTGAAGTGCCTGGAAGAACTCGCTCTGTCCTCCCTGAGTGCTGTTTTGCTTGGCCCATTTGCCTGATTTGGGAAAAAGATTGTGTTCTGAGGGGGTTATCTTGCAATTCCTGCTCTCGTGACCGGGGCAGTTTCCCAGTTCCTAAGGATGACTGATATCATAGAAAACAAAAGTTTCCCAAGTGATCCTTCAGAACCGAGTATTTTGATTCGTGGGACATGCAGCATGCAACACCTCATGTTCAGGACAGGCAACACATCACAAATTAAACCAAACTATGTTTCAGATCAATCTGAATTTACCAAACTGCCACTCTGGAGTTACCTGGATGAAGGATGAGTTGGTGTGACACCTCCATGCGTGAACCTGCCTCGAGATGCTTGGGGGAGGTAATTGCGTGGGCTTCTTGCTGGCTCGAGGTTTGGAGAAGGGAAAACAGGGGCAGAGAGCCCATGTCTACACGGAAAAGGCAGGGTCTGAGCTGCTGAGGCCTGTGAGCTGATGACTCACGGGCCGGATTTATGTGTATGAGCCATGGAAACTGTCTGGGTGTCTGATTGCCCCCACTGCCAGGCTGGAACACTCAAGAGCCACCTCAGCCTTATTTTCTCCTTTTTTTTCTAAAAGAGTACACACATGGCAGAGCTTATCTCCACTGATTATTGCTCTGCTTTCAAGAACTATAAGGGAAGAAAAGCCATGCCTTTTCCCCTCCCTCTCTCTCTTTTCAGGAGACCTGCTCATGGCCACGTTTTTTGCATGCCTTCCAGATACCATCAGAAAGGAATGGCTTTTTCCAGGTCTTTCATGCAGCTCAAGGCATTTATTTGGCTTTTGTGGCTTCTTTGTGTGTTGCAGCGTTTTTATTTGGGGAAACACTGGGACAGGTGGGGTGTCAGTCATTGTTTGCCAAAGCCAAGGGGCCTATTGATCCATGTGCTTATGGCATGGCCACAGCATAAAACTAGGAGTTGGGGTTTGATGTGCCCAAATATGTGCCCGTGGGCTGCAGGGTGACCACACCCCATGGGTACTTGTCTGGGATTTGGGGATGCCTAGAAATTTTGTCCAAATGGGCAAAGTCCTCATATTCTGCAAGGATGGGAAGTTAGGGAGGAGAAAGGGGATGCATCATGAGGAACTTCTCTACCAAGGACAAAGCTCTCCACGTTGTCCTGTCTAAGAATGATCCAGGCCTTTTGTACAGCTGGGTCAGTGGGGGAAAAATTGCCTTCAGCACATGTCCAAGATGGCTGGTGAGGCACTGGAACAGGTTCCCCAGAGAAGTTGTGGATGTCCCTTTGCTGGAAGTGTTCAAGACCAGGCTGGGTGACCCTCTCAAGCTACCTGGTCTAGTGGAAGGAGTCGGAACTATGTGATCTTTATGGCCCTTTCCAACCCAAACCATTCTATGACTTTCTGACAGGTGCCAGGATGTCCATCCATGCTCCGCTGCCACCACACACACAGAGACAGATGTTTTACTTTTCTGTGCTCTCCAGAGAATCAAGTCAAAATGGGAGAGGTGTATTTAAATGTTACACCCCCATCTGCCACCGTAAGACTGGCAGTCATTTACTCCATGCTCCTGGAGAAAGGACACCCTTTTTCAGGGAGGGAAATGCCATCAAACCAAATGTGAAATACATGTGTTGGAGATACAATATCTATTCAAGAACAGATGTTCTTGGCCGGAATGCCATTGTTTATTTTGCTGTGGGAGGTGTTCACTAGAGGTCTTGTTTGTCTTCCCTCTCCTCTCCGTTCTCTCAGTAGCATCTCTGACGTGCCTTGGATGATGAAACTCGTGTCCTCCTTCCTCTACATCACATGAGATGTCACCCTGAAAGAAGGACATGTTGCAGGACTGAAGCTGAGGAGTGGGCGGTTTTTTCTGCTGGGCTCTTGCCTCCCCTTGCCAAGATGGAGCTGGCAGCCAACCAGAGGAGTGCAGAGAGAAAATGGAGAGAGGAGAGGTTTGTGTTGCTCTGTGATGTGAGATGGGACAGGCCTGGACCAGTAATGTGACTGGTTTTGTCCAGAAAAGTGACATGATCAGTGTCCCACTGGTGACACCACGTGTCCCCTTGGCCACCCATGGGGGAAACTACAGAGGTGGTGGCAGGGCCATCCTTGTCCCCACACCAATCCAGGAGCTCATCCACCCTAACCTACTCCTTTCTTGCCCTGGTTTTAGCTCTGAGCTCACAAACCCTGAGGCTTCTGTGACTCCAGCTAGGAAGATGCACAGATTTTTACCAGCTTGGACACAGCAGCCTCATGGCATGAGGGGTGAGCCAGGAACGTTCCCGCAGGGCAGGCAAGGCTTCATTCAAGTGGTTTTGGTTTTTGGCCAATTGTGCCATGTCAGTCCCCTACGAAGTATTGTGATGGAGGGAGCCAGCCTTAGGTTAAAAATAAATATTTGTTAATTAACAGGCATGGTTGGGGGACTTCTGAGCACCATTCATTTCTCAAATTCAAGCTTCTCAAAGCTTGAATTCCCATATCAAGGCAGTTTTGTCCAACTTGCTTTTAGTTACACATCCACTTTGCTTTTCCAGGGGGATTTGCTGCTGTTCGCATTGCAGTGACACAGAGGTATTTATGGTCTTAGATTTCTGCTTATCTGATCCACCCCTGCCCTCCACACTCCTGGTATGGTGCCAATCCTGAAACACTTTTCCTCCCTCTCTTTGTGCCCCCCCAGAGGAGGTAATATCCAAACGCAACAAAAACCAGGTAGCTCTCCCAAAGAGCTTGTGGAGATGAATTTTTCCCAATTTCAGCAACCTACAGCAGAGGCACAGTGATTTATTCTCTTTTGGACATGGTTCTCAAGAATAAAAATCCTTATGTTGGTTAATACGGTGGAATAAAGCATCGCTGTGACCGTGTCACCACCGCTAAGGAAATTTCAAGTGGGACTCTGGCTGTTCTCCGACCTGCAGCCAGGATCTGAGTTACTGTCCCACAGGGGCTTGCTATTGGAAAATAACGTAATTGACTTTGTCCCGTTTCCAGTTTCACAGAGGAACGAGCTGTAAGAGCACGCAGGGTACCGGGGCTGGCTGCTCCCGGGGCTTTGGGAGCATGATAAATGCTGTAATCAGCCCGGGAGTGCACAGAATGTCTCGTTGTGCTTTCCTCCCCTCCTGCCTGGGGGACGACATCATCGGGGGCTGGTGCTGCCCTGGCCCCGCCAGGGACCTGGGGCTGCCACAATGAAGGCACCGCTGCCCTGGGAAGCCACCGGCTCCCTCCCCCCGAGATCCCAGCATGGCTTTTAACCCAAATAGCTGACCTTTCATTAAAGATTACCTATTTTTACTGCTTCTCAGGATGGGAAGAAGAAAAGGCTGAGATTTGCAGAGGCAGACCAAGCCAAGATGTTGTTTATAGTGGGGATGGGGAAATTACTCAGGGCAAATTTAAAAAATTAATCTTTTTTTTTTTGTTAAATTAGAGTAGTCCCCAGTTAAGCCTGGACATTATTCCATTTGATCTGTTACTAACAAAGCAGCAAAGACCCTGGGGCCCGAGGGCTACTGGATAATGCTACATCTGTGCTAGTAAGTTAAAAGTGCTTGAGTTGTGGGCTCTCAGACCACAAACACAAAAGGTTCTGTGTCCATTAAACCCCTTTAGGCTCTGAAGTATGGCAGACACATGAAAATTTTCTCTTGGGAATGGCTCCTGGCCTGTGCTAAACTGCAAACTGTCCTGGGGAGCTGTTTGGGATGCTGCTGGCTGGCATGGGGCAGAAGTGCTGGGAGCTGTGCTGCTGAAGCTGCTGCCAGGGCCAGTCCCCAGGAACACATCCTGGCACCAGGGTACTTGCAGAGGAATCCCCACAGCAGATGAGCCAGGGTAATGTGCCATCCCTTGGTACCAGGGCACAGAGAGATGGGGTGACTTGACAGAGGTCCTAAAGAAAGTCTGTGTCAGAGCAAGGACTGGTTCTTCATCACTGTGTCATTCACATGCAGGACAGGCTTTGAAAGCTGCCTTTGCCTTCTCCAGATTTTATTTTCAGAGAGGCACTGGGTGTGCTTCCAGTTTGCGGATGCTCATCTGGCCATTTGGGCATCCTGGAGTCCACACTTTGGTACCTGCTGGCACAGCACAGAGCAGTGTCAAGCACTGAATCCTGCCTTTGCACCAACCCCACGTCACCTTTCAGGGCAGCCTGTGGGCATTTGGGGCCAGCTGTGGGAGAAAGTCCATCCTCAGGCCAACACCCAGGAGATCACAACTTTCCTATCTTGTCAGACTGCCTCATATCTCCATTTGCAAAGCAGAGGTTGTCATCTTGCCTTGTGTACAGGGCTGTGAGGAGTCAGATACAACAGTGATATGCATCGTACAGGCCATATCTAGATTAACAGGTAACTGCTACAACTAGATTAGCAAGGCAGCAATAGGAGAGTACAAGGAGAACAAACAGGCTGGTGCTGTGAGCTCAAGATCTTCTCCATGTGCAGTCCACAGTGGTTACTCCAGGTCAGATTTATTCCAGTCACCTACACTGAGAATCCCCACCCTGCACACTGTCAGGCTGGCTGAAGGACCAGCTACTCATTTATTACCTTACATTCCTAGGAGGGGTTGTGACAGAGCTTCTGGTTCCATTTCCACTGAGGGGAAAAAAAAAAGATAAAAAATATTAAATTGTGTGCATCAGAGCTGTTTGCAAACTGGATCACTCTGGAATGGGGGAGGCCAAGCCAGAAGCTGCTATAAAACAGCATTACTGCTCTGAACCAATGTTAAGGAAGAGGCAGCCAGAAGCACCTCGGGCTTAATCCAGCATTCAGCAGAAAGATTCTCATTTACTGCAGCTCTCCTTGAGTCAGGCCCTGAGGGCTTGTCTGTACACAAAAATTAATCTGGATTAGGATGGGGCAGGAATTTAAGGCAAAGTAGCTCTTCTGGAATAACTTCACTTCATAACAGACAAGCCTCTGGACGGTTTGTTTGGGAAGCGTTGTGTTACATCACATTTGGGATGATGAAATGCACTCTGAAGAGAATGTCCTTGTGGTATTTGGTCACAATTACGCAGAGAACACTTAAAAACACATCCATTTCCTGCAGGAGGAGAAACAGAGCTCCCTGCAGATTTGGAGTTCTTTCCAGGGCTGACTTGCCAGAACAGCTCAAAGAGGTTTCGTCGTTCCTGTGTTTCCATTCACACTGAAAAAGGGCATAAAATCCCATGTGCCCAGCACAGCAGCTCCCCTGACAGCAGAGTGCAGGGACAGGTGCAGCATCAGCCCAAACGTGTATGTGGCTGTTCCTTAAGGCCTGTTCCACACACGCTGGCTCACGCAGAAGCACTTCAGAGAATCAGTTCAGAGCTGTGTCTGAAATAATAAATCCTGCACAAGGGTGGCTCTGCATGGGTGCAAATGCTCTCTGCAAGTGAGCCTGAATGACACCTAAAGTGCAGGTGGATCCTCCTTTCCAATACCTGCACCTCTGCTCGCTCTGAGAATCACTCATTAAGTAGAGAAAGACTAAATGATGTCGTTAAGTTGGACATCATTGAGCAGGGTGATAAAAACATAACCCCTGGAAGGACCAGCAGTCATCCAAATCCCATTATGCAGAGGACAGAAAGGCAGAAAATGTCTTGATGGTTGTGAGCCTTCCTCCTGCACTGAAACCATTTTTTCACTCAGGATTTTCTCTCCTACCTGACTGCTCTTGCACAGCTTTATTTCCAACCAAGTTTCAGTGGCCTGGTAAATATTTCTACCAACACACACCCGCTCCCAAAGACTCAGTTTGCATTCAGCTTGAGTTAATTGTTCGTAAGCAACAGTCCGTAGGCATAAAAGTTTCCACATCTTATTTTTTTAGCTCTCTTGCTATTTATTCTGTGAGGTGATAACATTGGTTTCTCTCTGGCTTTATCAGTCTTGCACAAGGGCAAACGAGGAGCAAAAAGGAACCTCCCTTCTCTCCCGTGGAGTGGAGTCTACAATCAAGCAGCCGAGGCAGAGGAACAAACCCTTGTTAGTCTGTGTGCACAGCCTGGCTGGCAGAGTACATTTTCCTTAACATGCCTAATCCCACAAGTATGTGGTGGCTTGCTCTGCAGAAACCTCAGCTTTTCAGGTGCTAGAAAATATGCATGTTCCATGTTACTTGATAGTTTGCTCACATCCCTGTCTCCTGGAGGCGAGCAATTGCTGACCCTCTCAGTGTTAACCTACTCTGAATAAACCCCCCCACGCAACACTGCAAGGAATAATAATGTACTTCAGATTTCTTCCTATTTTTCTGCTGTAAATCCAGAAAATGAGACCTGAATTATTCTTTTCTGTTTGCTGTGACAGACATGCAGTCCTTGCTTCCCAGAAGAGTGACCTGTGTATGCTGAGCTTTCCCACAGCTTCCTCGGAAGACTGGGAAGCGCTGGTGAAGTTGGGGGTTGATAACGGAGCTTATCACAACCACAGAATAAAAAGTTATCATTGCTTCCCAGGTCCAGCCCCCCTTAGGGGTAGAGGTGCACCAGTTGACCTACTGGGCAGCACTGGGAATTGAATGAGGGCCCTCCCAGTAGGTGGGAAGGATTTTTCCCCTTCTTAAAAGACTCTCAGAGGTTTGAAAAAAAAAAAGTGCTTATTCTGGGATGAGGTGGAAGAACCAAATTGCCACATTTTTGTAACCTACATGAAAGGGCTCACACAACTGCATGCCACTTTGCACAACAATCACCTGCCCTGTGCGAGACCAGCTCCATCCCCTACACTGTCATTGTCTCCTGGGTCCCCCACAGCCAGGCTACAGGACGATCTGCAGTCTCCCTCACCTCCTTTTCTTCTGGAGTTGTTCCACTCTGTATAAATACCACTCATTGATGCAGCTGTTGGGAGACTTCCCACATCCCAGGGGAGTGCTCCAACCACAAAATTATCCTCACCCTTGCTCTCGTCCAGTGGGTATTTAATTATTCTTACAAAGTGAAGTAATTCCAACTGAAGAAAACAAGAGGCACTCGGGTCAGAGTACCTCATCATTATCACAGAAGGGAGCACTCTCCTAGGACGTGAGATTTCCCAATGAGACGCTGAAAATACTGGGAGAAGCTGGGAAGAGAAATGTTACTGTTTTCTCCACCATTTTGTGCATAGTTCCTCAGAATTCATGAGAATAACAGAGTTTGAGGTAGATATTTATCTGTATGCGTATGTTTCTGGAAATGCTGAAATGACATGCTTCAACATTTCCAATTTCTTTTTTTGCATTTAATCCAAAAACATTTGAGAATATGCATCATATTTGGCAAATAAACATGGCCACCCTGAAACCACATTTTTAGCAAATAAATGATTCACTGAGTAAATTTAGCTCATCTTAAATGTCTATTTATATCACAGGAACACACCCTGTCACTGTTGGGACCTCACCATGTTGAGTACTATCCAGAGCTCACAGCCCGACGTGCTCTACCACAAACAGCCTGAGAGGGAAAAATAAAGCCCTGCCTATTTGCTTTTTGCAACAGCACAGATGTCAGCCTCCCTGTCTCAGAAGAGCTGTGCGCCATCCTGTAAACCTACCCCAGATAGCTCACACCATTTTGGGACTGGCAAGCAGAGCATCATCTTGCCAATCTCCTCTCTGCCACCAGCACAGCAAAGCCATCCGTCCCTTTTTTAGCTCTCTTTCCCAGAAAAGAGTCATCTCAGAAAAACCTTTGCCTTCCACTGGCAATATCCTGTGAATGCCGAATGGGTTAATCCCCTTTAACCAGCATCCCAGTAATGAAAGGTTTCACTCTTTGTCACCTAATGGTCTTGTGTCTAAAATAGAAGCCGAGCTGCCTTCACTCGAAATGTTTTTAATCATTGTGGAATAAAAACCTAGCCTGGCTAGTGCCAACCAAAGAGATGTTTGTCTGCTCAGCAGATTTTATCAAAGCTTCCTTGATGTCTTTGCCTTTGTAATGCTAAGCACTTCACTGTTTGGCATATTTAAAGTAGGATGCGGTACATGTGAAGCATTTCACAGAGTGATGATGTATCGAGTGTGCTTTAGGAAGTAATGAAAGCAGCAGACTCATGATTTTTGAGCTTTTAATTACTTATTAAGTGGCATGACATAAAGGCTACGGGGGAGATTTTTTTTTTCAGCATCCAACTTATTGACTTTGAAGTCGGTGCCTAAATACCCTTTGTGCCTTTGAAACTTTCCGTCTGCTCACAGGGGAACGTGCTGCTGCTCTGGGCTTTGTTTCACGCTGACCACATTTGTTCGGGGGAGAGGAGCCGAGGGATGGGAGCCTGCTCAGACACAGGTCTCTGCCTTCACCATGGTGGATAAAGATGAGGGACAGGCTAAATGCGTGTCCTTTGACAAAGGATATAGAGAGGGCCCTCAGCACAGAGCCTGGAGCAATGAGTTCTGACCTGGCCTCAAAAATGCCAGCACTACAGGGGGCAAATAACCATAGCAGCCCCCAGGGTGCTTTTAATGAGCTGAATCACAGTCCGAGTCCAGCTCTCCATCACTCACAAGCCACTGCCACAGCTGGTTTTAGCAGATGTCCCCTCGGACAGAAAGGGCCCAGTGAAGCTCAGTGGTTGGCCTTGCCACCACCTCCTTCAGGTCTGGTGTCACCGCTGTGACAAGAATGCCAAAGCTTCAGGAGCAATAAAGTCAGGAGAGGCCAGAAAGAAGAAAAGACCCTCAGATTCAGGTTTGGGGATTTGTGGGTACTTTGTGCTTCTTTTTCTTTTTTTCCTTTTTTTTTTTTTTTTTAATATTCTGAAGGGAAAGGCTTTCTTCCCACATATTCTCATGATAAACCAGGAGTCTGTGGCCTCATAAAAGGGTTTCTCTGTAAGGATGGAGCCAGAAAAAGTATTTTTTCTGATAGCAAACATGAAACCAGATCCTTCCCTTGCCACTATCTGTACCAACACTCGTTGTGTCACAGGATGTCCTTGAGGGCAGGGATCTCTTTGCTCAGTCAGCAGGTGACCCAGCAGTGAGAACACCTCTTTTTCACTGGTTCCAAGAAACCCTCATGGACCATGAACGCAAGATGCTTGCTCTGGCTCCACCGGCTGCTGAATTCCTGGGGGTCGTGTCAAAGCTGGAGCCACATACATGGGGAGAAACTCACCCTGCAGCTGCCCAAGGCACCCTCCCATCCCCTGGTCTATGAAAAAGAGGTGTCATTCTGACATCTTTAATCAGTATCAAATGCTCCTTTCAAAGAGAAAGAAAACAGGAGGAAAAAAAAGAAGAAAAAGAAGGGGCTGCTGCTGAAAATCTGATCTCTCCACTGATGGAGAAATGCAGTGCCAAAAGTGCAATATGTGTGTTTTTATCCCCACTAAAGGAGAGAGCAAAGCCACAACTTCCCGTGTTCAGTAAGTGACCAACACAAACATACAGGGGCTCAAGTGCATTTCTACTCCCTGGAAAAGTTTTCTTTAATTAGGACAGACACAGTGCTCAGTCAAAGCAACATCAATGTCCAGACACAATTTGATTAACCCACTTCTTACGATCTTTGCTGCTTGTTCAGATATTCCAGAGGGGAAAAAGAAAGAGTGGGAAAGACTAAAATCCACTATGTTCCTAACAGTTGGGGATTTTTTCTCCCTATCATTTTTCCCCCAAAGAATGACAGATACCAACGTGATACTTTTTTAATTTTCTGAGTCTGCAAAACATTGTCTCTAACTGGATTTTTCTCAGTATTGGTCAGACCTTCACAGGATCATGTGGGCAGGCAGCTGCAAGAGGATTTGGTTCAGTAGTAGAATGACTCAAGCTGCTTTCCAGTATCACAAGCAGGACATGAAAGGGTTGTGTCCTGGTATTTCCCTGAAGCTTTATTAGGTCATATTATTTAGAAAATGTACTGCATAAAACAATAATTAGGTTTTTTTAAAAAAATTCCTGCAGTCTGTATTGCTCATGATAGATTAATTTGCAGGCCTATTTTGGGTATAATTATTTTGCATTTATTACTGCAGGTCCAATAAAGAACAGAGGTGAAAGCTGTCTAAAAAAAACCAAAAGGAAGGCAAAGGGCTGAATATTAACATCTTTATTTTACTACTGGGAACTAAACATCGAAGGGACTAAGGGCCATGGAAAAAAACCCAACATCTAAGTTCAACATAAAGAGCCTGAAGAGTCCATTTAGCAGAAACCCAAGTCTGAAGGTGCAGTGAGCATTTCAGTTTTAGTTTTGCAGTATTTTCTGGGACCCAGGGTTGCCACTGGACACAGTCAGCTGGAAGTGGCCTAGGGTTTAGGTCATGATGAGCTCCTCAGCATCCAGAAATGAGCCATTCCTCTGACTAATTCCCCAGTGGGATCCCACCCACTCAGTGCTCTGTGCACAGGATCAGCCTGCCCACAAAACGGGGCACTGATATCCCTTAAATCTTCCTGTGGCTTAAAGCTGGAAATCCCAGGAGGTGGGAAGTGGGTGTTTGATGTGCTCCACAGCCTGAGGACAACCCCAGCTCTCTCCATTCCATCAGTGTCCCTTAACAGCAGGTCAGCAGGCTGGTCTGGGGGGGGACACTGCTCACCCACCCTTTGAAACCGGGATGTTGCATATTAAACAAGTCAAGTGCAATTAGGTGCAAAGGAGAAAAAAAGTGGTGGCTCTTTGCCCCTTTCACCAGATCTACTTGGGCTTGTGGGAGAGCTTCATTCTGACGAGTTTTGGGCTCTCTCCTGTTGTTCCAGTCTCTAAAGATTAGGTGCCACTATGGCTTATGTTGAAATATGGAGGATCCTTTAACAGAATGAGCCCCAACAGCTTCACTTCTTGCCATAAGTCAGTGGTACATGAGAGACACAACCATGAGCCCCGAAAATCACAGCTAATGTGGGGGGATTTCTGCAAATTCAAACCAGGAATTTGTGCTCCCTCACTTGGAGTCCACTAACATCCCTTTTCTGAGTCTCCATCATAGCATTGGGCTTGTGGGGGCCATTCTCTCACCTGGGGCTTTCTTAGTAATATTTATGTAGTGGTTTACTTGTTGTTGAGGGAACAAGAAGTGAGAATTTCTCCCAAAAGGTCTGAAGGAGAAGTTGGCCTCGGCACAGATTGGAGGGGTTGGTGTCATGGTCATGCCTGTCCCACTGCAGGTCATGATGGGCGAGGTGAAAACCACCCAACGTGGTGACACGAGCTGACCTCCACTGGAAGAGAGCAGGGGCAGTGGGAAAAGTTGCAAGTAGCTTTACAACACCTTCTCTTCACCTTTGCAAGGAGCTGCTCAAAACCACCCCAGGAAAGCCTGGAGAGGAACTGAATTTTTATCTCATTCTCAAAATCGGAAGGGTTTGTGTTTCCTTTAATCCACTCATGTAATTCATGCTATGAGGACGTACCATGAAACATTTTGGGCCCAAATTGTATCCTAGCCATGTCCAGGTAGCTCAACTGGAGTTGTTCCCGATCAACATCAGCGTAGCTAAAATCAGGATCTGATCTTTCATCTCCTCCGATGAAATTAGAATCAGAGGGTTTAGATGCTGTTGGGCTGTTGTCTCACTTACTTCTCTTATACCAGTACAGAGGCTGAGGGATCCTATCTATAAAAGAATTTAATTATGTTTATTAGAACAATGTATGGTTTAGGAGGTGTCAACTGGGAGCAGCTCCTCAGTCAGGCCAACTGCCACATGATAAATGAGCATAAACAAGTGAGATTGCTTGGTGTTACCCATTGCAGGAGCCTGGAGCTCATCAGCAGCTTTCTCTGCTCCAATCCCCTGCATTAAAACTGGAAAACCAGGAGCGTGCAGCCTACGTGTGTGGGAGAGCTTGTGCAGGAGGGGAGGTGAACCTGGCATCGTGTTCATGAGTATTTAAAGAACTGCAGTGACTCCAGAGTAGTTTCCCATGTGGACACACACATATGTTCACACTCCCACTTGCTTCAGCGTCTCTGAAATGAGAGTATTTTTTTTTTCCTTTTTAGTTGGTTTCTCTTTGGCGGCATTTGAAATTGAACCGTAAGGAAGTGACTACGATTCCAGAGAAATAGTCTGATGCCCAAATGCTTCCTTTAGATGGCTGTATCCAGGCAGCATCATCCAAACTAGTCACCCCCACCTGACTAGCTACTAAAGACCAGCCCACTGAGGTCCAGAGCACCATTCATCTCCTCCTACAATAGATGACTAAAATATGGCAGAGGAACTGTACCCCAAAGTGTCCATTCCTCTCCACTGACCGTAAGGGTGAATTTGTGCAGATGATTCATAACAAAAGTGCCCACGCAGGAAGAGATAATGTGCAGATCCACAGGGTCTCTCAGAAGAACCTAAGGCATGGGCTCTGCCTTCCCTGCCCAGATGGTTTGTGTGTTTACCCACCTTAGAATCACAGAATTCACAGACTGCTTTGGATTGGAAAGGACCTTAAAGACCATCTTATTCCAAACCTCTTGTTGTGGGCAGCGATACTTTCCACTAGAGCAGGTTGCTCAGAGCCCTGTCCAACCTGGCCTTGAACATGCCTTGTTGGAACAATAACTTCCATTACTTAGTCCTAAAATGTAAGCAAGCCTTTACCAGTCCTATTCAGTGGTTTTGAGTTTTGCATCACTGCTTCATAACTTCCCAAGCAGACGAGCTTTGCATGGGGTTCAGTATCCCCAAAATCTTCCTCTGAGGAATCTTCGTTATTTTTCCTTTGATAAAGACAAAAAAAAAAAAAAGGGTTCAGATGAATCAGCTCACAGGATCTGGAAGTTCCCCTCAGTCCATGTGCACATGCAGCCGAAGAATTCACAATTCACACGAGCAACACCCGGAGATAAGATTACACAGTGTGGGCGAGCATCTGCAATCCTCCACTCTGACCCACAAAGAGGGTATCTTTTATTATCCCATCTCGAGGCTTTCAGCTTCAATGGGCTGTGGTTTGTACCTCCAGAGGTTTCTGCCCTGGTTGTCTTGACTGTAGCCAAGGACTGATGGGGCAGAGGGAAGATATTGAGGGATTTTTTACCAGGGCATGGAGTGATAGGACAAGGGAGAATAGCTATAAATGGAAAGAGAGTAGATTTAGATTAGATATTACAAAGAAATCCTTTACTGTCAAGGTGGTGAGGCCCTGGCACAGGTTGCCCAGAGGAGCTGTGGCTGCCCCATCCCTGGAAGGGTTCCAGGCCAGGTTGGATGGGGCTGGGAGCAACCTGGAATAGTGGAAGGTGTCCCTGCCCATGGCAGGGGGGTTGGAACTGGATGATCTTTGAGGTCCCTTCCAACCCAAATCATTCCATGATTCCACATTCTTTTAAGGCTTCTCCCCTCAGGATGAATGTCTGCAGCTGGGGGGTCACCATGCAGCTCAGTTTGCAGGATCGAATATTCGCAGAAGAGTAACTCAGTGGCATCTGAGAACTATTGAACAGATATTTAGATGACATCTTCTTTTAAAAGAAGCTTTCTGAGTGCACCACAGACGTTAAGGAAACCTCACCCTCTGTGCAGGCTTAGTGAGAGTCCAGAGAGCAGCTCCAGAGCAGGTGACAAGGCAGCAGCCAGGACAGGGCCAAGCCTACTGCCTCCTACCCCGTGCTGCTAACCACAAAGCATCCCCTCCCCTTTGTCAGGAAGGCTAATCCTGTAATGTGACTCTTGAGCAACGCTTAAGAGCCTAAATAGAACTTCATTCCAAAATAGCGCGTATGAAAATGAAGATAAGGCTCAACAAGTTGTAACAGATGCCTGTTAATTAGTCACTGCAAGGCACTTTCGAATGCGAGCTGTGTTTGGTGCACCAGCCATCCACAAAGGCTGCTGTCCCCTCTCTTCTCCAGGCATAAGTAAGGAGAAGGGATAAGCCTGGAAACCCTTATGTCCCTCAAACTCCCAGTCTGGCTGCAGCCGGGTGATCCCTGCTTGTTTCTGACACTGGGCTCAGCCCAGCATTAAAAAGGCAGGAATTTGGGTTGCACACTTGCACACAAATCCCAGCATCACACACTTCTATTGGGTGTAGGGCAACCTCGGGAAAAATCAGCCAGGACTTATGTGCCCTTATATAAGCACAGACAACACACACTGGTATCGTTTTATTACTTTTGTCTTGATATTTACATTTTATCTTCATTTATATCTCATATTTCTGAACCCAGCAGTAAACAGTTTCTCCCTCTTTCATAACCCTTAATGATACAGGTTGCTTTTTTCCCAACTCTTTCAGATTACCATTTAAATTAACTATATAAATCAGGCCCTGGCCTCTATTACACTGGAAAACAATTGGGTTCTGTTTAACTTAGGAATCTGCAGTGTTTATAGATAGACAACCCCGAAGGTAAGTTACTAAACTAGTTTCTAGTTGCATTGATCTGTTGCCAGAATACATAAATTATTAACTGAGAAGTAACTCCAGAGAGTGTTGTGTATTTAAGTTCATATTTGGTAGGGCTGGGGATATGTGGCTTGGCCATAAGTAGACACTAGAAATATTAATCACTTTCAAGTAGAATTCTATATTTTAATTGCCGAGAGGAGACTTCTTTCTTTCAGTGTCTGAGTAAGAAACCTTTCCCTTGCTTAATTTAAGTTACCGCAGTGCAATCCTATGGGAAAACTCCCACTGATTTCCCTGAGGACTCTAGCGTTGAGCCTATGGGAGTCTGACCATTTATTTTGGTTGATCAGAGTGTCCAGATCCCCCTGCCACCTAAATCTATCTCCTTTGAACTCCAGCTGCTCAAAATTTAGTGGTCTGTCACTGAAACACTATGTGGAGTGTGAGATAATAGCATTTTCCTCCCAAAATGACACTAGGCACTCAAAACACTTGACAGTGCCAAGGTCTGGGTGAAGAACACTCTTTTCTGCTCTTTCATGTTAACCCGGAGGCTGACCCGAGGTTAGCTGTCCTTCAAAGCATGGAGGGTCACAGAAAAATTTGAATTAGTTCCCTGGCTGCCTTTTTGAGGACTGAGACAGTCTTTTCTTGAAAATTGGGGATGTCACTGGGCCACAGCACATGCCCCTCGAGAAGCACAAGCGGAGAAAACAGATTTGCTCTTCATCTTCCAATTCTCTTCAATTTCTGAGGTGTGGAACTTCGATCCTCTGGAGGTTAATAGGACAATATGTGGCATCCTGGCTGCTCCGTGGGGCCAGCCTGACTGCAGAGGATGGGGCTGTGAGGAATGCAAGCTGTCTGCATGCCACTCAGTCCCTGGGTGGATTCAGCACTAATTCCAGTTTGCCTCTCCCACCTCCTTGGAATAAATTCCTTCCCAGCTGAACCGCACTGCATCCAGCAGCTCACAGAGAGGGGAGGTGACAGCCTGAGCAGGCTTGGTCCCAGCTGGGCAGGTATAACTCCACAGTCGGCCTTTTCCTGGAAAATCAGGGAAATTTAACTTTGTCTCCACAGCATGGGGTCTCAACCCACTTTTCACACAGCAGGGAGAAATCTCAGTGTGTTGAGTGTCACCAAAAAGAAACTGCCTTGCAGGAACTGCCTGGAGCCATGAGGTGCCCTATCCCTCTGCTTGTGGCAGGTCCATCCCCGAGCAGCTCAGGGAACAGCAGGAGAGCCATTTTCATGGGCAGTAAGTCAGAATTAAATAGCTACATCCAGCCACATCTTGTCCAGGCACCTACGTACAGCATCCCTGCTGTGAGAGAAGGGTGTTCACCTTTTGTACAATCTTCACCCACGCCAGAAGAAAAGCACCTTTTTGGCTGTACAGGTGCCGCAAATATTTCTGCAAAGCCCTGTGGTTCTTTGCAATTCTGTGTAAGCTTTGAACTCATTAGGAGCTGGGTTTTTTTCTGCTTCAAAACTGTAAGGGGCTGAAGGATGAAACCCATGGCCTTTGTCTGCACAATACCTAAGGCTCTGCCATCCTCGTGTCTGGATCCTCCTGCCTCTGGAGGCTGGTGCTGTCACTGAGCAATGAGGAGGTG
The DNA here is from genome assembly GCA_013398115.1 of Falcunculus frontatus. Lineage (NCBI taxonomy): Eukaryota > Metazoa > Chordata > Aves > Passeriformes > Falcunculus > Falcunculus frontatus. Next base: position 265,334 of record VZRV01000142.1, read on the forward strand.
AGGTGTGGATTTTAAGTGGATTTAAGCACGTAAATAACTTTAGGCAACGGGGATGGACAGATTTGCGGGCTATCACCCAGGAAGGCCACAGAAACTCAAGGAAGGGAGCCCAGTTACCTAAAGATGCATGACAGCTCTTAGGCAAACTTTTCCTCACCAGTGGCAAGACTGGCAAATTCCGTGGAGCAGAGAGCTGCAGGGATCAATTTTGGATGCCTTGGCCGTCTTATGTCCTTCTCTCATAGTTCCTTCTCCAGGGAGGCCCAGTCTTCCGGAGGAGCTTCAGTGCTTCACCAGGAGGTGTAGCACGGGGCTTTGAGATTAAAAAGAGAAATGTCTTTCTTGTATTAGGCGTCTGGGGTTGCTAGAAATAGAAATAAAATTGGCCCCGAACATTTCAGAAATTCAAAGATTTGGCTTTGCAACTCTCAAAGGCCCACAAATTTAGCTTGATTTGGACATTTTTATTATGTAATGGTGTGGGTGACATCTGGGCTGAAATACTATGCCAGGGTTTTGTGTTTTAGTTCTATTCCTCAGCAACGGTATCAGGGTAAAGTGGAAAGTTTTGTGGTTGCAATTCTAAGTATGTTGGTAGACACCCACTTTGTGACCTTCTGCAAGTCACTTTATCCCTCTGCAGAAATTCTCCCCGATAAAACAATGGGAAAAAAACCCAACCTTTTCCTGCACCAGGAACAGCTTCTGAAGATGCTGTCAGGATGTGAGAATTTTAGAGGCCACCGAGGTGGGGAATGGTCCAAGTGTTAAGGTCCACTCGCTGTGACTGAGGTGGAGCTGCAAAGGCTGAGGCAGCCGTGAAGCTGTGGTGGTCCTGGCCAGAGACAAAACTGAGACAGAAAACCTGAATATTGTGACAATTTCTATATTGATCCTTCTGTTTGTCTCCCTGAAGTGCAGCAGCAGAATTGTGGTTAAGTGCCGTATCCGGAGAGCTTTTGCAGTAGTGAGTGAGCAGCGATCTCCAGAGATAAGGGGCAAGGCAAACACTCTGCTCTCTGAACTGCCTCTGCAGACAGCTATTCTCTGCCTCATAAGCTATTAATTACCAGATGTTAGAATTTATTTATTTTTCCTGAAAAGTATTCTGACAGCATAGAGTCTTTAGAAAGGAAAGAAAGAAAGAAAGAAAAAGACTACTCATTTAAAAATTCCTCTTCTCCCTCCAGTTTTTTAAATGTTGCTGGGTTGCCGAGCTGTGAAATACGATGTCTTTTTAAGAGTTCCAAGATTTTTGCCCAGAAGGAAGAAAATACTGTTCAGGTTTGTCTCTTGAGGATTTAATGATCACATCGTAAATTTCTCTGGAGAAATGAAATAGCAGTCAGTGGGTAATATCCCATCTAATGCTGTTTCCCCCTCTTTTCTTCCTCAAAGGCCCAGCCTCTCTCTTCAGGCCTCTGGGATTTTCTGCATAATGGGAGGATGCAGAGACACAGGGTGATGTGCCCTTCACAAACCAATTCGACACACTCAGATATTATTCCTGCTCCAGCTTAAATCTTCCTGCCTGATCTAAACCCCTCTGTGCCCTAAAAACAACTCCGTTCAGTGTTCTCAAAAGCCAGAGCAACTAAAATAAGGGAATTTTTCTATGCAGCTGGTGTATGGTAGTCCAAACATCTGTGTTCCTGCATCCCAGCACGTTTTAGAGGGATTCATCTTTTGCTGGAAGGACTCAGACACCAGAGTATAATGATTTCCATTTTCTCCGTCATCTCTGCAAGGCATGTGAAACCAGCCTGATTCTTTGCTCAGAAAAGCCTACATGAAAGCCTGCGAAAGGATGGGACAAGGGGGCAAAAAGATGTTATTTTTTAAACATCAGCCACCAGCCATGGAATCAGAGACTCATAGAATATCCTGAGCTGGAAGGAACCCACAAGGATCATTGAGTCCAATTCCTGGCCCTGCACAGGACAACGCTAAGAATCTCATCATCTGAGTTCAGCTGCTCAGCTTCGTTCCTGGACACAGGCAGAGCAACAACCATCCTTTTTGGATGCTGTGGTTTTTTTCCCAGAGGCACATGTGGAACAAAGGGAAAGTCCATCTTTGAGTGGAGGCAGAAACACCCATCAGCCTATGGCCAAAATCGGTGTATTAGTGGTGTCCTCCACGCTTTCTCCACCTAAACCCTTCTTACCCTCTCTGGGGTTAGAGCTCCTAGTTCTGGTGTTGGCTTTGCCGAGAGCCATGTGTCTTTACCCACTGTGCACCCAAATTTCCTCATTAATAATGCAAGATAAGGGGGAAGGATTTATTTGCAAAATCGTTGTTACCCTTGGGCTGACATCTCTCCCAGCCTCAGGATTTATGCACTTTACTATTTCCTAACCACCAGCAGCGTGTGACTCTCAGCCCTTTGTTTCCCAGGCACCTTCAATGAAAAAAAGCACAAGACTCCCTTGTTATCTTGTTCCTGCCTTGCAGCACAAATCAGATTTCAAGGGAAGCCAAGCTATGCCCTGCGTTATCCAACAGTGTTTTTAAGTCACATCTTACCCTATTTGCTCATCTTTTTCCTGGACAGGCTTTCTAGGGTTTATTTCCGTGTGTGGACAGGCTGATCTGGCTACCCCCAGCAGCTGCATTAGAGAACACCATGGAGAAAGTGAAAATGGCGTGAATGTTTGAAACCCTGCCCTGAGACAGATGGAATCAACTCTTACCCACATCACCAGTGCTGGTGTGTGGTTTGGGGGAGGAAAATGGCTGAATCTAAAGTAGGGGGGACCCCTGCCCCCTCCTCACACCCACATGGCACTGAAGTTCAGTTTGCAAGGCGGCTGATGAGTGGGTTTGGTATCTTTGGGCAGATCTCTTCTTTGCTCTCCAGGTTTCCTGCTGCCCTGGTAGTCACAAATGCCACAGGTTGTGAGCACAGGCAGGAAAGGTGGTGGGCCCCTACTCCAGCCTTCTCACTGCCTGATGGGGCTTAGGGCAGATCTTCCCTCCTTCAGCCTTGGGGATTTGGTTTCCTTCTCCTTCCCGTGAGTCAACGTGCCGGGTCACAAAATAAATATTGTACAATATTCCCTTTGAAAGCACAGGGCATCAGTGCTGTATCCTGCTCTTACTCCCCTGAACAACCCATTTCTGCACACGGGCACACGGACCTCGAAGGACCTGTTGAATGTCAGGGTGGGACACTAAGCCTTGGATGTTGTCTCCTGATCACTGGCTCTGACCACACCTTGACACAGAAAAACAAAAGACACTTTACAGTGCACCTGGAGATGGGCCTAAGCCACAAATTCAAATGTGAATGAAGACAGAAGGCGTTTGGCTCCAGGGTTTTGCTTCTAGCCCATAAATAAAGCAATTTAATTTACAGCGTGCCTGGCCCAGAGGAGCTTGTAAGAAGGAATGGAAATCCTCCACCAGAAGTTACAGCTTTCATATGGAAATCTGTGGAGGAAAGTCCTACAGCCATTGCTATGAAGATGTTTGGCCAAATCGTCAGCAGGGAGCCTTGTCATTTAAATCACTGCTGCAACACACTTTCACTTGACGTTGGCACACAGCGTCTCCGTACACCTACATAACTGTTTTATAAAATGCTTGGCCTGGCAGGATGCAATCCCAAAGGATAAATTAATAATAAGCCGCATATACAGACACGCAATACTCGGAATTGCATAACAGTTCCAGAGATGAACAACCCGTATCAAGTTGGGAAAAACTGCTCTGTTTCAGGTCCTCTGTCGATGGACATGTTCCTACTTTATGCTGCCAATATTTGCTGGATTTAGTGTGGCGTGGATCGGATGTGACTCACAGTAAAACAGGCAAATCCTGCCCAAACTAGAAGCATCCCATTTAGTGTGTTGAAAAGGCACCAAATTAGCTATTTCCTCAACATTTGCATAATTTTTCTTTTGCATGAAACATGCTTCAGGGTGTATTCGCTCTCTCAATCTTCTAATTTATTAATCTTCATGGCATGGGCATAATTATTTTCATGGTTCTGCCATGGTTTCTACAGGCAATAAGCATCACCACGTCTAAACAATTATACCACCTTCTTCTCTCGCTTCCTCTGTAGCCTCCCAAAGCCAGTGCTCTCCTTTTGGCAAAGCCTGCTTTCCTCCTTTCTGCTCCCAACCCACCTGAAAGGAAAGGGATTAAGGTGGAGACGGCTGTGCCGGCTGCAAGTCTGGCTGTGTGGTGAGGAGAGACGGGATGGCTGCGAGGTTCTCACAAAGTGGAGGCTCCTTCCAGCCAGGGGTTCTACTTGGCATCCTCCAGACACAAGGGTGGAAAGGCAGCAACAGCCAAAAGCAACTTCAGTCTCCCCTGTCAGGGCAAGGAAGGAGATTGTAGGAGGCCTGGAGAGAGACAAGGCTTTACCCAAGGGATTCGGAGTCAGTCAGGGCCTTTCTGCAAAGAGGTTTTTAGGTATTGCCAGTAGAAAAAGCCCCACATCCCCATGGCCTCACACTGTGCACGTTTCACTGAATGCACCCTGTAGCCTTCTTTCTTCAGTTGTCCCTGGCTGAGGTGCTGGGAGTTGAAGTGACCTCCTCAGGAACTATCTGAGGAACAGGGACACGGGATGAGGTCCCCTCACTCTTCTCACCCAACTGACTACATGGACGGCTCCTCCTCCTTCTGCTGGACTGGCCTTTCAGCCTCGACCCCACAATGCTGTGAAGGTCTCCAAATGCTCTCTATCAACCAACTTAGCCCTGTTCTTAATCAATTTTATGACATTTTCTGTCCTGGGGCAGAGCCATGGGTTTGGCTCGAGGTGGGTGTCAGGTTCCCTGTGTTTCTCCAGCACCTGGGGATGAGTCTTGTTTGAACATTTCAACCTATCAATGCCTGTCAGGAGAAGCCAGCCCATGCCTGCTGGCAAGCAGATTGTTTCAGAGCCCTGTTTTGTGAATGTCTCCTGCCTGGACCTGCTGGACAAGGGAAAACAGGTGACCAAGCTCACTTGTGCTACTTGCTCTTGGTCCCAAATAGAAATCAGACCGAGAAATGAATGCACGGTGATGTCTGTGCCTGGAACACCCCAAAATCACACACTTTGAGTAATCAGAGCTCTCTTTACCACTGAGAAAAAAAATAAATTCACATATTGGCTAAAAGCCGAGTCTCAGTGTTGGCAGCCGGTTGCTGCTGGTGCCAAATGAGCCGGTTTCCTGGCTGGCAAAAACTGGCTGCATTCCCATCCAGAAAGCCAAACTTGCACCCGAGAATCAGAGCAGGCATGCAGGCAGAAAAGCAGGGGACTGTGATCCCACTTACAACACAGCAAACCCGAGTTATTCTAGTGGATTTCTTCCAAGCTCCTGCCAATAAAACTAAAATCATAATCTGGCCTCTAGTCATTGCTTGGTTCCAGGGCCACGGAAATATTTTCTGCTTGCTGCCGGGTGAGCTCTCCTCATCGTGCCTGTCATTGGGAATTTTTTTACCCCTCACAGCAGTGCTCAGGAGAAGATTGTAGACATGAAAGAGAAAAAGAATCAGAGCCGTTACAAAAAAAAGCCAGCTCTTCTCTGCGATTGTTATCGCAGGCAGACAGCAAACCCACACAGCTGGGTGCTGGTGTCTGCCCAGCCAGGGAAGAGGAGGGAAGGGCTGCTCTGGGCAAGGTGCCTACCTGTGCTGGCTGTTGAGTGTGGCAGCCAGGGCAGGAGAGCCCGGGTTGCAGCAGGGTCTGGCAAGCAGCAGCCCCCGGAGAGCTCCCGCGGTGGCTGCTAACACAGCTTTCATCCAGTCCTGCACAATCCAGTGCCAGCTGGATGAAGCCATCCTCGGGACCCGGGGGATGGAGCTGTGGCATTGAGGCTGCTCCGTGGGATGGACAGTGGGAGGTGTGGTCTTTGCCCAGCGTGCAAAGCTCTGCTGACCCTGTGGACATTTCTCTTCAGGAAGAGAGGAAATACAGCCTCAAGCTGTGCCAGGGGAGGTTCAAGTTGAACATCAGGAAGAATTCCTTCACTGAAAGGGTTGTCAAGCATTGGAACAGGCTGCCTGAGGAAGTGGTGGATTCAACATCCCTGGAAATGTTCAAGAAATGAATGGACGTAGCACTTGGTGTTATGGTATAGTCTGGCCAAAGCTTTGACTCAATGCTCTCAGAGGCCTTTTCCAACCATAATGATTCTCTCATTCTGCAGTGCTTGGGTGCACAGGGTGCCTGGTCCCAGCATCTTCATCCCTTGAACTGTTCTTCCTATCACCTCTCATCCAGTTCTGTGCCTTCATAGTGCCAAGGCTGGAGCTTTAATGCACATAAAACCTGCCCTGGGGGTTTTCCATCAGCATTCAGCACTGGCCACGCTCAAATCACACCAAGCTGGCTGTCACTGATGCCGAGGGATCTGAGCCCCTCTTCCTGCCTCTCAGAGCTGGAGGGGTCAGGCTCAGACCTAGTGCAGACTCCAGGAATAAAGCTGGCTCTGCTTCACCTTGTGGCAGGCTATTCCCTCTCCTCCTGGGACCTGACAACCCTGTTAGTGGCAAATGTCCTCATTGTCATTGGTGCCGGGCAAATCTGCCCTTGGGCACCGTTTGGGTAAGTGGCTCCAGGGCCACCTACTCCAGAGGCTTTCTCCTGGTAATTTTGCTGGCACACTGTGTACTGGAACAGGTCAGGTAGCTGTAGGGCTGTCCTCAAAGCCTGTCTAAGTGCAGTGGCTTGCACCTGGGTTGGGATTCTTGACAGGCAAATGAGTTTCTATTACATTAGCCAACAAACTTGGAGCAAACTGCATCAGCTCGTGCTAGGCATCTTCCACTTCAGGCTGAAGGAAACCTCTGAGGACAAACGCAGAGGAGGACACAGAGTGATAGTCAACTCTGCAAGGTCCTGCTCTAGAGAGGGATGAGAAATAATCCCATGTGTGACAACCCTCAGTGCCCCCAATTGTCCTTGCGCAATTTTGCAGAGACAGGAACCGAGGGTCTCTCTGCAGCAGCAGCTCAACGCAATTTGCAGAGCAGGGAAGCAGTTGTGAAAGAGTTTGGGAAGAATAAAAACCCAGTTGGAAATTTCACTACCAATATTTATGATGCAGAGCCAAAGGCTCTCATCAGGATTTGGTAAGACAAAGTCCTGTAGTGTCCCTCATGAGAGTGCTGGGGACCTCAGCTGGTTCCTCTCCCAAGGCGTGACTCCTGGCGTCTCTCACTATTCCAAATTTCCACGTGTCTTTGTGCATGTTTGCAGACTTTTGAGAGTTGCAAAATTTCCCCTTCCACCGTCATCCCGAGGAGGGTGGACACTAGCACTGTTCCCAGCCCCAGGGTCAAATTGCTCAGCCTTTGAAGATATTTCCTTGGAGTCCTTGAGCCTGAGTTTCTTGGCCTCTTTGAAGTTTCCCCTTGATGTTAGCGCATCTCTGGGTGACTCAGTTCCCTCCCTCTCCGAGTGAGATCAGATCTTGTTTGCCAGCTTTGTCTTATGCCCCCCTGCTCAGATAACTGCCAGATATGTGGCCTCAAGCCACTGAGTCCAAGAGCTCTGAATTTATGGGGGACTCTGGATATACTTCTTGTGGTAGCACACTCCCCTGGTACAAGGGTCTTTGAGACATCCCTGCTTTCTGCAGGTGGAATTCTACAGCCCAGCTTCATAGGTCCCAGGACTCCCACCAAGCATGAAAACCCTCATTTGCTCCCAGTTTTGCTGTGTGGGACTGAAATGAGGATGAGAGAGCCAAAAGACCTCTCCTAGAGCCATGACAAAAATCCCTTTGACCTTTTTATTCCTTCTTCAGGAATGACTCCTTTGCTCACATCTTTCCTGGAGAACTTTTCCAGCTGCAGTTGTCTCCTGAGGGCTGTCGTGGTCACCTTCAACAGCAGGAATCAGCCTTGAGCTCTTGACGCTGCCTAAGGCTGGCATGAGCTGCATGTTGGGTTTTGATGTCCATCCTGCAGTCACAGTGAGCATGCAGAGCTCACTGCCACGCAGAGCCAGGTTTAAGGGGAGTTGCCCTTATCTGACATCCATCGATTTAGGCCTTTAATCTGGGAAGGAATTTGCTGCAGGTCACGGGAAGCCAAAGGATAATTCCACAATCCTCGTCGTGTCCCAGTCCTGCAGCATCAGCCTCTCGGACATGTTTTTCACCAATGCAGATATCCGTGTGCTTCTGGATGAGGGAACCAGTCCCTCACCTCAGTTCCCTTGCACCCACTGACCCCTGAAACCTGGAACCTTTTTTGGAAAAAAAGGATTTAAATGCTAAAAGCCAGAGGGCAGGAAGCAGAACCCACCCCCCCTAGCTCTAGTGGCACTGCTGGAATCAAGTGCCATGGAGTGAGAAGGATGAGATGGGGAAACCCAAGATAAACAGGTTCATGTCATTGCTGGTATCCCAAGCCAGCAGTAACTCTGCTCCCTCGTGAGAGTAACCCTCCCTGAGCTGGGGAGCTGGACTGCTTGTGGAGCTACAACAAAGGATTCAAACGTGTTTCCTCTTGGAACAGGATGAAGTGAACCATCTGCAGCCCCATCCTGCGGGCAGGTTGTCATCCCCCCTCTCCCTGCCTCCCTCCAGAGCAGCAGCTCTGCTTCTCATCCACATCCACTCTCGCCTTTGAAAGCCAAGCTTCCTGCTCTGGGCTATTTCTGACCTCCAGAGCCAAGCTGCCAAGTACCCAAGGATGAGCTAGCCAAGGGGGGCTGCTGGGGCAAGGCAAGGATTGGCAGGGACCCGGGGTGCTGAGGGCACTTTTCTCATTGAAATGAGGCAAGATCACAGAATCATAGAATGGTTTGGGTTGGAAGGGACCTTAAAGATCATCTACTTCCAACCCCCAAGATGCTTTCCTGGTCAGCTGTGTCCAAGCGGACAAAGCTTCTCTCATCCCCGTCCCAAGGGAAACAAGAAATTGCCATTTTTTGGCCCTCATTTTCAACATTCTGGTGCTTCTGCACGTGCATTTATTCCCTCCTATTCACACGGATGTATAACCAGGCAGCAGCTGTAATGTAATACCAGAGTCCTGTATATAACTCTGAAAACACCACTGGAGCAGCCCTATTATCGTGAGACCAATCTGAGCAGGAAATATTATCATTACCAGGGGGCATTATTTTTTCCAATCACACTTCATATCAGTTGTCATCAAACCCTGTGTTTTATATAGTGTTACAATAGCCACAGTTGCCATGAATTGTCTCTGGATGGACTGTAAGTATTAAAAACAAAATAAGAAGCATATGTTGGAATGTCTGAAACTAGCAGACAAAACTCAAGGCTTTGACAATGTTACGGGTTTTTTGGAAGGAGCCAGATTTTAGCAATAACATTCCACTTTTGTGAGTCTACCCACCAGCATCTAACCTGCCCTATAACATCTCACTTGAGTTTACAATTTCCTTCACCTCCTGTTCCTCTCTAATGTAAACTCTCTGGCTTTTCTCGAACATGTGGCTTGGAAGAGGAATAGCTCCAGCCTCCCAGGTGCCAACTGGAAATCTTCCTTCGCTGTGGACAAGCAAGAAAGCAATCTCCAATCTAAGGAAAGTGCTCATCCATAGCTCGTTTTTTTTTCCCTCCCCTCCTGTTCTAGCTGTAGCAAAATGTCAGAGGCATGATGCACACATTCCTTTGAAGCCATTCCATCGCCTGATGATCCATTTTGCTTACGAAAGGAATGTACGCTCGGTGCTGTGATTTTTGTTGGAAGGCCTCAGCAGCAAAGGAATAACTGCAAGGAACACTGCCAGGTTTCCCCCCCTTCCCTGCGCATTCCAAAACATCCATCCAGCGAGCAATAAATAGCAAAAAAATATTAATTACCCAAAGGAAGAATTCTCTCCTGAACAAATATTGGCTTTGTGACAAGAAGGAGCTTGTGAAATGTGTGTTTGCCTACCAAGCCCACTCAGTCTATTTCTGATTCCCAAAGAACATAATGACCTGTGCGCCAGATTTTATTTGGGCTTGTTTTTATTTTTTTGCATGGCCAGCAAGAATTGTAACAAACATACAGGAAGGAAAACACTCTATTGTTGCTTTTGGTCTTATGGTGGTTTTTGTTCTGTGTTTTTAACTGTGCTTCACTTCTGGAGCTGCACAGAGAAAAAAAAAAAATCCAGCAGTTATTCTTTTTTAACTTATTCATCAGTTCTCCCAGCTTTTCCTGAATTCATTTACTGCTTAAAAGTGTTCAGTAAAAGAGCTTGGGAGAAATCAGTTTTGAGTTACTGTATACTACACACAAACACAGAAGCACACTCATACTTTTATATATATATATATATATATATATCTATATTCACAGATACACGAGTAAGGGCTTGATTCTGGGGCCACATGGATTAATTTAAAAAGTATAAATATATAAAAGCCTCCAATCCACACTCCAAAACAAAAATGATGGTCTCCATCCTGTGCAAAGTGTTGTGCACAAGTGTCAGTCTTTGAAGAGCTTGCTGCAAGTGAAGGTGAATAACTGATTTTTTGGATCTGGTGGCAAACACCACCCACCCTCATCCCTGGCACCCAGCCTGCACGAGCTCAGCTCTTGGAGCTACTGCAAAGCAGGAGGTGTGATGAGCACGAGAGTGGCTGAACTGGACCAGAAAAAAGGTCCAGCCAGCCTAGAACCCAGCACAGCCAAGCGAAGATGCCATGGGAGGGATGTAAAATGCTGTCCCCAGGGTCTCCCCCAGCCTCAGCCTCTCACAGCTCAAGGACTGCCTGAGCTGGATGTGGGGTTTCTGCTTTTAATAACCCTTTGCCACCAACTTCTCCAATCTCCCTTGAACCTGCAAACTGAGAAATTTCCTGCAGACTGGGAGGGAAAGAGGAGAACTGGGAAAAGGGGATGTTTCTGCTCCCACTTTGGTTTCTTTCTGCCTAGTGTAGGTCACCCTACTGCAAAACTCCCATGGCATTTCCCCAGCAGGTCCCACAACCTTCACAGGTTATGTCCCTTTGTAACAGGCTCAAATCTTTTGGTCTAACAGGAGCTAAAAAACCATGTTGGCATTTGCTCCTTGCCCGACTTTTTTGGGGGCTATTCTTTTGGGAAAACAAGTGAACAAACACACAAAAAACATCACTTGGACAGGCACTTGGAGGAAACCAGGAGGGAGTTCAGGTCTGTGCAGCCCCAGGGCTTGGTTACCACAGTCCCAGGACATGGAATGCCAGCCCTCTCCTGCAGAACAGCACGGCAGTGACATTTGGAGTCTAAGTAAAATGATGGCAGCCTTCCTGAAAGCAAAGTCTGCTTCAAAACACTCAGAGGAGACCACCCAGAGAAGACATGCCTGGAGTTCCCCACGAGCAAATCTCTTACATCCTAAGCTATCCCTCATCTAAGTTGCCCAAGGCAGGACAAGATCCATTCATAGGTTGTGCCCTTCCCTGCTGCGGGGAGCCGGTTGTATTGTAAAGGCAGTCAGCAGTTAGGAGCAGTTACATAGAATTATTTATCCACATAGAGATCTTTTCATGAACAGAATAGTAAATCTTTTCATTCAACAATTTTTAGACAAAAGATATTTGTTAATGTGACATTTTTCAGCTGTATCAGTGCAAACATCCATCCATTTAGTTTTTCACACACAGAAAACTTCTTTCTTGCTGTTTGCAAAAAGAAAAGGGAGCGAGGGTGAATGAAAACTGAAAGTATTTTTGTTGTTGTTGTTGTGTTGTTGATTGGGGTCTGTTTTGCTGCAAAATAAAAAAAAGGTCAAAATAAGATGATGCTATGAGCCTTTAATTTAGGAGAAAGGTCATTTTTAACCATCTAAAATCACTTGATTCAATAAGTGTTGCCCAGATCCAGTGTCATGCTNAGTTATTCTTTTTTAACTTATTCATCAGTTCTCCCAGCTTTTCCTGAATTCATTTACTGCTTAAAAGTGTTCAGTAAAAGAGCTTGGGAGAAATCAGTTTTGAGTTACTGTATACTACACACAAACACAGAAGCACACTCATACTTTTATATATATATATATATATATATATCTATATTCACAGATACACGAGAAAGGGTTTG
>VZRV01000142.1:277410-312442 GCA_013398115.1 Falcunculus frontatus
GGAGGGATGTAAAATGCTGTCCCCAGGGTCTCCCCCAGCCTCAGCCTCTCACAGCTCAAGGACTGCCTGAGCTGGATGTGGGGTTTCTGCTTTTAATAACCCTTTGCCACCAACTTCTCCAATCTCCCTTGAACCTGCAAACTGAGAAATTTCCTGCAGACTGGGAGGGAAAGAGGAGAACTGGGAAAAGGGGATGTTTCTGCTCCCACTTTGGTTTCTTTCTGCCTAGTGTAGGTCACCCTACTGCAAAACTCCCATGGCATTTCCCCAGCAGGTCCCACAACCTTCACAGGTTATGTCCCTTTGTAACAGGCTCAAATCTTTTGGTCTAACAGGAGCTAAAAAACCATGTTGGCATTTGCTCCTTGCCCGACTTTTTTGGGGGCTATTCTTTTGGGAAAACAAGTGAACAAATACACAAAAACCATCACTTGGACAGGCACTTGGAGGAAACCAGGAGGGAGTTCAGGTCTGTGCAGCCCCAGGGCTTGGTTACCACAGTCCCAGGACATGGAATGCCAGCCCTCTCCTGCAGAACAGCACGGCAGTGACATTTGGAGTCTAAGTAAAATGATGGCAGCCTTCCTGAAAGCAAAGTCTGCTTCAAAACACTCAGAGGAGACCACCCAGAGAAGACATGCCTGGAGTTCCCCACGAGCAAATCTCTTACATCCTAAGCTATCCCTCATCTAAGTTGCCCAAGGCAGGACAAGATCCATTCATAGGTTGTGCCCTTCCCTGCTGCGGGGAGCCGGTTGTATTGTAAAGGCAGTCAGCAGTTAGGAGCAGTTACATAGAATTATTTATCCACATAGAGATCTTTTCATGAACAGAATAGTAAATCTTTTCATTCAACAATTTTTAGACAAAAGATATTTGTTAATGTGACATTTTTCAGCTGTATCAGTGCAAACATCCATCCATTTAGTTTTTCACACACAGAAAACTTCTTTCTTGCTGTTTGCAAAAAGAAAAGGGAGCGAGGGTGAATGAAAACTGAAAGTATTTTTGTTGTTGTTGTTGTGTTGTTGATTGGGGTCTGTTTTGCTGCAAAATAAAAAAAAGGTCAAAATAAGATGATGCTATGAGCCTTTAATTTAGGAGAAAGGTCATTTTTAACCATCTAAAATCACTTGATTCAATAAGTGTTGCCCAGATCCAGTGTCATGCTTTGCTCATCAGATTTCAGGAGACACTCAGCACAGTAGATCACCCTGCCATGTCTTATCAGCCAAACTAAACGTTGTGGTTCCACCATGAGGAATATCACAACAGGAATACTCTTCACAGAATACTCTTGTAGGACCGTGAGCAGTGCTGCTGGTTTTTGGGGAGGTGCAGAAAAGCAGAGCAAAAAGACTGGGAGACCAGGAAAGGGATTGCAAAGGTCAGTAGCATCCATTGGGATGCTTTGGGGCTGAGACCCACCCAGTTTTACCTCCCCTTCCTCACCTTCATCGTGGTGACTGTATAACGGGAGGGATGCCATCTTCTCTGCTTGTCATGTTTACTCTGAATTTGTGCTGTGGAGTCACAATTTCTGATCACTGTCTTTTTTTCCCCCCCTTAGCTTGTCTACCCTTTCAACAGGATTCCTTTGCCCTCCACCAGTGGATGTGAGAGGGGATTAAAAAGTGATTCAGCTGGAAAAAACTGCCAGGAATTGAGACAAACAATTCATTAAATTGTTTTCTGCACAAAAAAATCCAGATTCTGGCTTGAATTTCTAGAGCTGGAATACCACCCAGGGGATTATGTGCAGTTATCTCCAGCCGCTGGGTATTCATCTTTCCTCCTGTTGTGTTTCTCTGATCATCAGTGGGTTGTAGCAGAAGATAAATTTCTTCCAGTTTGATGCTATTCCTGGGGCTTCTGTGGCATTCCCACACAAAACTTTAATTGTCATGAACACCTTGAAATTTACTTGGCATAAAGAAATGAGCTGATTTGATAAACAACACTCACCGCACCAAAGTAAGCACAGACTTGATTTCTATCGTGCAAAATCAGATGTGGTGTCAGAGTCAGAATAGCAAACAGGAGGTTTCATGGGAAAGGCTGCTTGTTTGCAGCAGGTAGGATGCCTTTGAATATTTTGTGTGTGACTCATTCAACAAGAGCAGACACCCAAATTGCCCATCTGAGCAAGTCTCCCTGGTCTCCCTCTGCAGTCACTGCAGATCTCATCAAGGGAGACTGGGACTCCTCCACGAGCAGGCAGCTAAACCTGGCCTGATGTCCCATGCTCTCAAGCCTGACCACGGCAGTGTCCCTGTGGCTGGCAGAGGTGCTGGGTTGTAGAGTGTGATGGGGTGAATGGGTTTTTTTCATGTTGGAGCAATTCTGGGCTTCTGGTGTGCTGGAGGGCATGTTAACAGCAGAAATGATAAACCCAGACCTTGTGCCTCTGCAGGAATAAACCTCTTGGTTCTGTGTCAGGTTTAACCCCGCCCAGATCTGGGTTCAGTGTGAGCTTTCTCATTTGATGCAACACATTCAGGAACACCTGGTGGTTTGTCATGTTCCCACCTTAGAGAAGTTGCACCCTCAGCTTCCTCAGGCTGTGTGCAAAGCCTTGACTCTGCCAGGAAGATCTGGCCAAAATCTCATTACCCTTGGTCAAACCTTGAGTTGGCAGCTGGCTGTCTTTGAGGTAAGACATTCCCCTCCCTGATCCTGGTGTCCAGCTGAGTGGGGATCAGAGATTGTCTGCTCACCACACTTTGGGCGCTAGGGGAAGGACAGACCTCCTAAATTACAGAATCGTGAAACCATACAGTTGTTCAGGTTGGAAAAGACCTTTAAGATCATCAATTGCAGCAGTGCCAAGTCCACCATTAAACCCTGTCCCTCAGCACCACAGCTGCAAATCTTTTATGAACCTTTGGGGATGGTCACTCCACCACTGTCCTGGGCAGCCCCTTATGATACCTGACAACACTTTCAGTGAAGAATTTTTCCCTATATCCAGTCTAAACCTCCCCTGGTGCGCCTTGAGGCCGTTTCGTTCTCCTATTAGACAACCATGGCCGTGGGGAAGGTGAGGACATGGAGCTAAGGCCAGACGGATCTCTACCAAAGGATTAATTCCTCTGCCCCCTAAGCTTCAAAGGGAGTAACTTCCTGTCTTGCCAGCAGGAAAACATCTCTTTTTGGCCAAGCAGTCCTGTGAACCTCTTGGACTGGTCAGGAATTGCGAGGAGGAGCAGGTCTGGTTTAGCTGAAAGACAAATCACTGTTCCCAACTGGCCCCTGGAGCTGTCAATACCCTGACCACACCTGGGCATTCCCGACAAAAAAATCCAGTTTTCACCCATGCACTGCTTTGAAATCCACCAAAATGCACAATTTCCACTTCCTGCCCTTCTTGCGTGGTGATTATCTGTATTTCAGGTGCACGAAGACCTCAGGTGTGGCATGTGTTTTCTCCTGCCAAGGCAGAGACAGCCTGTCTTATCCCTGTGTCCTGCATCCTCTAACATAATGTGGTGTCACTGCAAACGAACCTGAATTTCGTGTAGCATCAGACTTTCTAAAATCCAATCTTGACCCAGTCTTGTATTCTGAATAGATTAGAGGCTATTTTGCCGGGTTTTTTTAACAAAAGAAACCCTAGCCCACTGAAAAATATTTGAGGGAAATTGCAAATGTTATGCTTGTCTGAACAGGAGTCACTCTGGGAAACACACTACAGACATACTAATTTCTGAGAGATTCCCCCCACCTTCCCCCCCATTCTGTGTGTAACTCAGACGAGGAATGTTCTGGTTTAGCTTATTCCCATCTTCTAATGCACACACACTGCTTATCAGAGATGCTCTAGTTAAGGTGGAGGAAATTAAGGTGACCTCTACTAGTTCAGGTCTTTATGCAATTTGAGATGGTCATTAGTCACATATCTTGGCATGCAGTGAATTAAGGGCTCCGACTTACAGAGTATCTCAGACCTTTTGTTTTGTATTTTGCTCTCCTTTGTGTGACTGAACACCCAAGAAGGTTGGTTTATTCATCTGACTCTTAAAACTGATTACTTTATACAATTTAAAACAATAATATACAATTTAAAAATCTGTATGTCTTCTCTGGCTCTTTTAGCTAATTACGTGTGAAAAGTCCTTCCAGACTCGGTGGGAAGAATGTTTCTCAGCTATTAATCAAGCCATTGATTTAGGAATTTTGCTCAGGGAAAGAACTTAGCCCTCACGCAGGGAAAAGACCATAAATCTGCGAGAGGAAGAACTTCTGGGGCTCTGTTACTCATCCTCTTCCTGCCTGTGTGAATAGAGTGACTTTTGCAGACCAGATGCAGCAGTCAGCACCGCAAGAGTGGCAGGGAATTCCCTGCTTCCCTCTCGGCATGAAGGAGACACAATTTGAACATGTGTGGCTGCAGCCAAGGAAGAAAAGGCAGAAAACAAGGTAAAAATCACCCCTGGGCTCTGCAGTTGTGCTAAGACACGCCCACGGATGGACAACAGAAAATGTTTTTGTTCATGAAATATCCTGGGCTGGAAGGGACCCACAAGGATCATTAAGTCCAACTCCTGGCCCTGAACAGGACACCCCAAGAGTCACACTGTGTGCCTGAGAGCATTTTCCAAACAATTCTTGAGGTCTGTCAGGCTTGGTGCTGTGACCACTGCCCTGGGGAGCATCTTCCAGTGCCCAGCCACCCTCTGGGTGAAGAACCTTTCCCTAATAAAGTGGTGGGACACCCACACTTGTCCCATACATGGCTCTAAACCCTGCACAATGAGATGCCACCACACTTCCCTTTGCAACACACCCGGACCCTAATCCCCAGGCTTCACAGACCACCTCCTCCTCCTCCACCCCCTCACCCCACCCTGGCCGGTGCTTTCACCAAGGCTGAGGTGCCCCTGGGGACAAAAACCCAACAAAAAAAGCTCGGTAACTGCAAAAAGGAGCAGCCAGGGGTTGTTGGGAACGCCCTGAATTTGTGCCTTTATGGCTAAAAAGGGCTGTGCACAGCTGATCTGGGTGAGTTATCTCACTGTTAAACAAATCCTCCTGTTTGGGAAAACATTGCTCAAGAGCAAAAGGGCCAGTAATTGCTTTTAGAAGCTGATTTTTTGTGTGGGCTTACACACTTTTTGCCTCTGTCCTAAGAAGCACAACTCCCACTGACTTACTAGAAATATTACGAACTGGTGACTCAATTTCTAAGAATAATTTTGGATGTTTCTATTTATAGGTACCAGCCCTAAGCTCAAAAGCACTGGCAACACCCAATCATCTATTCTTCCACCATGCTTTGATATCACACTGAAATAGCCTGGAAGTCAACACTTTCCACTGTTCCTTGTTTCTGGATATCTGCACTTTCCAACCCAGATAGCTCACAGCACTTGATTGCTCAGGAAGAGACATGAGCCATCAACTATTTTCAGGAAGTGCCTGGAAGCCCAGTTTAAAATAGAAGTGGAGATGCTGGTGGACAGATGCAAAGTCATCCTTCCGTGGTGGATTAAAGACGTTAAAGAGCATTTCTGAGGGGCAGCTGGTGGGCTGGGAGTGTCACTGGTGGAAAGGATGCGGGTAAAGGAAGTTCTGTTGCAGGGCTGAGCATGAAGAGGCAGAGGATGGAGAAGGAAAGGATGGAGGGACAAGGCAGGGCATGGAGAGGTAGAGGTTGGAAAGGCAGGGCATGGTCAGGCAACCTTGAAATTATTGCAACTTATGGCACCTAAAAACCCTTCAGAAATGTCCCCAGAGATGAATAATCAGAGCCACTCCAATCACTTTTGACTGTACTTTTCAAATGTAACCCATGATTTTTAGAGGACAGACAGAATCATAGAATCACTAAGGTTGGAAAAGCTCTCTGAGGTCATTGAGTCCAACCCTTAACCCAGCACTGCCAAGGCTAAACCCTGTCCGCAAGTGCCACATCTACATGTCCTTTAAATCTCTCCAGAAGTGGTCACTCCACCACTGGCAGTGTCAATACTTGCCAGACATTGAAATATTTAGGCTAGAAAGTCACTTTTGAGCATTTAGACCAAAGAAACCAGTAGGGCATATCTGTAACCAAATAATGAAAATAGACACCTACATGATTTTAAAACTCTGCAGAAAGCAGAGATATCTACTTGTTACAGGAATCTCCCAAGCCATGTAGTGTCCTTTTTTTAGGATTATAGCACACCTGTTGCTTTAGGGCAAAAAACCTGCTTGCTCATGTTTATTATTCAGAGGGGTGATCCCATTGGGAAGGTGCTGGGGGAGGGATGGGCTGCACTTCCCCCTCCACAGCACTCAGCATGGCATCCCCACACCCCCAGCCATCGCCCACACACCGAGGTGAGGTTACAGAAGAAACTCTGAAGGTTCTCTCGCCCTTCCTCCATGCTGCCCTGGGCTTGGGGTGAGAGGCAGGATGCTGGACGTCAGCGCGTGACTCATCCTCTGGGAAACTGAGCGTGGTGTGGCTTTCTGAGGAAAGAACCCATGAGTAAGGGCTTTTTTTCCTTCTCTCTCACTTTTTTCTTTTTTTTTTCTTTTCTCTCTTTTTTTTTTTTTTTAATTTTTCGAGGGGAATTGGGCAATGCAGAACAGCGGCACATCGATGAAGGTTACATCAGGTTGGCAGGGAAGAAGGGCACTGCAAGAGCCCCAGTGTTTCCCCCTTGCTCAGAAGCCACAGAGGTTAATGCTGTGGTTGGGGGATGTTGCTTTCACTGGTTACAAAAGCTCATTTTGAGCAAAAAGAAATGATATGAAATAAAATGCAGTCATTTCTCAGAAGTTGTTGTCTCTCCTGAAAGGGTAGATTTGAACAATATTATTTTAATCAAGTGTTTGGCTGCTGCAGGATGTTGTAAGGAGGCTGGGATACGCATGGATCAAAACAGGTCTGAACCAGCTTTGCAAAACCAATAATGTGTATTTCCTTATAGGATTTCAATTTATTTATTTTTACCAGTTCTGCTTAATTACTGGTTTAGATGGCAAAACCAGTCCATCTCTGATTTTTAGGAGAGATGAAACAAGCCTTTCAGTAGCAGCACCTCCCTGCCACACCAGGTGCTGTGAACCTGTTGCTATTAGGAATTATTAGTCACGAAGAGGCTGTCAGTGTGCTGATGTGCCTGGATGGGTTGCGCTTTTTGTGGGATATCTTCTGCTCAACACCCTCTCTGAACATCCTCCTGCCATCAGCTGGCCAGCCTGACCCAGGGACTGCTCACTGACTGCTCCTGGGCACAGTGACACGAGTTAGCACTGTGCTAACACTCACACCAGCTCATTTTGGGTATCAGAGGTGACCCAACAGCCCCACAACGGGAGGAAAGTGACCTCCAAGAGGGGCTGCACTCGGTGTCATGGGCAAGGCTGGTGGGACCTGGCATCTTCTGCCAGCATGGAGGGTCTCAGAGGTGATGTGAGCCCACAGCCCTGCCCACAGTGAGCTGGGGTCCTGCCAAAGAGCCCTCCACATTGCATTTCCCAGAAATAAAGCAGAAAGACAAGAAAAACTCAACCAAGTTTTCTAATAGGTGCAGGAAGGCTGGAGTAGCTATTTCACCTGCTCACATTATGCCTAATGAAGGGGTTAAAAATAAAAGGGAAGGAGTCAGGGCAGGGGACACATCCCTGTGACAGGACAGCTTCAGTTAATGGGTCTGGGCAGGGGGATTGTGACAATATCCCCCCAAATAACTACCCAGCTTTTGCAGCAGAGGTCACCCCATTGGCAGGGCTGGCACAGACGTGGTTAAGGTCCGTGCAGGTGTTTCCCTGTAATAGGCACTGTCAGGTGCCTTTGCCGCCTCGATGACCATCTGGTTACGATAAAGAATGGTTTATGGGATCTCATCCTGGGTTTTGATGACTATAACATAAGTATTGAGGGCCTGTAAGGTACGGCTTCGTAAAAATAACAGCTTAATAATGAGAACGACTTTCCCCTTCCAGAACAGGGCAAATTCAGGTGTATTTTTCCCTTCCATGAGGATTGTAAAATGAGACAGAAGAGACCCAGTCACCTAGGAGGGAAAAAAACCCCACAATCCCACAAACTTCTCAGAACTTACAGCAAGGTGCAAGCACAGCTTGAAACTTCTGCAGGGCAGGACTGAATCCCAGCCTCCAACTTGAAGAAGGGGAAACTGAGGCACAGAGGTGTGAAACAGCTGGAACAGCATCATCCAGGCAGCCAGTGTCAGCACAGGAACCTCAGCTCTCACTACTCCTGCACTCCTGTAATTAAAGACATCAGCACAGCTACCCAAAGGTTGGCACCCTTTACCATGGATCTGTCTTGATCTTTCAAACTCTTTTTTGTATTTCAAAAAGGCATTAACTCTCTTCATTTCCAGTTTCTCAGTGGTTTACAGAATATCAGGGCAGTTTGTAATATATAGGACTCTCTCCTTTCAAGAAATGCTTCCTAGGTCTGGTCCAAAATTGTTTTATTTTCTAACAAAGGTATGGGGGACTTTCTGCTATGCATTTCTCGGGGACACTGAAATCTTGGATGTGTAAAATCAATGCTTTTGAGGTTTTCCTTGGGCATTCCTCTCAAAAAAAATTCTGAATTTTGCTCTTGCAAAAAAACCCAACAACCCACACCAAACAAGAACAGAAAAGAAACAAACAAAACCAAACCAACCAAGCAACCAAAAAACCCCGGAAGTTTTTCATGTGACTATTTTGAAGGAAAGACTGAAAATTCAGGTAGCTGAATATTTACAGGCAACAGAGACAGTAATTTCACCTGAAAACAGGGGACTAGGACCATCCTTTGGAGGCACCTGTTTCTACAGAGCGGTGGGCTGGGCACACAAGCCCAAGCTTGAGCCTTGGAGAAGTGGGATCAGCTGGGACTGCAGCCTCCCAGGGAGCAGGGACATCCAAAGACCTGATCCTCTCCTAGCCCTTCTTCTGCAAACCAATCAGCAAAGAGTGGAGCCATCACGAAATGACACCTGGCCAAGAGCCAGGGTGGGCCGGGGATTCCAGCCTGACCCTCACAGCACTCAAACCCTGCTTGGATAGCACAGAGAATAGCTCTTTGCATGGGGGGCTTGGTGGTCCCAGAGGCAGGGAGGGCATCACTCCCATCCTTTGTCTGCCAGGGAAAACTTCCTCTCTTTTTCCTTTTTAGAGCCAAGCCAACTCCTGGTGTCCTGAGACAAGCAAGGGGAGCTCTGGATTGGGCCAGGGCACTGGAGACCATTGGCTGCACATCTGGGAGGAGGTAGGGGTGGGATTATCTTTCTTATGCCTCCAGTTTGACCTCTTTGCCAGCAGATTGTTCTGATTTTCCACATGGAGGAATCTAGGGACCCTCTTGAAAGTTCAAATTCCCGGCGTCTTCCCTGCCGGCAGCAGCAGAGCTCTGGGCTCTGGCAAAGCCCTCACAGGGAGCTGGGCTGCACAGCAGCGTCACTGACCCAGATTGCTTCATGCACAAATTTGGACATTTCATGTCATTTTTACACTGGGCCACGCGGTCTTTCTGCTAGTCAAAAATTTCCATGGAAAAGTAGGAATTTGAGTTTGCATTTTTTCTGTTGTTTTTTTATCACCTCGCCAAAAGACCTGAGGGAAATTGCTGAGATGATTTCAAGTCGAAGCAATTCCATTTTTCTTATTGCAACAGAATTTTCTTGCAAAATTTGCGAGCAGTTAACAACCAAAAAGCTTAACAAGTGGAAAACAAGAAACAGGGCTATTTCTCTCAGATTTTTCCTTAGCTCAGAAAAACAAAACATTTCCATCTTTAGTCAACCTGAATTCATACAATCTTTTATTATTTTTTTTTTTTTAACTTGCTTGGGTCAGCCAGCAAACCTGAAAGATCAGCTCTTTGCACAGCTTCATCTAACAACCTCCTTGACTTCCTCTGTGCTGGTGCAAAACCCTGGGCTTGGCTCAGCCAAGGATTGTCCATCAGTGCAGCACAACACAATGCTGTAAAACACATGGGAATATCAAGCACTGTCCTTCTGCCTTTTCCAGCTCTAAGGAAGCACTGGGGCATCCAAAACCAGAACTTCCCAGCCCGTGGCTGGAGCACAGAGTCTCCACAATCACGTATCTTAATAACAGGTCTGCCCCAGCACAGGAGTGCTCTGTGGCATGCACGTTATTGCTCCATCTGCCCTGGCTGCAAACATTTATTATTCTCCATGACACACGTTGTAAAATTGCACTGAGGGAACCACGTCTAGTTAGTAATTTCCATTCAGATGAGCTGAAGGAATTAATGAATTTGGAAGATCTCAGATCTTTGGAGATAGGAACAGGCGATGGCACGCTTGAAAATAATCACCCTCAACTGTGCCCAAGCTTGAAACCACCCTACTAATCACAGGCAGCCAGAGTGCTTATCGGGGCAGAGGGAGAGCTCAAGCACCATTCGAACTCTCTAATAATGGTAAATGATTCCGCAAACGCACGTGTTCAGGGCTCGGACTGCTTCCAAAGCTAAGTGCTTATGAAAACTTGAAGTGCTCCACTGGTTTTAAATCACTGTGCAGGGCTGACTGATTTAAACTACCAGAGCACTTCTCTTTTCCTTGCATTTTCTTCTCCCCCCCACCCTCCCCTTTCCTTTCTTTTTTTTTTTTTTTATGAACACTTCGATTTGGAAGCAAGTCAAACGCTTCAGTTTAGCGGTTCAAGACCATATTGAACCGATTTAGAAATATGTCAAAAAAAGAAACAGTAAATTACAGTTTAAAACTCTTTTGTTTCAGAGCATTTAAGAAGCAGAGGCTGCAGCTAGAGCTGGGATGTATTAGCAGGGGCTGGAAGACAGTGCTGGTTGAAAGCATGGACGCTTATCTGTTTGATCACATACCTACTGCAGGACAGATCTGCCCATGTGGTGCTCCCTGCCCTGCACCTTTGATGTGCTGACTTTTTTCTCTGATCCTCAGTGGCCTCTTGCAGCAACTGGAAAAGCTCCTCCGTTGTAGGTGCAGTGCTAAAAAGGGCCTGAAATTTAAGTGCTGTGCATGGAATTGTACAAGGATGCAGCCCTCATACGGGGTTTTTAGATGAGCAGTGTTGAAGTCTTGGCAGCCTCCAATGCCGACAGCATCACAACCCAAAAGTGAAACTTTCTGGTGGATTCAAAACTCTCAAAAGACAGAATAAAACTGAAGCAGACAGCATAAATAATGGAAAAGTGAATTAGGCTTTAAAAATTCTGTCCTGTTTAATAATTCAGACTGATTATAACATGCTGAAAGGAACTTTTTTTTTAATTACTCCTAGCCTAGCAATCTCCCATTAGTGCACACACATCTCCATCAAAAATCATCAGCTAACAAGAGCTGCATTAGTGAGAGACAAGTGGCAAAGTACATCACTTTGGATGTTTATTCACACCAAGGACAAGCCCTGCTCAGCCTTCCCACACCTACAGATGTGTTCAGGATGGAGGAGATGCCACGGCCTCCAGGACCACAGCCCTGCCCTGGCTGCATAAAACATTTAAAATGAAACTCCCTGGGAGCCAGTCAATCGAAATTGCTCGTCACCCTGGCTGGGACACGAGTGCAGCGGGAAGGAAGCCGAGCGCACGGTCGCAGGATGGAGCTGAGGTTTCCCTCTCATGTCATGTGGCGAGGTTGAGGCACTGATACAGCCACATCCAGTGGGGGAATCGAGGACATGGGAGCACGCCAGGCTGAGTGCTGAAGGCAAAATCAGCAGAGCCTGAAGGATGAGTCTTCCATCCCTGAAATGATGGTAATCCTTGTTTGGTGACTCAGCCTGTGCACCCTGCCTTAGGATGCTGTAGGTGGAGAGAGGTGTCGGCTGCTGCTGGCATTGACTTGACAGTGGAGGCTGAAACACAGGCAGACCATCAGCATTCCCATCACCAAGAGCCTGGTTTTCCTCCTACCAGAGCAAGGAACTGCGGTGGTGAGAGCAGGGAAGCATCACCTGGGTGATGATTTCCACGAGACGTGGAACCAAATGGCATGTGGGTGAGGAGCAAAGCTCCGGAGATGTCAGAAGGGAGGAGAGCAGATGGCAAGAGACGAGTGGTAGGTGTCATGATTGATAGCTGAGAGCTCTAGGTGGCTGAGTCCAGCTGAGTCACAAGCACTGGCACGGCTGGAGGCAACGGGACAGTGGAGTAGCCGAGGAGCGTACGCCTGAGGAGCAGGGGAACAAGCACAGAGGACTCTTTTGTACTGGGAGGTGAGCGTGGCTC
Organism: Falcunculus frontatus; assembly: GCA_013398115.1. Lineage (NCBI taxonomy): Eukaryota > Metazoa > Chordata > Aves > Passeriformes > Falcunculus > Falcunculus frontatus. Next base: position 289,610 of record VZRV01000142.1, read on the forward strand.
CGCTTGCACGACTCAAACCTGTGGTCACAGGAGCCAGGCTGTGCTCTGAGGCTGCAGCCAGACTCATTTAGCATTTTGAGGGCCGTAATTTACAAGCAAATATAAATACTGGCCACCCACAGAATATACCCAGCTCCCGCGGCAAAGCTGGTGGGTGGGGAAGCACGGCCACCCCTCAGCCACTGCCTTCCCTGTGCCATCTGGCTTGCTGTTGCCAGGCCCGTGATGGCCATCTGCCTTGGGGCTGCCATGGAGAAAGTTAATTATATTTTTCTGTAGACTCGCCACGGCAGCTGGAGATGCCAACCCAGCATACGTGAATAAATCACGCCCAAATTCCATTGCCAGAACTCAAAGGGAAGTTGTTCCTGCGTTAGCCATGCTTCAGCCTCACCACACCAGCAAGGACAAGGCTTTCCAAGTGTTTAGGAGCAGCTGCTGTGTCATGCTTAGGCTTTGCCATGATGTCTCAGTGCGAGGGAAGCTCTCCTCTATCAGAGGATGTGTGGTGGGTCAGCCTGCTTCAAATCCTGCCTGGACTTGCTGGGGGACAGGAGGAAACAGCCCTTCACCTGATCTCCCAGTTCCCACATCCATCAAGAGAACACAGCCATTCCCACTTCCTTTGAAAAATGCCTCAAGCAGGAAAAAATAGTGTAAGGACAGAGTACAAGAAAAACAGAGCTTTCTTTGGCTCTGTTAAAATGCCTGTGAGACAACGCAGCTGCGCAGGGGCACCGAACAAATAATTTTCTTTGCAAAACCTCACCTTTTTGCACCAACCAATATTCATTAACTACCTTCAGCTAATCACAACTCACAGACATCCTCAGTACCACCACTGGGACATTAGCACAGTCCTGAGCCCAAACCAAGCATCTTTCCTTTGGCTCCTGGGGGGTACAGAGGCAATGCCACGCTCTTGCACCGAGGCCATTCCAGGCTGGCATCCCTGCACTCACCATCCTGTGCTGTGCTGACAAAACTGCATATTTTCATTTTGCTTCATAGGTGAACCTCCAGGGATCAGACCTTTCCTCCCCAGTGATTTTCAGGGCACCAAACCTATTCTGACAGACACTCGAGGGTCCTGTTTTCGTTTAGGTCTGGAGGAAGCTGCGTTGTCCTCACACAAAAGAAGCACCAGGGCATGGATTAAACCCTCTCAAGAGACGGGAGTTTTCCAAACTGCCTCATAAAGGGAGCAGCACGTTGTGAGAGAGAAAGCTCCTTTGTTTTGGATAGCAGCTGTAATCTCCACATCAAGCACATGTTGGAATTCGTAAGTGGCCATTTAGCCATATTCTGACAGCAGAACAAGCAACCTCGGGGCGGCAGCCAGGCCTATTTATAGAGAGGAGGTTTGAGGTAATATCCTTACCTTGGATGCACTGTCTCCACTTAAGAGCCCAGCTTATGAGGGAAAGTGATGCCAGACAGGCAGCCAGCAAGGAAGGAAAAGAGTCACAGCTCACTCTGCCTGGCTTGCTCTGCAGCAGAGCAAATTATGTTTTACAGCAACAATAGAATTCTCTGAAAACTCAGTTTCTTCCCAGGTCTAACAAGAAAAGGAATGGCAGAAGATAAACAGCTGGAGAGCTTCCTCAGGCCAAACCTGCACAAGCTTATCAAGTTAATGTATCACTGTTGTCACAGCACAGGAGCGTTGGGAAATCATGAGCTGCCCAGGAGGTCAGAGATCTGCCCACAAAATGTGCTGACCTTTTTCTTGTTGACGTTACTGATGACACCAAACAGCTTGGGAAAGCTCTTGGGACACTCATTGAGTGTCATCATGAATTGGGGCTGTCCCCCCATATTGCGTCAAATATCGATGCTTCGAGTGCTCTGAGGCCAAGGTATTTGGTGAGGCTCAAGCAGTGCCAACTTTGGTGTCCTGTACAGGTGGGGTGGGATCCAAGTCCAGCTGAAATCCCAGGGCTGGTCTGGGGCACCTGAGAAATGTGGATTTTTCCAAACCAAACAGGAATTGGGAACCCATGGAAAGCACGAGAAGGGGAGAGGACACTGAGGTGGTGGTGAGACACCTTAGGTTAGCAGAGGTCTTTGAAGGGCTGTACTCAGAATAAGACAGTGTAGATATGATAATTCAAGGGTAAACTGGGGCTTGAAATAAGGCATGGTGGGATGAGATTCAGCTCACAGACAAAAAAAAATCTAAATATAACCATTTTATTTAAATCTAAATATAACAATTTCATTTAAATTTATTGTTGCACTAACTGTGGGTCAGCCACAGGTGCTGCCTGGAGGGGGATCCCACTGGCCCCAGTGGGTAGTTACCTTCAGGTGTGTTGCACAGGTAAGGTCTTTATTCCAACACTGACCAGCCCAGCACTGATTTTTCCAAAGGAAGGATGTTCCTTTATACTGACTGCTGAACCTCAAACCTTCATGTCATACCTGTAATTAACATGGTCTACTTCTGAAGCTCCTCCTCCATGGAAGTAAGATGCTATCCCAGCCAGGGGACAAGCATTTTAACCCTCAGGTAAGGAAAAGAAGAATATATACAGGAATTTATATTTATAGGAATATCAATTCTAACATCAAAGTTGCTCTAAAAAGTTTTAAGAAGTTCCCAGCAGCATGTAGGAATGGGGGCAAATACCCCTCTGAGACACCTCTGAGTCCTTGTTCTCTTCTGCAAGTTAAAATTGCTGCTGCTGCTGCTGCAGGGACAGCTGAAAAAATCCTGGTGTGGGAAAGCAGGAGAAGCTGGCAGGTATCCAGCACCAGCTTCTGCCATGGGGGGAGTGTCCTGCTTTCCAGCAGATGTTTGGCTTTTACAGCTCCTGAACCCAGCTCCTTTATCTTCCTAGGACATCTCCAGCTACTCCTTTACTGCCTGAATTGAACAGAAGCAGGGACTGAACTGGGAGTATGCAGATTTTCTAATGTGCACACAAAAAGCAGCAGATTGAGGAGAAAATCCACATGCACATACACACACACGTGTGGGCACACGACATGCACGTTGAGCTGCTAAAAATAGCCAGATTCCTAAAGCCGATATAGTTTACAAGCCAAGAAAGTGAAAAGAAAGAATTTAAGGAAAAATGTGACTGATAATTACGAATTCAGTGAAGCATATTCTGTCTTTGCCCCAAAATCCAATGCATATGCACTACCTATAGGGTAGTGTCTGTGTGCCCACTCACAGAGTCAAACTTGGCACATTCAGAGGAAAGAAAAGCTTATTTTAACAATAAGTACAAAGGAGGAGTCAGAAATTGTAGGATATTGGTAAAAGAGGCAGAAGGACAGAGGGAAGAGCTGTTCAGTGAGAACCTCTGTGCTGTACTGGTGAAACAGCCCAGTGACAGAGTCTTACTGTGTGCTGAAAATTAAATACCTCCACTCCACCGGTACTTGTTGTGGTCATTAAGCAGCAAGTGACTCAAGCTAAATGGATAACTTGAACCCCAGGATTTTCACCAAGCTGCCTGAGGGCTGTTAGTATTGGATTTCATTATTTCCAGAGTGTCTGCGAGTTACAATTGGAGACTGTATCAATTCTAGCACAATAATAAACCGCTGATAAGTACATCAGTTCAAATGTACCAGATTAATAAAGACACTAATGTAGTCAATACCAATCAGCACCGGTTCATGGAAAGGAGATCCTGTCAAAGTAAACTTACCTTTTCCCTGTTGATAGGGACAACAGTGCTAATAGAGTTGGCACTTTATAAAGGTATCAGTAGCACAAGGTATTTTAAGCTGATTAAATCCACTTGGCATACGTAAAATCTGTTAAGAACTGGACATTTGATAGATCTCAAACTCTAATTGCAACAGGAGACAGTTCATTGAGCTCCTGTGCTTCTAGTGGTGCTTTGCAGAGTTGTTTTGGCCTTATACTTCAACCTCTTTTACTGATATTCTGGAAAAAAACCCATGTTACTACTGTCTGCAAGTGACGGGGAAATCTGGGAACTGCCGAAGAAAGAAGAGATTGGGGTAGAGGGACCCTTGATTGTGCTCATCACAGGCAGTCAATATTTAATATACATTGTACATCTATCTTTTGAGGAATGAAGATTTTCTGTTCACGTTTACTGTGCAGCACAGCGTCCCAGGAAGCAAAGATTTTGGAGAATATCTTCCAGGGGTTTAGAGGGCAAATTGAAGAAATGTTAATAAATTGGAGGGAGTCACAGGACTGGTGAAAGGATTTAAATACATATAGCTTGCACTGAAAGGCTTAAAGGGCCCTCAAGATGTATAGAAAAGCAAGGAAATAGCTTAGGGGTGACTCTGGTAGGGCATCAAAAGATGACAGAAGGACATTCTGCTTACCTGACATGAGCATAATAAGATTGGACATCAAAAAATTGAGATGGACAAATTTGTATTAGAAACAATATTTATTTATTTGTTTGTTTATTTATTTATTTATTTTTCCAACAATAAGAACTGTCAATCCCAGGAACCAATTTCTAAGGTTTGCACTTGATTTTCCATCTATAGATTTTTTTTTTTACTATGACATCTTTTTCTTTTTTTCCTAAACTATATACATTTAAGTGATAAACCCAGGAATTATTTCCTCCATGCCTTACAATGAATAAACCTAAATAAAATGTAAATCTATTAGGTTTATATGCACCCAGAATCCAAGAGATACCTAAAGGACCATGAAGTGACCTACTCTGCCTCTTAGACCTGGGATGGAAAGCCAGGATCAAAGAGCTCACCTGATGGAAAATTCACAGCTAAATCAGTCCTTCTGCAGGTCAGTCTTTATCTGCCAGGTCATGGACATTGTCTCCACTGTGTTTTGTCATTCTGCCTTTCAGGTTCTGCAGGATTTACCCAGATTCTGTGGTGTGCTTGAGCCCCTGAATGTGTTCATCCAGACTGGAGAATAGAGGAAATAAATCTGGAGTATTTCTGCAGTGTCCTCTAGTCTGGCTCTTCTGAGTCATCACTTAATGACATATTTAATCACATTAATGTTTTCCCTAGTCCTGGTGAGACTTACTTGTGTGCTTGACTTTATACTTTACCAGGTTGACCTACTATTTAATGTAAACCAGGTACAACCTGGAACTTCCTCCCTCTGAGCTCAGATAAATTTATCTCCTAATGCCTTAATGGTTACTGTGTCACATGCAAGAGCAGAACATGATAGCTGGATTTTTTTAATTAATTAGTTTGTCAAGCTTATTTTAAAAAGGAGAAACCCGAGCCTAAGTTTGCCTGTCAAGCAAAAAATACTATGGCTAGGTAGATTTTCCAAAGCATGAAATTCAAGAGGAGTTAGGTTTCCTTTTGTGCCTTTGAAGAGCTCTCCTTCGTGTCCAAGAGCTTCGTCTTGGCTAAAACGCTCCAGGCACTTCCCCACAGCCATTCCTGGGATGTTTGGCTGTTTCCAGGAGGCCCCGTGACCAAAGGACTCCTGTGCTGCCAAAATGTCACGGTGCTTATTGCAGCATCCCTAAGGTTCATCTCCAGTTTTTTTCCCCATATTTAAAGACTCAGTCACAGAAATGCCTTCGGCTACACACTGGGAATCAGACCACAACATGATGACTCTGACCTATTTTTCTGTCACAGCACATGTCTGGTTGACAGTGCCTCAAGAGCCCTGGAGTTTTCCAGCCAGCTGGGCTCGGAGCAAGGACAGTGGATATTTGACAGTGGACATTGAGAGTGGCCTTCCCAGCCTCTTCACTCAGTCCCAAACAAGATTTGAATGTAAGATGCTTGGTTTTGATTAGATAAGCAGGGTTTGGGTAGTTTGCACATGATATCCCTATAAAACATTCTCAGCAGTGATTCCAACAAAGCTGCTTTTCAGCGGAAGGAAAGGGAAATTCTCTGTGTCACCAGAGCATCCCAGGATGCAAAGATGAGGGGGAACCTATTGCAATACCAGCTCAGATGTTTTTGGAGTGCAGTTCAGCTGAATGGTAGAAAAATGAGATTTTAGATTTACTGGAAAAATTAACTTTATTAAATAGTTGACTAGTTATGGGCAAATGATGGAAGAAAACTTACATGAAAATGTCAAAACAAAGTCCGGAAATGTCTTATGAGAAATTTATAATAGAATCATGGAATGGTTTGGGTTGGAAGGGACCTTAAAAATCATCTACTTTCAATCCCCTGCCATGGGCAGGGCACCTTCCACCATCCCAGGTTGCTCCAAGCCCCACCCAACCTGGCCTTGGACACTTCCAGGGATGGGGCAGCCACAGCTTCTCTGGGCACCCTGTGCCAGGGCCTCACCACCTTCACAGGGAAGAATTTATTCCAAATAGCCAATCTAAACCTACTTTCTTAGTTTTAATTTCTTCTCCTTCTGTTGCTGGGGAGGAGTCTTACTTGCTTTGCGATCTCACCAAGCCTTGTATATGTGTCTTAAAACCTTCTATTGTCCTTCTGAGAGGGCATTTTCAATGTCAGTGCTCCTTAAAACATGAAAATTAACCTCCAAAACAACCCTTCAAGATGCATCCAGATGCTCCTCATGCAGCACGTCCTCCCTGATGTTATTCCATTTATGTTCCTTCTCCCTTTTTCCTTGCATCCTCTGCCCTTATGGAAATTGAAGTGCAAAATCCAACCTGGAAGCACAGGAGCCACATTTTGCCATCTTGCCTAAATTAAATCTCCAATCCCTCTACAGAGAGCCCAGCCAGCTTCAGTGGAGCCATGTGACAACGAGGACACAGCCACAGGCTGGGAATTCTAGAGCACCCTTCAAATGTTAGGGACTCAGGAGCACACTCTGTCCTAAGGAGTTTCCAGCCAGGACAGAGGAAGAGCAAGAAGTGAGGGGCAGTGCAGCAAAGGCTAATTCGTTCAGTGAACACTGATGTATCATGTATATTTTATTATTCCCGCTTTGTAGGATTCTCATAGGATTTCCTGGGAAAAAATTATGCAGCACATGAATATCCTGGGCTTGTCAGACTGCTGAAAATGCTCTGTATGGATGGGCTGAGCACACAGAACATCTGTGGCTGGGGCAGGCTGAAATCCCAGGCAAGTGTCTGACATCCCAAACACACAGAGCCTTGATCTCCGCTCAGAGACACACGGGCTGGCAGAGAAAACCTGGGGAAATATTAACCTCCCCCATTCCTCTCTCCTTTTTATTTCCTTACTTTGATGTTTTATAAGGAACCAAGACATCAGTTTTTAAGGATTGTTAGTGGGGGAAGGGAGCTCATTGTGACTGGCCATAGCTCAAGGAAGGCTTCAGGCACTAGGAGCCGTAGCTGATGTTTTGCCTAAATGTGATGCTAATTTAGCTGCCTATTTTCCTTTTAATACGGGTTTTTCAGTCTTTAGGGGTCATCCTTAACTCCAGTGAGAGGGTTTGGCTGTGGCTACAGCAGCAAACCAAGCAGGGCCAGATTGACCCAGACACACCTGGCCCTAAAGATGAGTACAAGAACATGGTTAATAACAACACAGTTACCTCCTCCCTGACCCTTCAAACATCCCACAGAGTGGTCTTGCCTGTGAAGTCACACCCCCTGGCCCTTGCAATGCCCTGAACCGTGCCCACATGAGAGCCTGAGCACGGGCCAAAAGCGACGCCAGGGAATGAGCAGCTTCTTGGTGCTCTTGGGAGGGAGTTTGATCCCTTGCCCAGGCTCTGGGGAGGTACCAGAGCATTCAGACCACCTACTGCCAAGCCTCCCTCCACGGGGCCTGGGAGGAAGCAGCACCCAGTCTGCCAGCCCAGGGTAGCAGGAGCCCCTTTGATGTGTGCAGGGAAGGTGCCCCAGTGACGACATGTGTGGATGTGACCCGAGTTCATCTATCGCCAGCCTCTCCTGATAAGCTGTATCTGGGACAGGGAAGTGTTATTGCCCTGTTTATACCTGATGGAGATCACCTGGGAAGGCAGACAAAACCATCCTACACGTCTCTCCAGCTCCCTACCTCCCCTGGCTTGCACCAGGTGGGTTCAGTCCTGCTCTGCTCCCCTTTGCAGCTTAATCTGGGGGTGACATATCACTGACTTTGCCCTGCCAAGATGATGGAAACGTTCTGCCCTGAGGCTCACCCTACTATTTCTTCATGGTATTTTTTATTGAGAATATTTATTAATATGCCACCACTGACTCTATTGTATTTTGGAGTGGGGAGACAGATGTTGTGTTTTAATTTTCAGTTAGACATGAAGATTCAGCATTAAAAGCTTCAAACTTTTCATCTCTGATGCCGGAGGAGCACAGAGGGGTGTTTTTCAGAGCCAGGCTGGCTAGGAAGCCTTGGGAATACATGAAGCTATTTCAATACTTAGTGAAGCAACTTCCAGATAATAAGGAGAATTTCTTTACCAGACCTCTACGCTATGTTTTCCATCTGACCTCTAAGAAAACAGAACCTTTTATTTTTAGGTTTTAATTTTTGACTTTTTAAGGGTTCTGTCTAGTAGGATGTGCAATGTAGAAATAGCTTGCATGGCTTCTAATGATGCCAGTGCTATAGGTTAGGTTTTAGGGCCCCTTATTTAATGACAAAATAGGGGTTCAACCTGCAGCTGTAGCCCCATTTACCCTGCCCATTTTTACCCTGGTGCAGCTGCAGAGTGTGGTTGTTGATGTGTTAACCAGGTACTGGCAATTTGGATGATAGCTGTTCTTTTACTGCTTTTTTTTTGTGCTTCACAAGATCTTGAGAACTTATGTTTTATTGATGACTTTTTGGCCTTTCTGAATGCAAAGGAAAGCTCCTTAACCTACCAGGGAGTTGTCTGCAGACTCAAACACCAGAAGGCAAGAAGAGAACTTAAAAGTTGAAGATTTTCCTTGAACACCTTGTAATTCCTAAGTCAATCTTTTCCTTTCAGGGGGGCTCATGAGGCTGAGATCTGACACAACCACAGGTGGATTTTGCTTTCAGTGAAGAAGATATAAGGCATAAACTGCGTACCTGCAAGGGGGTGATCTGCTCCCAGCTCTCAGCCTCACTGCCGAGGAGAGGGACAGGAAAACTCAGTTCTGGCTCATTATGAACTTGATGGTATGTGCCTTGTAAGTTACTAAACCCATTTTGTTCATTTTGCAACACATCAATTTTATGGCTGAGGTTGAAGTATTTACTCGTCCTTGGGGTTTGCAGTTGTTGAGATACAGGATGGAAAAGCAGGCTGTATGTAAAATGTGGCTGAACTCTGCTATCCATTCAACAGAGAGTCAATAGTTCAGGAGTTAATTCATGAGAAGAAGGGAGTAAAAACACACCAAGGTCAGGATCTCATGACCCACAGGCTGTCTATAGCTCCATCTGAAAGACCTTGTAATAGATAGGTATGTGGCTTGGAAAATGCATAATATTGTGGTTAAGCGAGGCATTTCACAAGTTCTGTAACATCACACTGCTGGCAAACCTTCTCGAGTGCATATCATATTCAGATCAGAGCTCTCTGCGGGATGGGAAACGTTAGGGTGATGAAGGTTTTAAATCTCATGACACACAAATTGATATGCCAGAAAAATATTTACAAGCTGGTGAGTGTCCCGTAAACTCACGCCAAAGATTCTTCTCTTCGGGAGCTGTGCTGATGTACACCAGAGCTCTGGTCCTTTCCGTACCAAATCCCAGGAGCCAGGGAGTCCCAAACCCAGGTAGTTTCTCCCCGTTACCCACTTGCTGCTCCTCCTCACAGCGCCGTGAGATTTGTGTAGTGTCAGCACTGACAGCCAATTTCCTGCCTTTCCCTCAGCTCATTGCTGGCGTGGTGCAGATAAGGGTCAGGTTTCCAGCTCTGCAGATCCCAGAGTGCGACAGGCCCACCTCCAAGTATGATTTCAAGGCATTCCTCCTTGCCACCTTGCCTTTAAAACACCAAACTGCCCCAGCCCAGGAGCAAAGACTGTAGAGAGCAACCACCTCTATAGTGAAACATGGACCTGGTGAGGCACGAGAGCAGAGCTAAGCTCAGCAGGGCTTGTGGGCTGTGTGCTTCCTGCCTGTCCAGCTGGCCCTTAACCTGGAGGTCTTGGGATTCCAGGCACCAGCCTTGCTCCAGCCCATCCCTTGCAAGCTGGAAGGGGCTGGACATGGTCTAAGAGCTGGAACACCTTTGCAGTGTGGAAAATGGGTTTGATGCTTAAAGGCTGCAGTGGTGGCACCCAACGGGTTCATGGCATGGTCACACCTGGCCAGACCCTCTCTGAACTGGATCCACTCTCCTAACTGGCCCCAGGAGATGATCTAGCTTCAAAAAAGAAAGGGAAGGGAATGGAAGACTGGGTTTCCAAAATCTGGGTCCTTGAATGAGAAGGGGGCAGGGGCTGCCATTGCTGGGGAGGTGTCAGGGTGCAGGCAGGATAGGAAGGAGGGAGCAGGGAGGATGGGAAGGAAGGCTGCTCTCAGCCACCACTGCCTCAAGCACTTGTTTCATGATTCTTGAGGCTGCCACCAGCATCTTGTGTGAACTGGGGGGAAAAAATCACTGACCTTCTGTTCTTCTTGTGCAGGATGAGGCTTTTTAACTTCCCTTCAGACCTGACCTCTTTGTTTGCAGCATGGGACAGATGTGGCAGAGAGTGTCTGTCTCTTGGTGCGTGCAAATGCACAGCTCCCAGCACCGCAAGCTCCCTTTGGGGCCCGGAGCTGTTGCTGGAGAATTAATCCAGAGGAATATTTGCACCCCAGCCCTCAGTGTAGCCTGTGCCCATGGAGGGCCCCTCCTCTTCCACTTGCAGGTTTTTCTTGCAGCGATTTGAAAAGCAAAGGGTAGGAGGAGGGAGGGAGAGAGCATTAATGGAACAAATGCTCCAAAAGCGGTTCCAAAAACATTTCCATCTTCCGGCAGAATAGCAGCTGTGGCATGTCCTACGCCGTGTTCGGTGTAATGGTCACCAGCTGTGAGGAACTGCTTTTTTTATTGACCAGAGCATTTCCTTGGGGCTGCAATGGATACCAAACACCTCCAGCTCCAAGTTTGGCAGGTGCCCGGGGCTGGCTGAGCCTTCCCTGCGCTTTGCCAAGCAATTCCTGGGGCTGAGTTTTCCCCATGCCACCCCTCTGCCCACGCTGCCCTCCAGCCTCCAAGCAGCAGCAATCTCACTCAGGATGGGAGAGCTGGTGCTGAGCTCTCCTTGCCCAATGTTCCCCAAAGTTGAATGCACACCAGCCCTAAAGCCTTTAAAGTAATTAAAGGACATTTAATGAGGTAATACCCAAGATAAATCATATGGCAATAATAATTTAAAAATAATAAAAGCTAAGGCTTTTATTTCAGGAAGATCTTTTGAGGAGGGGGGCTGGATATAATCTTTCTGAGTGCTCTATTATAGGCTCTGAGTTATAAATAAATCCATATTTTAACATCTGGGATTCATAACATCTTGCTGACAGTCAAATCTCATAAAAGATGTGGTGACTTCTACAGATGTGGGAAACCTCATTCAATGAGCTGCATAACAAAGGAAATCTAGTTCTTTTTCATTATTTACTGTTAAATCTGTGTCTCTCTGGCTCCAGAGAGGGAGCAAAGCTGTGGGGTCACCCGTTCTCAAATGCACCCTTGCTAGGAAACTCAAGAGCAACAGCATTGTCTGAAAGCCAGGGGTGAAACCAGCACTCAGTGCACCAGGAGCTGCCTGCAAAGCTCAGGATTTTGATCCCTCCCTGATGCTCCAGGCTGGGTGTTCATGCAATAACAAGCAGTCCCTGGGAAGCTGGCTAATAGTAGGGAATGAGAAGGTGAGCACTGCCTGGGCATCAAAGACACTAAGATTGGCATGAATCCCTTCAGCCTCAGCATGGGATTTTAACAACGTGAAACAGGGGAAAGGAAGGGAAGAGAAAAGGCAGGACACCCCATCTCCTGAGCAACTGAGTCCCCAGTGAGGATGTAACTAATCAAGGCTACAGCTCCAACACTTCACAATCAGCTACAATTCCAAAGGAAGGAGGGGAAAATATGGAAGTATTTTCCAGCAAAACTTACTAACGGCAACCATATCCCACAAGCTACACCCAACGCTTGCACTGTCACAGGCGTTACAGCAAACTGGAATCTCCTTTCTACTGGGTAAACCCAAAGAAAGTAAAACAGTTTATTATGGTCACGTTTAATTTGGGCTTATACAAAGCTGGAGCACTGCAGCCTATGCTTAATGCATTTGTGGTGGTGGGGATTTGTTTCTTTCCCTCCCCAAACAGCTCACTATTGATTTTCCTCTTAACAAGTGCTCTTGTTCTGGCAGTCCGTCTCGCTCTCTGTGTTCAGACTTAGAGGTTGTAATCTCCACGTCGGTGATACCTGAATCCTCTGGCCATGGGCATGGTTATGTTTTCACTAAAATAGGATTATGAACTATTAATCAATAAAGATGAAGTGGGTTAGCCGAGCTGTGACAAAGGCGTGATTATTTTGCGTGGCCCTGGAGAAGCAGGCAGGTGCCAGGCATGAAAGAAAACAGCATTTCAGCAGCCTCATCCTGGGTTTTCTGTGTCCAACAGAAATGGGTGGTGTAAAAAAAAAGTCACACAAAGAGCTGCTGTTTGTCTTTGAGTGATCAGTCTGCTCCTTCGTCATGACCCACACAGGAGGAGATGCTTCCCAGCTCTTCTTGGTGCCAAATCTCAAAGCACTTTAGAGCAGAGAATAGAAATCTCTGTATTTGACAGAGGGGGAAACTGAGGCAGGCAAAGGTGGTGGGATTTGTTGGTGAGCCTATAGGAAATGGGAGCCAGGGCTGGCAAACAGAAAATAGGCTTTGTGTGTTTAGTGAGTCCAGCCCAGCTGGCTGCATTGTGTGACTTGCACTAAGGGGCTGCCAGGACTCTAGAGCTGAGCTAAAGCACTGGAACTATGAACTTCCAAATTTTCAAATATTTGGATAGCCTATAAAAATAATTTTAAGCTCCTAATCCCCCCCCCGTCAAATGGTATAATTTTTTTTTCTTCTTTTTGGTTTCAACCTTCCTTCTCTTTTGGTTTTGCTAAAGCAGCCTCAGCTCTGACATCATCTGAGAATTTCATTTAACAAAATGTTTTGAATCATTTGTGCTGATTCCGGCGACTCTGCCAATGGAAACATCCCCTGCAGCAAGTGATTTTAAACCTTGAATATGAATTTTTTTTCTCCCCTCCTGTAGTTACATTCGGAGCAATACTGTTCCCTTGACTTCTGGCCAAATGACCCAGAGGAAAGGGTCGCTCTGGGATGTCAGGAGAACATGGTTTGCACAGCCTGGGAGAGCCCATCTGATGACAGGGCAGCTTCCATGATTGTCCCTGTTCTCTCTGAGTCCTCCCGGGTGGGTAAGGGGAGGACGAGGATGGGCTGAGGGAATGTTTGGGCATTTTTGGGGCTGCATCACAAAGTGATAGTGAGACTCACAACTGGTAAAGGGAGAGGGCACAGCTGGGAATGAAAGCTGTGACCAAACCACACTCTGTACCCACCAATATTCTGTTTTATTATATGGTAGTGTTTGCACATTCTGCTAACCAACAGTGCTCCAGAAATTTATGTTCTTGTATTGGGTTCTCCTTAATCCTCTTTTTAATGGTTGTGGAAGTAGGAACATCTTGTCCTGGAGCCAAACAAAGCAGCAATGCAGGGTCCCATCCCAAAGACCACATTTAATGCTCAATAGCCTTTAGATATGAAAAACAAGCAAAAAACCCCAATTTGGCCCTCAGATATCCCTGATGCACAACTGCCAGATGACCTCCTTGTCATGAGGCACAAATATTCGGTGCTTGAGGTTGCCTTTAGGAAGCAGGAATGTCCTTTGCAGATCCTTGACCCTCCACAATATGTCTCTGACCTACCAAACACAAAAAACACACGTTAAAAGCCTCTTCTTAAAGATCAGGACTGGGGGAATGAAGCTATAGGTTATTTCCAAGCAAAATGCTCCCTGAGTCCTTCTGCGCACCAGAACCACCGCATGAAACCTTCGGGTGAGGCACCTCTGTTCCAACAGCAAAAGAGACTCCACAAGGGGAGATGTGGGAGATTTTATGGCACCATTGTGGCTCTAGTGATATTATTTGAAGCAAATGCAAACACACTCAGGCTTATAATAAGAGGGTGTAATAGATAGTAAGTGCAAATGACTCATTCACTGAGATTTTCCGGGATTAGACAGCAGCAGAAGGACAACAGCTGTGTAAAACGGACTTTAAAAAATAATCTTCTAATAAGATTTTAATAAACCTGTTAGTAAATTACAATGCTTGACTTCAAGAACTATTTCTCCCCTGCAGTGTTTCTCTGTGGAGTTGGAGCTGTGGTGTTCTCCAGCATGCATGATACAGCCTCGACTGCACCCTGGGCAGAGCCGGGCAGGGCAGGGATTCCTCAGCTCCATGGGTGAACAGAAAACCACACCTGTGGAGAGAAGCTGAGCCCCTCCAAAAAAAAAAAAACTACTTCAGGCCTCCTGCAACGTTAACTTTCTGAATTAAACTCGACCTCTGTTTTTATACTATTCTTGCCATCTTTTTCTTTCTGTTGCCTTGAGCAGATTGATTTCAAAAATAAAATAAATAGTGTTTTATGAAACAAAAAACCCGCTCTTTTCATTGCACTCCAGACTGCATGCAGTCAATGCTGGCTTACCAAAGCCTTCTCCTAAATCCCATGTCTGGACATGCATGTGCACGTTGCCCATGCAGGGAAACTGTCACAGTTTTGGTCCTTTTCTCAGCAGTCTGTCTCCTGGGGTCAGGTCATTACGTGGCAATCTTGGCTTTTGCTTGGAGAAGAGAACTCGTTTTTGCAGCTGCCACAGTTTAGGAGAAAATCCTGTATGTGCAAATGTTTAGGAACTCAAAAACCAGAATGGAAACCAAATGGACTCAAGTTTATTTCCCTTCCTTAATCCTCTCTGAGTTGCAGCATGGTTGGGTTTAAGCTGGATGGGCCAAGCTGCTCCAATTTCCTATGAGTTTGTGGGTATTTCAGACTCAACAGAACAGTGTTCATCCTCATTTCTCCCTCTGTCTCTTGTTAAGTGAGATGTCAGTCACTTATCCTGTTGTCTTACAGAGGTTTCTACCCACCACAGATGTCACCACAATGTACACATTATGTTAGTAATGGTATCTGTAAGTGTGTCTGCTATAACTTACATCTTCATTTTTACTCTTTGGGGAAAGTTAAGGGGCAGAAGCATGAATGCAGCTTCTCAGTTTTACAGGACGATTGGGGAAAATAACCTTCATATGGGGTGAGATGTGTCAAACCCCAAATCACCCTTCCTGCTGCACTGGGGGCAGGTTACATTGTGGGGCTGTCTGGCTCCCTAAGACCTTTGCGGGGTTAATGGAGCACTGTGTGAGCCAGAAGGTTTTGTCCTCCAGGACTGTTAGCACTGCAGATTTAGGAGATGTGCACACCCCTGAGATGTCCCCTCATGCAGGGGCACAAGGCCAGCTCAGCCCAGCCCAGCATTACCCCCCAGACGAGACCCGAGTCACACTGCCACCACCACCATGATGTTTTCCCCCCCTTTTGTGGGTTTTAATTTTTAGCAAGGAGTGCAATGGCTCTGACAGAGCAGCCCCAGCGAGGCAGGAGGTCTCCCTGTGCCCCAGTTTCTGCCCTTCGCACCCCACATTAGACTGGAGTGGTGCCGAGATGGTGGGGCCACAGCCTCAGCCCACAGTGGGGCACAGCCCCATTCCATTCTGGGGGCTCAGCCCCATTCCAGGCTGGCTCTGCAGCAGGAATCACCTCCTGCAGACTCAGCAGCAGGCAGCTGAGGGCTGTGTAACCTTTCAGAGCACAGCAGCCGCTGCTCTGTGAAGAGGAGCCAGAGCAGAACAGCATCTCGAGGTAAATGCAGCATGCCAGGGGGCCAGTGTCTGCAGGGAAGCTGAAGAGGAAAAACCCAGATCAGTCTCAAATTACTTAAGCAAAGTAAAAAAAAAAAACTGATGCAAGTGGCTCGTGGCTGCAGATGGGAGGAGAGGTGGATGCTCCCAGGTCCTCTGAGGTCAGGCCTCCAGGTTTTGAAGGTCATCTGTTTTGGCTGGCAATGAAATCACCAAAGGCTCAATATTTTGCCATAAGCTATTCAGTAGGGGATTTCCCTTGCAGCTTCCACCTCACAGGGCAGTGCTTGTCCTGCCCGAGTACCTGTGTTCAGTAGGTGCCTGCAGTGAGGGTTTAGGATTCCTACAGAAACCCCTGAGCTCCTGCACAGGGTAATCCAGAGTCCCCATTTCTGGAGCTTTTCCCCTGCACTGATACCAGAGAAGCTTGGCAAGAGTTGGTTTAGGCTCAGCCTCCAAACCTCAGGCCCATGCCCACCCTTCTTCCTCAGTTTCCCACTGCCAAAACCAGGGGTAAGAACCCCGATCTTCTCCCCAGGGAACAGAGGGTGGCTCAGTTAAACTGGGAGCACCAAGACCCCTGGACATGGCAGCTCTGTCACTGGCTTTGTTGGAAGTTAGAGAGCTTTATAGCAGACGAGAATTTGGCTCAGAAGTCCCAACATTGACCACAAGGACTTTGGGAGCATGACCTGCCATCAAATCCACACAGAACATGCAAAGACAAATAATAATTAGCTCTCTGTACCTAATTCCATGCAGTTGCCCTTTCCAGGGCAAGCTTTTCATGCCACCAGGATCTGACTCTAAAACCCAGTGACCCTGGGTGTCCTGCAAGTGTCAGAAGGATAATGACAGCTCAGAGATAAAACCAGCACACAAATGTGGGCCTGGTGCCCTTTTGGTAGCTTCCAATTTTAAACAATCACCTAGAGCTCTGGCACTGAGGAGAAAGCACACAAGCATCACCTGTAGCCACCGTGGCCACCAAAAACTGCTCCAGCTCTTGGTGACACAGGAGAAGCATGTTTTTAGCTGGGAGATTTGCTGTAAGTTCTGTCATCAAGTAAAATATAAAGAGATGCACACCCACACCTACCTGTATAGAGATAATTTTGACATGTATTTTACTGCTGTTTCAGTCCAGTTCAAGAATCATAGGATCTACTCAGGGGAAGCAATGTCCCATACTGTGGACTTGTGAAAACCTGTTTTAGAGGAGAAAACTGAGCTTTGGTCAAACTGCTATTTTTAATGGATTTGGATCCTGACTTCTCTGCTCAGAAACTCTTTACTCTTAAGGAGCCACTGCAGCCCTGTCCTGTGCTGGAGGCTTCACCCCAGCACTCATGGGGGCAGGTGTGTGGCACCCCAGATGTTCCCATTCACAGTCCAGCCCATTTGCTCCGACTTTGCATCAAAATAGGATCATGCTGAGATCCTGGATTCAACTCATCAGCCTTTGCTGGAGGCAGGGGGGTAGTAACTTTTTCAGACAGCTCAGGTATTTCCTCCAGAGCTCGTCTGTCACATCACTGCAAACATGTCTGCTCTGGATGGTTTTTGCTGGTTAAGAACAGGGTGTGATGAAGGTTTAGGGTGCTTCTTGCAAAGAGGGCGGGGGCTGTTGGGGCCCTGCAGGCAAAAGCCAGACAAAGCACATGAGACTGGAGTTGTGATGTTGCCATTGTGAGCCACCAAAGTGACAGGGCAAGGGCTTACCAAAGCTCACAGGGAGACACTGGCAAGGGTAGGAAATTAATCCCCAGTGGTGCCTGGCCAATCCCGTCATCCTACCCAGCTCAGGTAGAGCAGCTTCACTGCAAAGTGACAAGAAGACAACAAAAATCACTTTTTTTCTCTAAACGCTGTCACCAGTCAGCCCAGCAGAAGTGAAATAACCCTCTCGCCCAGTCTCCCCCACAGTTTAAGATAAAGAGCCTTTTGTTACAATTTAATTTTCAACCTTTCTCTTCTCTACCATTCTCATGTGCCACGGTTCCAGAGACTCATATAAGTATTTTTACAAGAAACACTTTCAGACAAATAAGTCTGGGGAGGTTTGTAATTTCTATTACCTCATGGCGACTCCATTGATAGACAGCAGCACACCTTGGGAGAATTAGAGAGCATAAAGTAATGGAGGTTTTTGTCCTCTCAAGACAGAGCCGCGAGTGCTGCCTGGCTCACGGCCAACACCACCAATTACCAACCTGGAGCAGGAGACAGGTCCTAGTGCTGAAAAATTGCAGTTTTCCAACAGGCCTGGTAATGATGGAGCTGTGCTGTGAGCTACCATTTCCTCCTGGGCCTGTTAGGCATCCAGGATTGTGCAGGTTTTGGGCCACCTCAGTGTTCAGGGACAGTTGTTATCCTTTGGGGGAAAAAGGATGGAGTTTTTGTTGCTTTCTCTTGCCTTTGCTGCCACTCACAACTCTTCCCTGGCTTATTTCACAGAAGCCCTTTCTGCCAGGAGACAGAACAGTCGAGCATAAAGAAGCAATTTCGGAGGCACTGTCATTGGCAATTATGCTTGAAAGCCAGAGATTTAATTATTGTGTGAGAGCGATACCCTTGAAAGAGAAATTGCAGCGGCCCCATCACTTGAGACGTTTCAGCGCTAAAACAGACGACTCACAAAATGTCAAGGAGCGAAAAACGCAGCACTCCTGTGCTTCCCACCTCCAAACCCTGGTGTGAGGCTTTCTGATGGCACCAAAGTTAACTGGGAGTTGGGTTAATTGAGGACACAGGTGCCCCACTTGAATCCAGCTGTCTGCATAACGCGGGGGTTTTGTCATACTTATTTTCCTTGCCCGCTAACCATCGCCAGCGAGCGGCTGAAGCGACGCGGCGCTTTCACAATTCCCATTTCATGCCTGCGTTTTAAATTAACACATGTTCGCTCAGGGTGACGATTTTTGTGTGTTTGTTGGGAATCTAACAATTATATCAGCGCTCACCAGCAAACGGGTCACATTCTGCATCTCTCTCAAGCTCACAGGGTGCCTGTAGATGTAGGAGAGCACTGAATTACCCTGTCCCGATCTCTGCCAAGGACTGACAGCATGAAGAAAGCACATTTTGGTAAACGCATAAATAATTACCCGGTAGGTCCATAACAGCATGGCACACAGGGCTTTAAACCCTATAGATATGACTGTCTTAGAGCATCAGCTCAAAACAGGAGCAACTTTGCAGACGATGGTGGAGATGTGTTGGTCTAAAATCAGTGAGGACCAGGGTCAGACAGTGAGCTGGGGACAAAGGGGGTGATGTTGGACATCTGACTGCTCAAGCTGGGTTGGTTCAGCCATGGTTTCTTTTCCCATGTCCCTGTGTTGTCACTCTGAGATGGGTTGTTACCGTACCCAGCAACACAACCACAGCCAGATACAGCTGATAAGCCTTTTTAGAACTGCAGCAGGGATATGACTTAAAACTAGGAAAAAAATCCTATCTCCAAGCCTAGATATTCCTCACTTATCCATCCTTAAGCACCAAGAGGCTTTTAACCCCAGGGAAAGCGCTTCTCCCACTGCAGGGCAAGCACGAAACCGGCAGCGAGGAGCTTGACATCCCGAGCTTGTCCAACTCACACCTCTTATCTCGCTGCTCGTGTATCGCGCCGAATCCTCCCCCGGTCCTTTCCCGCTGGGTTCCCCGCTCCCTGCGCTTGCTCTGCGGCCGCTGCTCCGTGCCAGGGCACTTATCCCTGCCGCGGCCGGTCAGCAGGGAATTTCCTCCCGCCGGAGCAGCGCTCGCGTGGCTCCCAGCCAGGGAAACCAGCTCCAGGCCGCTGCTGCCAGCAGCCTTTGCCAAAGAGAGAGGGCTTTCCTGGGCGCAGGGGCTGCGAGCTGCTCCTGCTTCCCAGTGAAAGGAGGATGCTCCTCGAGAGGTGAAAAAGCCGCGTTAAAAACCTCACCGACCTGGCTCAGGCTAAAGAGAAACTGAATTTTTTTTCTCTTTTTTTTTCTCTCTGTCTTTGTCATGAATTAATTTGTTGGAGGAATGAGGCTAAGAGAAGAAACAACAAAATACATGTTGAGTCAAACTGAGATATTTCTTTTAACCTGCACAGGGAAACATCTTAGATTGGTTGAGGGCTATTTATCCTCCTGTGTAAGCTTCCAGTTGTGGAGGTAGTAGTGCTTTTAGGTTGATTTAAAAAAAAAAAAAAAATGCCACTTTAAAAATACGGTTTTTTTCAACTCCCCCTTCTCTTTCACACACACACAACTACGGGCAGTGTGGAGGCAGAACTGTTCATCGCCTGACTGAATCGCTAAATAATTTCTGCCCTGTGTGGGGCTCTTATCTCATAGTGCCTTTGCTTTCATTAAAACTATTAGAAGCAAAAGAGAAAATGTGTAACCTCGGGGTTGCTGGCAGCCTTTCCGGCTGTTTTCCAGGATATCCCCTTTCTCCCATACCCTGGGTTTCATGCCAAACTCAGCTCAGGGAGGGCAGCAAGCGACCCCCCCTTCATCCCACAGACACTGTGTAGAGGCAGGTGATATTATACCCTGGTCTAGTCCCATGGAAGCTCTCTGGATCCCCAGGGGCTGTGTGGTGACACCTCCCTGGCACCAGGACCCGTTTTGGGCTCAGCCCAGGGGGACTGCGGGGCTGGCGGGGAGGGTGTAGCCTGTGAGGTGGAGGAAATGAGGAGCCAGTGTACAACCTGAACTTGGTCACCCTCGACGCAAACCCCAAAGAGGAAAGACTGCAAGCATGACATCTTCCTGTTAGGAAATATTAATCACGGCCATGTCCAAACATGGTAAGTGAAACCTCAGGGAAACCTCTCCTGTGGCGATCGAGGGCTGTGCACTGGGATATTCAGGAAGGCCCTTGTGCCTCAAAGACAAGACCCACCCATCATCAGGGCACCGCCTCGAATTATGGATCACCTCCATGACATCTGTATATTTGAAGCGGAATCTCAGCTCATCCCTCCCGTGTCTCTGTACCTGGCTGTTGTTTCGTGGGCTTGAGAGAAACAGGGTGAGCCAGGTGGAGGAGTGAAGCACCTGGAGAGGAGAAGAATCAACCATGTACAGCAGAAAAATCGGCTTGAGGATGTTCTCAGCTCACCCTCACCCTTGCAGTGGTGTTGTTGGGGTGACCAGTAGGGATGTCACACCCACAGAAATCACTGACACACACCAGGGGCAAGGCCAGAAGCGAAAATCCTGATGGCACTACTTCCCGTGAGACACCTGTGTTACAAAAAAATAAAGAAACCATGAGAGGCATCCCAAGAGGTTTACAAGTAAAATAATGCTCCTGGAAAGAAGGATCAGCACTCTGGCTTGCAGTACTGTGTAGGCAGCCTCTCAGAGCTAAGGAGTCCACACTGGTGCACGGGAACAATCCCACATACCCCAATCCAGCCTCATCCACCTTCTTAGGCAAGGCAAATCCAACCCGACTCCCAGGTCTGGATCCCAGCCACCAGAGGCCAAAACCCTTTTTGGGGCCAATTCTTGCTTGTGGGCAAAGCCCTGCTTTTGGACCTCAACCCATTGTGGAGGCCAGGCTTCTCCTGTGGAACTCAAACACATTATAGGGCTCAAATCCCTTCTGGGGGCCACATCCTGCTTGTGGATCCCTAATCCCTGTGGGACCAACCATCCTGTGGGACTCAAATTTGTTCCAGGCTCCAAACCTTGCTCGTGGGTCCCAAATTACCTGTGGTGTCCAAATCTGTTGTGGGATCCAAGCCTTGCCTGTGCATCCCTGTCCATCTGTGTGGTCCAGACATTTTCCCCGGGCCAAGTCTGCCTGTGGGTCCCAAACCACTGTGGGGTTCAAAGCCCCTGTGATGCCCAAAATCTGTTTTGGGGTCTGAGCTTTGCCTGTGAGTCCCCAGCCCCTTGTGGGCTCTGAGCCCCTTGAAACAGCCACATACATTCTAGGGTCCAAGTTGTGTCTGTGGGTCCCAAATCCCAGGCAGAGATCCAAGCCATTTGTGGGGTCCAAATCCCTTTCTGAGCCCAAGCCTACTTGTGGGTCCCAAGCTCCCCGTGGGACTCAAATCTGTTTGGAGTCCAACCCTTGCTGTGGGTTGCCAAACCTTTGCATGGCTCAAACTCCCTGTGGGACCCAAATGTGTGTCAGGGCCCAGGTTTTACCTGTGGGTACCCAACACTTCGTTGACTCCAAACCCCTTGAAGCACCCAACCCCCTTTCAGGGTTCACACCCGCTTCAGGTTCCCAAGCCCCTTGTGTTATTTAAATGCATTCTGGAGTCCAAGCTGTGTCCATGGGTCCCAAATCCCAAACTTTTGCAGGGACCCTAACCCTTTGAAAGGTCCGAATCCCTTTCAGGTTCCAAGCCTGCTTGGGGGTCCTCAGCTCCCTGTGGTGCCTGTATCAATTTTGGGGTCCAACCTTTGCCATGTAGGTGTTCAACCCTTTGTAAGACTCAAAGCTCCTGTCGTGCCCAAATCTGTTTTGGGCTCCAAGTTTTCTCTGTGAATTCACAACCCCTTGTGGGCTCTGAAGTCCTTGAAGCAGCCAACAACCTCTTGTTTAGGGGTCCCCAGACTCCTGTGGGCCCAAATGTGTTTTGGGGCCCATGCTGTGCCTGTGGTTCCCCAGATCCTTGTGGGACACAGCTTCCCCGTGGGACTCAAATCCATTTTGGGGTTCCCAGCACCCCATGACCACTTGGGGGTCCAAGCCATACCTGTGGCTCCCCAACACCCCTCTCTGGGACCTAAATCCATTTGGAGTTCCCAGTGGTACTCAGACCCATTTTGGGGTCCACGCTGTGCCTGTGGCTCCCCTTGTGTGACACAGCTTCCCCGTGGGACCCAAATCCATTTTTGGGGTCCTCAGCTCCCTGTGGTACTGAAATCTACCTTGGGGTCCAACCTGTCCCTCTAGCTCCTCAACCTCTTGTGGGACACAGCTCCCCCGTGGGACCCGCAGCAGTGCGGGGGGCGGTGCGAGGCGATGCGGAGCGATGCGGGGCGATGCGCGGGGCGGTGCGGGGGGCGGATCAGGGCGATGCGCGGGGCGGTGCGGGG
>VZRV01000142.1:315924-330968 GCA_013398115.1 Falcunculus frontatus
AAGGAGGGAGAGAGAAAGAAAGGAATGCACATCTGGGCTAAATATTTGTTAGAAAGTATTCCCAGGATAGTGGGAGTTCTGGTGCCAGAGAGGAATTCCTGCGGGTTTGATCCATTGCATTATGTACTTGTTCCAAAAGCTGTTTTCAGTAAAATAGATGAGTAAGAAGTCTTAGCCAAGAACAGAATGTCTTTTTTGGCAACTGAAAGGAAGATAGGATTATTTTATTTCAGGTTATGTAAAAAAAAAACCAAGAGAAGGAGAAGCTGGTAAAATCCTGCACTCGGTGGTACCTGCAGAGATTTGCAATGGCAAGCTCAGATATAAATATTTATTTTTTCCATGTTGCTGTGGACATTTTTGGGACTTGCTTGTAAGACACCGCTGTGGGTTTAAGGCTCCTTGCAAAATTATTGCAATTAAAATATCCTCATTGTGTCTGAATGGGCCTCTGGGCTTTTTTGGCTGAGTGGCCAGTGGCCTTGTTGACATGGCTTTAAAGGCAGTGTCCAAATTGCTGCTGTGAATTCTGTCCCCACGTGCCAGGGCAAGGAGGGGAGCAGAGGATCATCCTGGCTCTGAGAGTAAAATGCCCATCTGGAGGATTTTTTGGGGTAGGATAGAAGCAGACATCGATGGGTGCAGCTCCACTACATCACTCCTGAGAAGGATTTGAGAACTTGACTTGCAAAACATCACAGCGATAAATCAGGAGTGAGGGGGAAGGTGTAACAGGGGAAAATGAATATATTTTGGCTAGTGGGCAGCAGGTTCACCAGCTTTTTCCCATTAGCTGGGAATCCTGTTTGCACAACACCTCCTCTGCATTAACAAAACAATAGGTGTCTTGAAGAAGACAGCATGCCAAAAGTGGGGTTTTTCCCTATCCATTTGGCTCACTCTCATAGATGGGGAGCTTCACACACCCTCCTTCTGGCTGATGATAGTATTTAAAAAATAAATAAATAGAATTGCACCATCTTATGCACAGCTTGCCTTGGCTCCAGCTTGATGTTTGTGTAGCTCGGTTCTCTGGCTGGAGGAGAGCGCTCTGGGTTTCCCTGTGGCGTGGTTTGGGGGGATGTGGTGCAGCCCCTGATGGGCTGTTGGGTTGGCGGGTGACCTGAGCATCTGGGCTGCTGCATCTTTGGTCCAGACTTGGGAGTTATCCCTGTCTCAGCAGCATGACCTTGGCTGCTCCAGCACCCCCCGGTGTCTCCCACGAGACTTGGATGTGGTCAGCATCGCATCCCTGAGGGTGTCTGCTGTTGGACATGTGTCCTACAGGTATTTTAGGGAGCTGGTTCCTCCCTCCCTTGGCTGTAGTGGCATCCCTCACTGTCCTGTGGAGCATTCTCTCTGCAGCATGACCTGATCCTCTTTCAAGCCACATGTGGGATTTTTTTTTGCATAGTTTTTGCCCGTTCCAGGTGGACAGTGGGATCTGCAAACCTCTGGCTGCAGCCCAGGCTTTGATTCAGACCCCTGCCATGGATTTGGAGAGTTTCTTTGTTCTTGGTTGTTTCTTAGAGCAAACATGAGACAGAGCAGGAGGCACATACACAAAAGTAATACAAATAAAAGGTTTGTCATTTGCTGTTTTGTGGCTGCCTGTGAGCTCAGCTTTGCCGTGGAGCAGGCAGGAAAGGGGTTAATCCAGGTGTCGGGTAGGACATGTGCTGCTGGGGCTGGAGGGTGGCCAAATCCACCTTCTCTGCATCTATTTTGGATTAAGGCCAAAAAAACAACAACCCCTCTGTGGCAAAACCACCTGCAGCTCCAGGTCTGCTGAGGAGGAGGAGGAAGAGGGGTGGAGGGATCACTTCTCCCCACGTTCAGGGGCCGTGGGGGATATACTGCCCCTATGAGTATGGCTTGCAGCGAATTATTAACTTCTCCAGGCCAGGGAAGTGCTTCATCCAGGCACTTTTTTGACCTTTTAGGTGACTATTGTCTCCTGGGAAGCTGGTGGTAAACATAATTAAGGGAGGGTTGGCGCAGGGCTTGGAAGGAACTGTGTGTGCTCCTGTCCTGCAACGTGATACTGCACGGTGCTGTCGGGACACTGAAAATCCCATCGTGGGGAGGTTCTGAAACTGGTGTGATGTCTGTGCTGCCTCCTCAGGGCTGTCAGAAGGGCAGGTTTAGTGTTTGGTTTGTTGTTTTTTTTTTTTCTTTTTCAGAGACTTAAATTAACTTCAGACATGCAAAGAGGAGTGAGAAAGTGCTTGGGTTGCAAAGAATGAATTTGGCCAGTGGAGAAGTTCCGTGTGGTGGGAGGGGATGTGGACTGGGTGTCTGGCACTCCTGTATCTGCACTGTCACCATCCCAGGGGTGTCCACTGTCCCAGCATTATCCAAATTCTAGGGATGCTTTAGCTTTTGTGTATTATGGGGTGGCTGGGGCTCTCCCCTCCTTGCTGGGAGGAATTCCTGGGCTGGGGCTGAATCTGTCCCATCGTGGTTGTGCCTTACAGCTTGGTGGGGTGGGGTCAGAGTAAGTCACTCCTCTGGCAGCAGCGTGGCTCTCAGCTCTGGGGATGGCTCACTGGCTCCAAAATAAGCTGGCAGTGGCTTCTGCAGGAGCAGGGGCAGCTGGGGTGGTGTTGCCAGAGTCTAAGAGGTGGAATGATCCATCATCAGTGCAGGAACATCCCCAACTGGGTGGGTGCTGATACCCATTAGAATCACAGAATATCTTAAGTTGAAGGGAGCCACAAAGATCATCAAGTCCCAACTCCTGGCCCTGCACAGGACCACCCCAAGAATCCCACCCTGTGCCTGAGAGTGTTGTCCAAACCTACAGTAGGCAAAATCTGTAGCTTTTGTGGGTTTTTTTTTGTCTCCTGAATTTGCACAAACTTTATAAAAGCAAAGTTTAAAAGATGCAACGCAGTTATTTTTGGCTTTTATTTTTTTCCCTTTAAGATGAGCAGGGGCAAAGCATGCAGGAAATTTAGGAATCTAGGCAAGTACAGAGCTCCTTTGTTTTTAATTAGCTGCGTTGTTTTTAATTGCTACTATGCTTGATACATAACCCAGCCTAAACAAGAATAGCTTATTGAATGGGGGACTGACTATGAAAGGCACCGTGAGGAGAAGGGCTGTTCTTCACAGTTGATATATTTGTATTTCAGTGCTTCATTTAATAAGTCTGTTTCCCCGGGGGGCTGTAGCAAGTAAATCATGCCAACAGATTGTTTTCTGCAAACTGGCTTATTTTTGTAATTAGCAAGACGTTAAAGCTGTAACTGCATAGAAAGCGATCTGGGTGAGGAGTGAGCATAAAAGAATTAGTAAGCAAAATGTAATACTTACTGTTTGATAACATTTGTGTTGATGGAATTGGTTCCTGGGCAGTTTGTTGTCTGGGATAGTCGGTTTTTTCTGCAGTGTTGTCAGATGGGAGAGAAATTCCCAGGTGTGCACAGCGAGCGTAGTAAGGTGGGGTGTTTTAGGGGGAGCACTTTTTGGGAATTACATCTGCATGACCAAGTGGATCTGATGGGGAAGCCTTGCTGGGGGTTAAAGCTGTCCTCATCACCAGGAACTGCCAGTATTTCTCTGGCTTCATTTTGCTTTTCTGCTTTGTTTTCCAGTTATATGACAAAAACGGCGTCACCATGAGCGGAGTGTTGAAAAGGAAGTACGAAGAGCTGGGGGATGACAGCACCTACTGCTCCTCCTCCTCCTGCTCCCCCCTCTCCTCCTCAGCATCCTCAGGCTGGGACACTGATGAGGAGAACTCCCGTGGAGAGCCCAAGCCCAGCTCTGCCTTAACGTCCAGCTTCACCCGTGAGTACCTCTGGCTTTCCCAGGATCAGCCATGCCTCTGCATGGGTTTTTTATAGGGTGGTGGTGGGTCATCACCACATAGAGACCCTCTTGGAGCCCACCCTTACGGGTAGAAGTGGTTGTGATGCCAGCTACCTGTCATGACACCAATTTATAATCATCCAGCCTCCTCACAGTGGTCTTCCTCAGCCCTTCCTTCCAGTATTTATTATTCCTTTTGAATGTTTTTGCTGAAGTCCGGGTTTCCAGGCATAGAAACCCAAGGACCTGGGTGTGCAGGGGCATGTGGGTGCCTCCAAGCCCCTGCTGCAGGACCATCCCACCAACCCTCAGTTCCCTGTCAAGTTGTTTCACAGGCAAAAACTAATCAGACAGCGAAGGCCCGTAATGCTGCTTTTTAAAAATGATTAACCAGTAGCGTAATTACCATTTCAGAACTTGTTTCCTACGTAAATTGGGTACTTTGCCAAAGAACATGACATGTTTGACATTGCCTGCACTGCTAGTACAGATAAAAGCTATTTTGTTTTCCCAGCAATATAAGTTTTGAGAGCTTTTAGGAAAACACACAGAAGGCAGTGTTGTAAAGCCCTTTATCTGCCGTTTGAAGGGAAAAATAAAAAGTACAATGGAGGAACATCTTCATGGAGGAGAAATAGTCCAACCTAGTAAATTATACTGAACACCCACTGTATATAGCAGTTAAGGTCCACTTAGCAGACATACACAAACACGCAGTGGTCTGAAAAGGCTTTAGAAATCTTGTAATAATAAAGAGTCTCATTCTTGCTTGTCTTCCCAGGTTTTGTGACAAAACAATGAACTTTTTGTATTCTCTGGCTCAATTGGAAAAGGGTCAGGAATGGGAAAATAATTTCGGAGGAGGGGTGCAGGGAGAGAGATGCAAATGCCAAAGTGCAGCAGCTCAGCCGATAGATGATCGTGGTGGTTAATGTGCCTTCTGATAAAGAGCTCGTGTTTTAGGAGATTGAGTCAAGGTTATTGTGAAAATGCAACACACAGTGCAAAGATATGATCAGAGTGACTGCAGGGCCCAGTGTGAACCCCCAGCTATTGAGCAGAAGCTGCTGACACAGCTGGGTGAACGCTTCTTTTTTCTTTCTATTTTTTTCACGTGAAACCGAAACACTGTATTTTGGCAAGTGAGACCTGTGAAATGTGGGTGCAGTTAACTGTCCAGTCTTGCACTTTCACAGCCCTCGGGGCCCACCAAACCAGCTGAGCCTCTTGGGTTCTTGCAGTCCTTTCCTTGGATCCCACCGTAGGGCTACCTGTGGCTCTGCCACCAGAGGAGCAGGGCTTGACCCCAGCTCTGCAAGAGTCACCCATCCTTTCTGGGTTATTTTTTTTCTTGGAGGCAACCAAAGCACCCATGCACCAGCAGAGAATGGGACCAGAAAAACCTCCCCACCACAAATTTGGGTGTAGCTGGCTCTTGTTCCTGCCACATTCACACAGCTCTGTAACCCAGGGCTGCTGTGCCTTGCTTTCCTTTCTTGGCCAGCCACACTTGTGGAAATTCACTGACTCTGAACCTGCCCTGACTAATTAATCCCCCTCCATCTGCTGTGTTTGCACGTGCAGATGTGCAGGGCCAGGTATCTCTGGAGAGGTTCTGCTGTAAATGGTGTGTAGCATGTTTCAGCAGTTTAAGATAAACCAGAGTCATGTATTGCCATGTTTACCCAGGGATCACCTGCACAAAGATTAACATCTTTGCAGCTGCTCTCAAATGAGTCTCTGGAGAATAAACCATAGATTCAGAGTTCCTCCCAGTGGATGATGAAAGGAAGTACCAGAAAAAGCAGCTGTTTGGGCTATTTTCTGCCCTTCCACAAAAGCTGGAGCCATGCAGCACTGGAAATGCCAATGTCCTGGCATCCCAGGAGTGGACCAGGGGCTCCTGAGTGTGGGGCAGAGTGGATTTAGAGAGACAGACGGGTAGGATGGCTGGTTGCTTGTTCTTTATGCTCTGCCACACGTGAGGAATAAGCAAATGGATGTTCCCTGGGGGAAGCCAAGCGGGAAGGAGAAGCAGCAGCCGCCTCATAGGGTGAATCTCATCGGTGACTCCGATGCAGCGGGGCTTGGCTTAGCTTCCTCTCCATCCTCATCCCACCTTTGAAGTGTTAGCTCCTAAAACACCACCAAGCAATATTGTAGCCTTGTCCCACTGTGTCCCTGTTGAGAGACTAATTCCAAGTCCCACTTGTTTGTAGTGTTTCTATTCCATCTGCAGCATGGCAGCACTGACTTTGTGGTTTTTTTTTCTCTTTTTAATTCTCCCCTTTTTAGCCACGTCTATCCTGAAGAAATCCAAGCGGCTAAAGAAGAACAATGTGGAGTTTGACCGGGTCACTGTGTTTTACTTCCCACGCTGCCAGGGCTTCACGAGCGTGCCTAGCCGTGGGGGCTGTACCCTGGGGATGGTGAGCAAACACAGCTCCTCCCGGCAGTTCACACTGGCAGAGTTTTCAAAGGAGCAGGAAAATGTCCGTCGGGGCAAACTCGAAGAGAAATTAAAAGAGGAGAAGTTGGAAGCGTTGAAATGGAAAGTGAGTAGGAGCGTGGGGCTGGGTTGATGAGGAGCTGGTGGATGTTGTTAGTTAATTGGCCAGTTTTTAGTAAGAGCCTCTGAGACCTGGGGGCATTGATCCTTAGCTCTCAGTTTGGGTCTCCAAGAAACACAGGTGCCGGTGGGGGATTTTCATTTAGTTCTCCACCTTCGCAAAGTGATGGAAAAGATGCTGAAGATGTTTTTGCTCTTTTGGTAGTAGCCCTCCATTCTGGGATCCGCTTGAGACTCTTCTTGGCATCTCCCAAAGTCTTTTCATTTCTGATTTAGATACTTGATATCCCAGGACACAGCCCCAATCAGGTGTCAGATCTCTGTGGGCTCTGACCCAGATGTTGATCCTGAGGTTGGCCACTGTGGGGAAGAGGTCATTCCTTTCTTGTTTCCCCTTAGCTGGGGGTTCCAATAGCTCTGAGTCCCAACAAACCCCTAATGCTTTGTCCATTTTTCGCCTTCAGCTAACCATGAACGGCACGAAGGAGTCCGAAGAGGCCAACCAGCTCACCATCGAGGACATCTCCGACGACGACATCGACGTCAGCAATGTGGACCTGGAGGACGGCTTCTTCCTGCAGCCCTACCCTGCCAAGAAGAGGCGTGCGCTGCTGAAGGCCGTGGGGGTGAAGAAGATCGACAAGGAGGAGAAGCGGGAGCTGCACAACATCCGCCTGTCCCGGGAGGACTGCGGCTGTGACTGCCGCGAGGTCTGCGACCCCGAGACCTGCAGCTGCAGCTTGGCAGGCATTAAATGCCAGGTACTGCCCTCACCCTTGGGCATGGGGGGATGCCACGGCTCCAGCTGTGTGTTAGAGCAGGGGGGTGTGAGCAAGTTGTACAAAGTTGGGGCAGCCTGTAAATCCATCTGCTCCCACCTGCGCTTGGAGGCGAGGAAAGATCTTGGAGCATCCCTCAGGCTGCAAGGCAGACTCTACTCGAAAGTGTCCTCTTCTGAAATCACACGTGCAGCCACTCCCACACTGCCAGAGCCTGCAGTGCATCCCCACGAGACCCACACCTGCTTGATCTCCTGTTGGAGATGGGCCACGTGGGAATGTCTGCAAGGAAAAGCTTCTTGCTCCTCACACGAGGCTGTGCTTTCTCCCCCTCCCCCGAGTCTTATTTTTAATTCTTCTTTCTTTTGGTGTGTGTCACAAATCCCAGCGCGCTCAGGCGAACGTGGGAGTGTCAGCTGAGCGTCAGCCCACAGCGAGCTGTGCAGGCCACCTGCACAGTGGGATAATCCCTCTGTATTCAATTAGTGAGTTATATTTTTCAGGGTATTTTTTGCGGGTGCCTGCCCAGCTGTATTTAGGGAGCCTCATTCTCTATTCTGGGCATCGCTCGCTCCCTCGGTGCCGTGTTTGGAGGCTGGGGGTGGCGGAGGTGGGTGCACACGGGTGCTCCATGTGTGTGTCACAACCCCCCTCTAGTGGCTGCTGCAGATCAGATAGTGAGATCATTAAATAGCAATAAAGAAAAAATTCTCTTTTGCCCATTTATGTCTCCTTTTGGACCATTATATTTTGCTTTTTTTTATTTTGGAATCTTTTAATTTCCTTCACTTGTACTGAAATCCAACTTTTTGTGACCCCTCTTCAAAAGAGCAGAGTGTCTTTTTATTTATTTTTTTTTTCCTGCTTTTAAACCCCTCAGCTGCCACTTGATTTCTCAGGGCAGACAAGTCACGGGCAGTTTTGGTTTTGTGCTGCCGGGTTCCATCCTAATCCTCCCCCTCTGCTTCTCCCTGTGCCAGATGGATCACACCTCCTTCCCCTGCGGCTGCACCAAGGACGGCTGTGGCAACACCGAGGGCAGGATCGAGTTCAACCAGGCCCGCGTGCAGACACATTTCATCCACACCATCATGAAGCTGGAGCTGGAGAAGCAGCAGCAGAGCAGCGAGAAGGTGGTGGAGGCTGAGCCCCCGTTCCGGGAGCGGCTCCCGTCGCTGGGATGCGCGGCAGGGAAGGGCTCCTTGGAGGAGCGTGCGGTGCCGCTGGCACCTGCCTTCCAGTTCAGCCCCGACCTGGAGGCCCTGGGGGAGAACAGCTGCAGCAGCGACATGACAGACTCCTCCATCTCCTCCCACCCCAGCGAGGACCTGGAGGAGCCCTACGAGAGCCTCCCCTCCGACAAATCCCAGTCGGACGTGGATGATGACGGCTTGGCGCGCATCCTCCACTTCAACGACTCGGATGCCGAGGAGGAGAGCGGGCGTGGCCAGGATGACCTCGGCTGCTTCCACCCCACCGACTTCTTCATCGAGGACCATGGCAGCGAGGCCAAGCCTGTCCCTGGACACTTGTCCCACCTCTCGGAGTGCCTGGATGAGAATGCCAACCAGGACAGTGGGGGTTTGCTGGAGGATGCAGCCCACGTGAGGTGCGATGGGCTGTCCTGCTGCGCCTCATCCTCCACTGAGCCTTGCTCCAAAAGCTACGCCGACCTCAGCCTTTCCTCCGATTCCTTGGATTTCTTCCAGTCTTTCTCGGACTATAACTTGGGACCCCTTTACAACTCCTTAAAGGAGTATGAGAACCTGGATAACTTCTCAGCATTGCAGTTTCAGTTGCCTAATTTCCCTGGCTTCCCACAAGCCGGAGATCAGGGCTCCTGTTTCTTGGAGTCCCTCATTGGTTTGTCCGAATCCGTCCCTGAAACCCCAGCCCCTTTCACAGACAATCAACTTTTGGAGGATGCCATCAAGTCATCGCTGATGGAGACAGTGAAAGTGTGAAACACCCACGTGGCCTGGGCAAGGACTGGTGCCGAAAGGAAAACAGAGGAACAGTTGGACAGGCAAACTTTCACTGAAAGGGTGATGTGCTACTCAGATATAAGGAGGAAAAAACAGCAACAGCAGAAGACTTTCTAAGCAAATGAACTATTTTTGGTCTTTATAGAACGTGGACGTTTTGACATACTGCAGCTACAATCAGTTCTCTCGCTGTTTGTGCAAAAATTTCTAAACTTTCATGATGGGGTGGGAAGGGGAGGGAGGGAAAAAGACTTTCACCTAAGAATTTCCTTGTGTTTTGTATGAAAAGACCTGTTGAGAAATACTCCTCGCTAACGTTGCCAGTCGTCCATACAGCCCCTTCTAGAAACGTTTCAGTGTTGCAGGAACTTTTTAAGGCAACTTTTTGAAGCTGTATTTATTGTGAAAATTTGTGGTTTGCGTAAGAGTCGGCCCAACACACTCTTACGTTTAAATCTGACGAGGTTTACAGAAGAGATCCGTACACTATATACATAATCATTCTTCATCTATTTATTGCAAATTCCAGAATTTAACTAGCCACTGAAGCTTGAACTAGCATGAAACCTTATTTAAATTGGTAATACCTCAGATGTATTATGTGTACAATCATATTTTTTTGCATAATATATCTGTATTTATTTATTTTCTACCTGTAGTACGTGAATAGCACTGTGGTTTGTCGATGACCTGGAAGGGCAATAAGGTCTTCAAGAGGAAGATGACCCTGGTTTTTCTGAGTCTGAATGATATTGGCTGTTTGGTCTTCACTTCACATTTCTAAAAACGCTGAACCAGAAGTGGGTGGGAGGGGAGGAATGAGGGAAGAGTTCATGCAACATCCCTTGGTTTCTCCCAGCCTTGTCGTAGACATGAGAATGGTGTCTGGTCTCCATAATGCCACTGTGGAGAGCAAAACAAGCAAAAGCTTGAACTATTTAAGAAGTAACATGAACTAGCTTGAAACAAAACCCAACCCCTTTTTGTAAATTATTTTATAATTTATTTAATTTCTTAAGGATTTGGCCATGAGATCTTTCCCCATCAATTATGGTGCCTGAATATGCAGAGGAACTGTCAGCAGCAGTGGGGAGGTGTAACCATAAGGACCTTGGCAGCCCTCGTGGGGGGCTTTGGGAGAGCAAAGACAAAACAGCAACACTGTGCTCAAGCTCCTCAGCAAGTGTTCATTAGGGCTCCCCAGCGCTGAGGATATCGCAGCTCCAAAATCCAGTGGGTCACGCTGATTGTACTATTTTTTTACATAGGTGAATCAGGTAATTCAAGCAAAACAGATGGATATGAATTGTATTGGGTTATTTATCCTGTGAGTACGGTTTTTGAGGGAAGAAAGAACAACAGCTGAAGACCAAGCTGAAAAGCTGAAGGCTTTTGGTTTTTAAAATGAGATAAATCATCGTGTTTAGGAAGGATACTGGAGGCTGCCTTGGCCTTTTGCTATTTAAGTCAGTCTGAGAACATGACACTATTTGGCCACGAGATGTAACTGGACAAAAAAATCTGAGCATCAGTGATACACTAAGTGCCTACACCAGTGGTATGGAAAAAGCAAAACGGATTTAAAACCTACCGGCTTTAAATTCCCCCTTGGAAAATTTGGTGATGGGGGTGATTCCTGGCATTACCAGCACAGGAGGAGGAGACAGTTCTGGTGTCCCAGCCCCACTGCCCTGGGAGCAGCTGGAGGGAACTTCTGGAGGTGCAGAGACACACAGACAAGGGAAACAACCCCAAAACACAGATCTGAGGATTTTCCTATTGGCCGAACTGTTTCTATCCCCGACCCCAGGGATGGTGCTCTTGGATACCTGCTCATCGACAGGTGCCTCACTGCAAACCTGCCGGCAATTTAGGAAACTCCTGGCATACGAAATGTGGGTTGCTTGGGGTTTTTTTAGTCCTTATGGTTTCTATTTAATTGTCCATCTTCTCTGATATTGAGCCGGTCAACTTGGAAGTGGAGCTGACCCCCCACGGCCACGAGCGGCTCCTGAGCCCGCGCTCGCCGCCACTTCCTCCCGCAAGGCATCGCCCCCGGGGCAGGAGGGCGACTGTAGGAATACTACTGGCAGATGGAGGATTTCCTGGATATTATCTATTATTATTATTATTTTTATTATTATTATTATTATTGTTATTTTTCGTTGTCGTCATTGTTTNATGCCTATATTTTATATATATATATATACACACACTTTTTTTTAAATGAATGATTGGGATTGACTCCTGCCTTTGTGGATTTTTTTTTCAATAATTTATTCTTTTTATTTGTGTTGGTGCCAAAAAGAAAAAAAAAAGATTTTTTTTTTCTCTTTTTTTTTTTCCCCCAGGGCACTGAATTGTAAATATATAATTTTTTTTTCTTCTTGATATCTGTGTAAAAAGTTGCCTGTTAAACAGTTTAAAAACTGGGTATTTATTGACACAATCTGTAATTATCTAATGTATTGGTTGAAACACTTTGGTTTCAACATAGCTTTATTTTAGCTTTCTTTGTGTATATATTGTGATTACGTTGCTTAAAGGTACAAGTTAAAAAAAATGCTTTATTTTTACCTTATCCATTTGCATTTGTTTATAAAAAAAGCATATTTGTCTACAGCTGCTGTCTCTCATTTCATCAAAGCAATATGAAGAAATTTCCATTACACTTTCAATAAAAGAATTTTGTTTGAATACGGCAGTGTCTTCTCCCATGTCCTTTGTGGACACAATAACCTTTTCTCTTTTCCCTAATGAAGTAAAAATCAGTGCATGAGATGTGGTGTTCCCAAACTTTTTGGGCTTGTGGATGGTGGCTGCTTGTCACTAAGGGATGATGGAATAGACAACAGCCATGGCAGCATCCACATCACCAAGGAGAAATCTTGGGAAACCCTGGAAACCGCTTTCCCTCATGAGTTACAAACCATTTCTCATTGCCCCATGGCACTTCTGGGACCTGGAAGGATGCAGCTGGACAGAAGCATCACCATGGTCTTTTGCCCCCGGGGAAAAACAGAGAAAATGCTCTTGGTCATGGCAACAGCACGGAAAGAAGAGGGGAGGATGTGAAGCAGCCCATGGTACAAAGGAAAAAGAAGATTAATAAATCCCAGGAATCTATATGGGGAAAAGCACACCTCTCCCATGGGTTTGTGGCTGTCAGCACAGGCATAAATCATAACCACTGCCATTGACCTGAAAACAAGGGAAATTGGCCAAAGAATGCCATTGTCTAGTTTTCCATTGGGAATCCATTTTTAAAGGTTGCCATCTGCCCCCAGAGCAGAGAAGCTCAATTAATTGAATAAACTATTTGTCACAAATTATTTGCTGAGCTGTAGAAGCAGAAATACTGAAAAGAGGCTCATCCATGGAGGCTCTGCAACACACAGTGAAGCCCAGCCTGTTTACCCACCCACAAGGATGTTTGGTTATGGGTTGTTGTTTTTTTTTTCTTTTATGGGGTTTATGTCTATAATTCCCTCTTATATTAGCTGTTTTCTGATTGGGAAAGGATTAGTCCCTAGCATATAGCTCCAGCTGCAGCACTGGTGGGTTTTTGGCTCACAGTGATGACTTTGTGTCATGCCCTGGCACAAGGCATCATCACCAGGGGACCCATCACCCCCAAGGGACAGTGCTGGAACAAGCCCAAGGGGCTGCATCCCATCAACCAGCCTCTGGCATGGGCATCCCCACAGGGAATCACAGAATCCTAGAATGCTTTGGGTTGGAAGGGATTGAGACCATGTAGTTCAACCCCTCTCCTGATGCCTTTCACTAGACCAGGTTGCTCTGAGCCCCATCCAACATGGCCATGAACACTTCCAGGGATGGAGCATTCACAGCTTCTCTGGGAAACCTGTGCTAGGGCCTTGCCACCCTCGCAGTAATTAATTTCCTCCTAATATCTAATGTAAATCTGCCCTCTGTCAGTTTAAAGCCAGCCTCCCTGTCCTATCACTCCATGACCTTGTCCAAAGTCCCTCTCCAGCTCCTTTAGGCACACTGCTTTGGATGCAGCCCAGGACATGTTTGGGGCTTTCTGGGCTGCCAGTGCACATTGCCAGGTTGTGTCCAGCCTTTCATCAATCAACACTCCCAAGCCCTACTCCCCAGGGCTGCTCTCGATCCATTCTCCACCAAACCTGTGCTTGGAACTGGGATTGCCCTGACCCAGGTGCAGGACCTCGGGTTTTTTTCCCATCCCATACCAGTAACAGACTAAAACTCAAATGGGAACTTGCCAATAATGGACAATTCTGCAGTGCCCTTTCCCTGGGAAAGCCATGCTGACCTCCAGGTCTGAGTTAAAACCTCAGCTCTGGCAAACTTCTGCTGAATTCCATGGAAAATGCACGGGCATGGGCAGAGGAAGTGGCTGTTAGAGTGACACAGGTCTCGAACCCCAGGAATGCACCACTGGGGATGCTTTTATTGTCTCTGCAGAAGATCTGAAACATCCTTACCCACTGCAGAGTGACGCTTCTCAGACACGCTTTACAAACCTGCCTTTTGCTTCTATCAGCCAGACAAGCAACAAAAAAAAGAGATTTTCCCCCAAATCTCCTGCCTCCAAGGCAAGCACGAGGCCTCAGCATGCAGGATCTGGCCCTATGGAAATGCCCTCAATCCTGCGGAGCCAACACCCCTGCCCTCACCTTGCCCTGCAGCTCCTGCATTGTTTAGTTTGGGTTTCTTGTTTTTTTGTTTTTTGTTTTTTTTTTTTCCTCTGACGGAGTTAAAGTCCATCCCATCCGTCATTTTATAGCCGTTGCTGATGAGAAAAGTCCTCGGGACTCTCATTCCCGCACGGCGCCAGGTCTGGAGTCACCGAGCCTGGCGTCACAGCCTGTTCCCGTCCCCGGCGGCCCCGGGTCGCCAAATGACTCATCCCTTTTCCGGAGGCAGCTCCGCCACCCGGGGACCGAATGCTTTCTAGTCTGGTGGCTGCATGCACGGCCCGAGCCGTGCTGGCACCTCGGAACGAAACGAAAGCAGGCGATGAGTAATGCTGCGCCTCCGGGTGCTGCGAGCAGGGCGGGCGGGGTGGCTGTGTGCGGGGAAAGAAAAAGAAAATAAATGGAAATCAGGAGGGTGGCGAAGCCCTAAGCAAGGTGGGGAGTGCGCGGACGGGTTTATTTGGGGTCAGTGAATCACCGATTGCCAGGGATGGGGAAGGAGCAGCACTGGCTGGTGCCAAGCGGGGCGGGAGTGCCAGCTGGGTGTCGCCGGGCTGGGACAGGTCTGTGTGCAGACAGCTGGCTGCTTTCAGCCCTGCCAAGGACGGGGAAAACTGTGGGTTGCAGCTGGTTTAACCCTTTCCAAGGTGCAGCCTTGTAAAAGCAGAGTGGGCACGGCTTTAACAGCAGCTCTTTGCAGAGGGACCATCTCCAACCAGCCCCGAGACTCCTCCGGGGCTTCTCTGGCCTCACACTTCAAGGCAAGTGTAAACTCCTCTTGGCAGAGAGGCTGTGATAAACTGCTGCTTCCGGGACATGGAGCTGCTAGAGCATGTCCAGAGCAGGCCATGAAGATGCTTCGAGGGTTGGAGCCCCTCTGCTCTGGAGCCAGGCTGGGAGAGCTCGAGGTGTTCGACCTGGCAAAGAGAAGGCTCCAGGGAGACCTTA
This sequence comes from Falcunculus frontatus, assembly GCA_013398115.1. Taxonomy (NCBI): domain Eukaryota; kingdom Metazoa; phylum Chordata; class Aves; order Passeriformes; genus Falcunculus; species Falcunculus frontatus. Next base: position 330,710 of record VZRV01000142.1, read on the forward strand.
GAGCCCCTTCCAGTGCCTAAAGGGGCTCCAGGAGAGCTGGAGAGGAGCTTGGGACAAGAGCCTGGAGTGATGGGACAAGGGGCAATGGCTTTAAAATTAAAAGGGACAATGGCTTCAAACTAAAGGAGGACAGGTTTGGATTGGATATTGAAAAGAAATTCTTCCCTGTGAGGGTGTTGAGATGCTGCCCAGAGCAGTTCTGGATTACCCATCCCTGGAAGTGTCCAAGGCCCAGCTGGATGGGGTTTGGAGCAACCTG
>VZRV01000142.1:330999-358342 GCA_013398115.1 Falcunculus frontatus
GAGAGGTGACCCCCCCCCCCCCCCCCCATGGCAGGCGGTTGGAACTGGATAATCTTTAAGGTCCCTTCCAACCCAAACCAGGAGATGATTCTATGATTCTCCTTCACAGCTACGACCATTAGGAGTTTTCAGGGCTGCTTAATCCTCATGCTCCCATCAGCTTGTTTTACCCCTCCCAGCCTGCTGCTGAGTAAATGGCAGTATTGCCACCTACTGGGCAGCTGCCTCCTTCTCCCAGCCTCTCATCTGGCCAAATTGTTCCTGGGCAATGCTTGTCCTCCTCTGTGAGACCAGAGGCACCACGTATCTCACTAAGATATCACAGTAAAAGAAAACAAAATAAGGCTTAAACGGCTCACTGGGGTTTGGAGAGATGAAGATATCCTGGGGCTTCACTGGCCTGTCACACACATCCTCAGCTGGATGAAACCATCTCTAGAAGGTAAATGCTCAAAACCTGCCCATGGATGCACCTCTATTTTGACTGGGGAAGCTGAGTGAGGACAAAATGCCTGTGCTGGACATGCCTGACTCCATTACATCAGTAGGTGCATGAAACCCACCAAAATTGGAATATCTGCAACCAGCAGAGCTGAAATATTCTGTCACGAGCTCGAGGCTGTGAAGACTTTCAGGTCAGCCCAGCTGAGGAGGTTGAAAGACTTGAGATGATCTGGGCAGCTGGTTCCTTGTGGACCACATGAGCCACACACAGAGGGTAAAATATTACAGGATGAATAAGGTAGAAGGATCTCCCTCCAAAATAAACCTGCTCCCCTGAGATCCCCTGCAAAGGTAACTTTTATCTGTTACATTTCCCTGGAAATAAATACTTGGCTACTACTTTGGATTAAATAGAGATGAAAACTTAATGGTACCTAAGTGCTTTTCATAGTCAAAGCATCCCAAAGTGCTCTCTGGTAATTAGGGCTGAATGGCTGTCAGGAGGCAACAGAGCCCCTTGTAGCCACACTCCCAAATATCCATCACTTCTGCCTGCGAGTGAGCAAGGAATGAGTGGGGAAAAAGTGGTACAATTTCAACTACAGAGATTTTGGGGGTTATTCTGATAAAGGACAGCAGTGCCAGGGTAGGATGTGGATGAGGAGATGTCTGTAACCAGAATATCTCTGTGCAGCCGTGGCGTGGCTGAGGGCCCTATTGCTGAGCTTAGCTCTGTGTGACTTGAAATGTCCCCAGCTCTGTTGTGTTTTGGGCCAGCTGAGGTGCTGGAGGCTATGAAGACATCCCCATGGGGGTGGTGAGAGGACAAGGGACTTCAGGAGAGCTGTGCCTCTTTGACACAGGAGGATTGGATGGGATAGAATGGGATAGAATGTTCTCAAACATCCCTAATGGCACTGACCCCTATATTTGATCCGTGCACCCCCTGTTTCACAGCACCTGCAGCCTTACCTCCCAAAATATCTCAAAGTGTTGCAGCTAGCCTTACACCCCCCCCAGAGCACCCTACACCTGGCACAGCTAGCCCCCCAGGAGCTATTTCTCCTGTTGCCATGGTTGTCTCCTTTTCCTGCTCTCCATAACGACGTGGAAAGGACCAGTTTTCCAAAATCTAGTTTGTTCCCTGGTTCAGCTGCGTCCTCACCACACAGTTTTGGAGAAAAGGACATGGACATTCCCTGTGAGCATTATAACACTGTGCCCAGCCGTGTTTTCCCAGTACCACGGGCTATTATATTGCTGTTAAACCCATCATCCCCACACAGTAAATCCCGTGGAGCACTGCATTTTCCACAGGCTTTCCAAGGTGGGCTCCTGGGATCAGAGTTTTGCCCAGCAGTGCTGAGGAACAAGCAGCTCTAGCCAGGCACTTGGGTAGTGAGAGGGAAATGAGGCATGGGAGAGGCACACATGCCCTGCCCGTGTGCTGCCAGCTCCTGCCTCCCTCTTATCCTCCACAATAAATCGTGGCTGAGCAGCACAAGCTGTTCCTGTCAGCAAAACGCGGAAAGAAAACACTGCTCTTGGCGCCGGGGATGTGATAATGACCCTGAATTAGAGCTGTACGTCTCCAGCACCTGATTCTCCTGCTGCTGTGGGTACAGCCTGAGGTTTCTCCTCCTGGCTGTTGTAGGAAAAGGTCCAGGGCTTGCTTATGTGGAGGAAGGATTTAAAGGAGCAATGTCCAGCTTGGATTTCAGGGCAGCTTGTGACCAGAGGTTTCAAGCACCTGATGCCCTGTGGAGACAACTGTGGGCAGAAGCAGGGTCATTGCTGTCACATCAGGGGACAAACAGGGCATGGCTGTGGTGTTTTGGGTTGTGGCAAGGCACGTGCATACTCACTAAATTCCTGGCGTGGTCCCAGTAGCAGCAACATCTCCAGTGATTCCCAGCTTTTCTCAGCCCTGGCCAGGGGACAGAGGCTGATGAGAAATTGGGACCCCCTGGGACATCCCCAAATCCTCCCATACACCAAGCACACAAGGTTAGACCCCCCCAGGCATCAGGCACAGTAGCACTTCACTTGTCAGCATCTGAGTAATTTTTGGAAGTAGTTTGAGAGGCTCCCTTTAAAAACTGCCATTTCTCAAAGCCTTTGATCTATGTCCTTTTAATTCCTTCTGAAACTCGAAGGAAAAACTTGAATACAGTCAGGCCAAGATCTCAGGTGCCAGTGTGCTCCTGACACAGGGCTGCTTAGTGCTCTTAGAATGGACATTCCTGGGACAGAGCACACCCAGGCTCTTTTGGAAGTGTCCCTGTCCCTGGGGGGCTGGAACTGGACAATAACTTTAAGATCCCTTCCTATCCAAACCGTTCTGTGATGTAGCAGAAGAAGTCACACATGCTCTTAAAAGGAGCAAGAACCATCCGGTAATATTAAGGGGTAGGAAAACTGAGATTCAAGTTAATTTGTCAGAAGAGGAGAACTGCCAAACTACTGAGCACCCAGGAGACGCTGCCAAGTGCAGCATAATAAAGTTGAGAGCCAAAAATACAGCCAGGAGTTTGCTCCTTCACAAGCCTTACAGAAAACACCCCTGGTTTCATTTTCGTTTGCCGTAATAAGGAAGATTTAACCATTTGCAGAGCAGAGCTCTGGGAAACAGAGGTGAAAAGCAGCTCCTGTGTGTCATTGCTTATCTGTGGGTCTGCAAGCAAACACGGAGGGCAGAGTGCAAGGCTGAGACATGGCACGTTATCAGTCATGGCCCAAAAAACTCCTTTAGCAGTCGGTGATAACCATGTGGGACATTCCCTTGGTTGGCCAATGCCCTCTAGTGGTTTCTGGAGAGGAGAATTGTACATCCCCCAAAGAGAGAGGATTTTGCTAAAATAGTGCTATGCCCTAGGTGTGTGCAGGTTCTAGGAGAGCTAGGACATAGGTGCTTTAAAATTATTAAAGAGCTAAATCGAAATCCTTCATCCATAAATGTGCATGTCATACACAGAAAAAGGGAGAGAGGGGAGGTTGTGGGATTCCTTATGTTTTCCAAGAGGATGGTTTTGTGGTTCACAGAATCACAAAATGGTTTGAGATGGAAGAGACCTTAAAGGTGACCTCATTCCAATCCCCCTTGTCAGGAGCATGGACACCTTCCACTAGACCAGGGTGCTCCAAGCCCCATCCAGCCTGGCCTTGAACTCTTCCAGGGATGGGGAAGGGATGGTTTTGAAACTGACCAGAAGATAAATCTTGCTTTATTGTGCACGTGCATGTCCCCCTCTTCCTTCTCCCCTCCATTTACCAGCCCTGCTGTGCGTCTAATAGGGAGTGGACAATATTTGGAAATATTATTCACTGCAGACAGGCTTGCTCAGCTGGCTGAGTAAGCGCCCCTGCACACCTAACAGCACAGGGGATTGTTTTACATGGAATTTATTGCTTCCTGCCTAGAAAAGCACCCTCCAGGAATGCCCTTTTCTATGTTCTCAGTCTCAAAAAATGAATTAAAAAAAAATCATCCTGTACAGAGTGAATTTAAGAATAAGTTGGATGGATTTTGCTTTCTATGGATTGAGTTTGCCAATACACTTGAGGCAAATGCTCTCTCCATGAGCAGCGATGTATTGAAGCAGTTTGTTTGGGAATATGAAGAGAACCCAGTTCTGCGAGCAAAACCTCAGCTGGTTGCTGTGAGAATAGATCAGGAAAGGAGCATTTATGCTTGTGCCCAGCAGCATCACACATTGCTGTGCTCCCACCCACCTGGGAGCACTGACCTGACCACCTCTGCCTCTGGTGGGGCTGTCCCTAAGGAACCCCTCAACGAGAAAAGTCCATCATGACCATTTTCTGCAGGTTTGGTGCCAAAATGACAGCCTTGCCTATCTCCAGGTTAAGGGCACTGTCACAGACTGGGGCATTCCCTGAGCCTCCTTCCCTGCTGACAGGGTCCTGAGCAAACACACCAACAGGTCACTGTCTGCACTCACTGAGACTTTATTACGCCAATATTAGACAAATCTTGCTGTTAATAGTCCAGAGAGGTGCAGAAAGGATGAGAGGAGGGTTAATGAGCACAGATATTTCATTTTATCTCATATATTCATGCACCAGGCGATCCTTCTCTAGAAACCTCCATTATTCTCCATAGTCTGGAAAGCAAAAAAAAGATTAATTCAGCAGAGAGGCAGAATAAGGCAAGTCTCCATGCCAGGGAATGCTCTGAAGAAGGGCTTGTTCCCAGCTGGGCCAGGGGACTGATCTAACAACCTATTCCCACCCAAAAACGTTTATGGATCACAGTAGCCTCCCTCTATCCCACACTGATTTAAAATACCTCTCCCCATCTTTCTTTCCAGCAGAACCCAAAATTTACAGAGGCTTTTCCACAAAACCATCCCCTGTGCCTGGGAAAAGGCAGTGCCAGTCATTATTTCAGGAGCAAAGAGCTCGTTGTTCATTCCCAAATGCAAAGCTGAGGGTGGATAGTGCAGGACTGCAGGATTTGCACTTTTAGAGGTGCTTTATGTTTGCTGCATTTTCCATCCAGCTAATTCCTCCTGTGGTTTCCTACAGCAAGGTTTTATCTGGGTGAATGGTGATGATAATTTCTTGGACACAGAACTCAGTTCCTGCCTGGCTTGAATTTTGTCCGTGGTCCTCAGCAGAGCATTTCAGCCACAAGGCAGCAGCTCCTTCCTTACAATTTTTTGACTACACCGAAAGTAGCGTCAAACATCCTGATTTTAGACCCTTCCAGATTTCCCAGTTCCACTCCTAATGGTTTGATAAACAAAAAAACTCCTCTGGATAAAAAAAAAATAAACGAAACGGTACTCTGGCAATCCCTTGCTTTCAGGGGGGAGATGCACCAGGTTACCTCACAGGCATGAAGCAACTTACGCTGTAGATCCAGTCCACGTAGGCTGACACACGAGTGTAGACTGTGGGCTTGCGGTAGGTGTTACAGTAGGGAACTAACCCAAAACTCACAATGCCATGCACTTCCCAGTGGTCATCCCTGTAGCAGTTGAGAGGGCCCCCAGAGTCCCCCTGGATTCGAGGAAGGAAAGGAAATATTCAGCCAAATTATCTGAGCAATGAGTGGGTTAAGGAGCACTAGAGAGTTAAAATATGTGAGGCTCTTCCTTGTCTCAAAATCTGGTTTGTAACAAGGTTCTGACATAATTAAACCACATAAAAATATACACTAAATATCTGTGGACCTAAAATTATCCCATACCTATAACTGTGCTGTGTATAATTGTACAAGCTGTTTTATTTCTATATATTTCTGTATTATATTCCAATATTTACATAATCACACATTATGTATTTTTCCACAATATTTTAAGGGCTCTGCACGGCTGCTTTTATCAGAAGCCACCTCTGCAGTGAAGGGAATACAGGGAGAGGTAACAAGTATTTCTTGACTTCACATGCCAAACCTCCTTGCCTTGATGCTGAGGCCACCTGGAGCCCCTGGGATAACGGGAATCTCGCAACATCTTCTTTTTCCACCTAACCTGGGCCAGAGGGAGCTGTTGGACATAGCCCAAACTTGCAGCCACCTCAGCTGTAAACAGAGTGGATGGGAAGGAGAAGGGTTATAAGCAAGGGGTAGCGCTGCCTGGCCCAGGGTGCAACAACACAGCAGCATTGGAAGAGTGGACAAACTTCCCTGCAGCTTCATCCTTTGGGTCAGGGCAGAGGTGACTGCCTTGTCCCCAGAATCACTTGGGATGTGCTGCTGAAAGACAGGGCCAATCTACTCTCCAAAATCAGAGGGGTGAAGCGCACCCTGAGGATTTGGATGTTTTTCTCTCTCTTCTCTGATATCTGGGGAGATGGAGGAATGTGGAGAAGGCCTGGTTCAGAAGATATTCAGCAGAAAGCAGCCAAGGGGCCGGGGTTTGCAGCAGAGCTATTGCAGGTGGAGAAATGCCACAACCAGGACTGAAGGCACAGCAAGGTGAAAGAGAAAGAAAAAAAGAAAGAGGGCAGCTTGAAAACCCTCTGATTATAAGAGCTCTTACACTGCATCCTGCCCTCACGCCATCTCCACCCTCACAGATCATGGTGTCCTTTGCATGGGATCCCCACCAGTCTGGCTGGGAGCAGATCTCGTGGCCCACCACGGGCACCATCACCTCCTGCAGCCTGTCCGCGCTGCCACCACCCACTACACGGAAAAGGGGACACGAGAAAGGGTGACACCTTAGCCCAGCAGCTCCAGGGGCTGAGGAAAGAAGCTTTATCTGTATGGTGGCCCCCCTGGACACTCCTACTTCCCCCTTACTCACCACTGACCACTCCCCAGCCTGTAATGTAGCAGGGATGGTCGTTGGGCAAAATGAGTCCCTTAGGTGGAAGCGCTCCCAGCTCAACGAATCCGTTGGCATAGGCAGGAGATTCGAGGCACAGCAGGGCAATGTCATAGCTGAAACAGGCCACAGGTGAAAGATTCCTCACTGGAAATCCCGGATGAGGCATGAATCAGGCATCCTCACTCCCGTTTCAGCACTCACACAGGGCTGCAGCCTCTCCACGATAGACAAGCACCTTGCAAATTTAATTAATTATTCCTTATAATTATCACAGGCGACAGGAAAATAAGAGCACTTAGGAGAGAAGAGGCCATGGTACAGGCTCATAAAGGGGTAACAGTCCCCAAAAGTCTCCTACAGGTTTGGGGTGAATTTTGGTGGACCCTGGGTGGACAGGCATGTCTCTGAAGGGGATTTGAGACAATCCTTCAGCATTTTCTTGTTGGCTTTCCTTCATCAGATGCACACAGTGCTTTGATTGATGGCAAACCCACTAATCTTCTGTACATCCTGGATTCATCTGTTTTTTTCCCAAGATGGGGAAAACAGGCCCATCTCTTCCCCATCTTGGGAAAAACAGGGCTGAGATCATCCATGTGGACACAATGGAACACCTCCAAGAGAGGAAGCCGTTTGGGAAATCTCCTTTACAGCATCATCCAGTGCTTCCTACAAACCCAGCCTCACTGGGAGTTGGACTGAGCATGCAAATAAACCCTAGTGGGGCACAATGCTCCGTATCATTCAACCACCTGATGTCATTAAAAATAATTACCCGTCGGCAATGGCATTGGGATTCCAGCCCTCATGGATGAAGATTGCATCCACACCGATGTAGTACTCAGTGCCATCCACCTCCAGGAGGTTGTGCTCGCCCAGAGCCACCCGGTAGGATGCTTCTTGGGGCCTGGAAAGGAATCACAGGGTAATTGATGCAAAATCTACTCCCCACTGAGTGCTTTGCAGTGCAATTCCTGCACCACCCAGATCTTCCACCAGTGTCATAATTTCCAAAGCACCTTCCATCAGAGGATTTTCAATAGACTGTAGCCAAATTTACTGTGGGTGGGTCTGGAGAAGGGCAGGGAAGCTGGTGAAGGAGCACAAGTCTGATGAGGAGTGGCTGAGGGAGCTGGGGGTGTTTAGCCTGGAAAAAAGGAGGCTCAGAGGGGACCTTGTTGCTCTCTGCAACTACCTGAAATGAGGGTTCCAGCAAGGTGGGAGTTGGTCTCTTCTCCCAGGTAACAAGTACAAAGTGAGAGGAAATGGCCAATAGATATTGGGAAAAATTTCTTCACTGAAAGGGCGGTCAGGCATTGGAACTGGCTGCCCAGGGCAGTGGTGGAGTGGATTTAAATCCCTGGAAAGATGTGTAGGTGTGGCACTTGGGGACAAGGTTTAATGATGGGCTTGGCAGAGTTGGGTTAATGGCTGGACTCAACGATTTTAGTGGCCTTTTCTAAACTAAAATATGATTCTAAGTGGTTTTACAAATCAGGCACATGCTGGCTGCAGTTTGCTGATGAAGAAACCGAAGGTGCAGCATCAGCTACCACAGTGCTGGGCTTGGTCTTGAACAAGAAGGTTCATTCTGCATCTCTGCACCTTTCTGGAGCAGAGTGTGAAGGACCAGCTGGTTACAATTTATTGTGAGTGCAATCACTAAAGGCAGGAGCAATTAAAGGGGAGTGTTGGCTTCCTGGTGTCCCATGGCATTGTTGGGGGTTGTACAGCACGGCCTGAGAGCAAGCAAACACCCTTTTTGTTCCATCTTTCCATCTCTGTACCAACCCATAAGGAATGCTCACATTCATGCAAATGCACCTCCTCTTATGCAAATCAGCAATCAGCTTGATTTCCCCTCCCAGGAAGTCAGCGATTAATATGTAAAATCAAGGCTAAAGCAGAGTTTTCCAGGGCCCCTGATTAAGTGAGCAGGGAGATGTCCAGCTGTGCAAGTCACCAGTGGGGAGCTCTGAGGAGGAGAAGGGTCTGGCTCCCATCTGCAGCAAGAAGGAGGAGCAGAACAGGAGTTTTAACACTTTTTATCCCACTCACGTGCTGACAGTGGGCTGCAGTCATGACCCACTTGCCACTGATAAGGGTCCCACCACAGATGTGGCCGTAGTACCCCAGGTCATCAGGGTAGGAAATCTGAAGTGACACCTGGATCAAACAACAACATATTTTACACCCAAGCCATGCCACGCCTCTGCACAAACACCATGTGTGGCTTTGGACAATGGAAGCTGTTATTTTCTCACTGGTTTGTTTTTTTCAAATTTAAGGCTTTTTTTTTTCAAATATAAGACCCCAGCTTTACCTGCCACTTCCAGCTATTTGGTTGGGCTTCGTGGCCTCCAATTACTCGCCCTGCCAGCACATCATTCTGAAGAGCATCCCTCAGGGGAGTCCCAGAGATTGTTCCTAACACAAAAAAAAGGAAGGAGAGCAGTTTGTCGTGTGGATTCCTAAAGAGAAACAGTCACCACAGCCAGCCGAGTCTGAGAGATGGAGTGGTTGATGTTTGCACATGGTGACACTGTGGTCACTTGCCATCCTGGAGGCTTCTTTAAGCCTCCATGAGTGAAAAAGACCATAAGCAGGCTTCAAGACACAGAGCTCTGATATAAACTGAGTTGTCTCCCATACTCCAACCCCACTGTGATGCATCAACCTACATCCTCTTTCTTTCGGGCTGCAGATTTCTGTTCCCTCAGAGAACTCCCAAACCTTTCTCATGGAGATAATGCTCCCACAATAGAGGAAAACCCTTCCACATTAGGTTTTGCCCTAGCACAGAAACTGCAGAGAAAATAAAATTGATATGCTCTAATCTTCACCACTTAGATGCTGAGAGGTTCATCCTTCCCCAGCTCAAATAAATTGCTACTTACCCAGGCAGCCAAGAAGAACCAGAAGCCGAAACATCTTTATTGGAATGGTCGCATTTGTTCCAAGAAAATGTCTTTTTATACTAAAATATCTGCTAAGCAGCTGTGTCTAAATTTGGGATCAATACAGCTTATCTATACCCATAACTCATTAAACTGATCAGAAGTGTTTTCTTGGGAGAAAACCCAAGTGGTCAACATGGAGCCCAAGGCTGGACAAACACCTCCACACTGTATGGTTCCCACGGAGCCACGACGCAGAAAAATCCTGAGAAATTTGGAGTTCTCTCAGATCAAGTCAAAAACAAGGCAGGGCAGACCCAGGCTGGAGAGGCCAACACTTCAGACTAGCAATTGTGGGTGCATATATTGGATTAGTCCCTTCTAAGAGATTTATGTGTCAGTCCAGCTTTGTGCTGCTCCATGTGACATGAACTGATCTTTGTCAAACAGATAAACAAAACCACAGCATTTTTTATATCCCCATTAAGTGCAGTCCCTTATGTTTTGTGCTGGTGGAACACCATGATTTATATCCATGTAATGGTTAAAGGTGCAACCAAGGAGCATAGCAGACACGTAAGTTCTTCAGTTAAATATAAATATCAATATAGATATAAATATATATATAGAGATAAATATAAATATAGGTATAACTATAATTATAACTACAACTATAACTATAACTACAACTATAACTATAACTATAACTATAACTATAACTATAACTGTAACCATAACTATAGCTATAGCTATAGCTATAGCTATAGCTATAGCTATAAATATAAATATAAATATAAATATAAATATAAACACAGCCCTGCTTTTTGTGTCCAAACAGGAAGAAAACAAGAAATGCCTGCAGCTGATGGAAACCCAGAGATTTGGATCCGTGGTCAGGGGAAATCCCCTCAGGACACACAGGTCAGCAAAGGGTGGGAAGTAAAGCTCACCTTGAACTGCAGTCAGAGAGTAGCTATCAAGTAAAAAAAGCAAGAGTTAAGGAAATGAACTGGAGAAGACAGCAAGGGTTACCCACCCAGTTGTGCTAATGGGATCCACTCTCCATGGAATGCACGAGCCAGGACCCTTCCCATATAATCCCGACAGTCCTCTTTCACAAATCACTTTTATTTTAGTGGGAGCCATAAAAAGTTCAGTGTGATATTTCAGCACTGAGACCCTCTTTTAGTCATTGAGCACGTTTTCCCCCTTATAGATCATTTTTAGCTCCCAGTTAGTTTCGGTAGGAGGTCAGGAAGTGGAGAACTCTCTTCCCTCACCTTCACTGCACTCATCATCCCAGTTAGGCCTGGCCAACTCACTCATTTTCCACCACTAATTTATTTTTCCAAAGGCTTTATGTGTTCCCTACGTACAGCCATGTTTAAGAATGCAGTGGTTTATTCTCCTTTTGGACATCAGGCATTTATCTCGAGCAGTTGTTTGTCTGCAATCTGTCCTCCACAGCCATGCACATGCTATCATCGCTGTGGTTTTGATGCTGGGCTGTGTTGTAATGCCCAGAGGAGAAATAAATTACACTGGGGATGATGAATTACAGCTGTTTTCAGAACTCCTCCACTCCAGGCATTGTTTCAGTGCAGAGCTCTTGAGGGATGTCTGCGTTTCCCCCCGGGACCCACAAGGATCGTCACATCCAGCTCCAACACCACAAAGCCAACTCAAATGGCCCCTGTTTGTGTCCATATGGTAAAACTTTGAAACAGACAGGTCTCACCCATGTTGCTTCTGCATCCTTATCCATACTGGCTTTCCAAACCATGGGTAAAAGTTACTATGAGGAGCATGGGCTGGTGGCAAACCAGTGTTATGCCAGAGTGTGTTAGCAGTTTTCTGTCCAGGAAAAAGCAGGACATCTAAGTTGGTGCTCTAGCACTGTTCAGTTAATTGGACTTCTGGCATTGTTTCATTAATTAGTGATCTAGTGCTCTTTAATTAGTATACAGCCTTTTCTCCCTGTTTGCACAGGATCAGAATTAAGTATTTTGATGACAGAAGAATTTTCTGAGTGAGTAGAATATTTCAGGAGTGATGGGAAGCATAAGGGGTCGTAGCACGTGGGATAGGATGGATGATGGGGAAAGATTCTGAGACTGTACAAGCAAATAAGGATATTTGGGTGGACTTGATGTGATCCAGTGTGAGTTACTGAACACAGAAAGAAAGTTATCTTTCAGGGAGCCCTTAAAGCACAAACTGAATTCCAGACATACATATATATATATATATATATACTCACTTTAATGGTAAGAATGTTTATCAAATTTAAAGTTGGTCTCATGACATACAGGCACTTAATCCACATTTATTGATGTTTCACATGGTGATGTTTGATGGAAAGGGCAATGGACTGGGAAAGGGAATAACATCCCAGTTTAGCACACACTGAGACGTACACATTCATGAGAAATGCTGCCTGATAAATTTATAAGGCAGCTGAGGTGCAGGGAAGTTCTAATGGATGCAGAAACTCCAGTCTGAGAGCAATTTTTTAGACAAGTTTGATGTACAGACTGTCGAAGGCACGTGGAACATGAGAGCGTCTGACTCGTTAAAGTTACAAGATCAAGGGCTTTTTTTAGTTCACAGGGGATAAAAAATAAAAAGAAAAGGGATAAACAAAACACAGGGACACAAATCTGGTAGACAAGGGATAAACAGGGTGGGGATGAAGAACAAAATCTCCAGACCAGAACTGATGGGTCACTAAGGAATTGCAGACTGAGCTTTGGAGGGAGCTAGTTGGGAAGTTTCTGCTGATAAGAAGGGAAAAAGAAGGTGAACTTGAGGATATGGGGTATTCAAAGGGGATGTGCAGGACAAGTGGCTGGACTTGATGATCTTAGAGGTCTTTTCCAACCTTAATGATGCCATGAATCTCTGACTAGGAGGTAAGTAGGAGATCACACAGCAGGTTCCCACTGAGGGCACGCCAGGCTGGGTTCCAGCAGCTGGGCAGGAGAAATCCCAGGTCCTGGGGGGTTGCTGGAGGTGTCAGGCCTCATATAACGTTCTTAACACAGACTACTGCATATGACAGAGTTACTGGTGTTATTTAAAACCTTTCTGCACCAGCTGGAGAGGATTCAGGACTGCTTTGGCACATGTTCTACTCAGAGAGTAAACCGGTGCAGAAGGCTCAGGGAGTGGGGAGATGAGTAACAACAACCAACACCCCACTTTTTTATCATCAGCAGCATCTGGCAACACCCAGTTTACTTTTGCTAATGGTTTGACTTGAATTCTGGCCTTGGCATTCTGTTTTAAGTATCACATGGACTTGGGCCACTGTCAAAATAATTTGAATGCTTTCCTTCCAAGAAAATAGCAGCTTAGAGCACCTTCCAGCGCCTAAAGGAGCTACAGGAGAGCTGGAGAGGGACTTCTGACAAGGACATGGACTGGTGGGACAAGGGGAAATGGCTTCAAACTGACAGAGGGCAGGTTTGGCTTAGGTATTTAGGAAGAAATGTATCCCTGTGAGGGTGGTGAGGCAGCCGCACAGCTGCGCACCTGAATTCCTACAGACAGAATCTCATAATAAAAATGAATTTATATATTAAATCTTAAACCTATATATTAAATCTTACCCCCTGTAAAAGCTTTTCAGCTTGTCTGAGCACAAAAGATACAAAAAGAAAACCATCTCCCTGGGTACAGGCAATGATACAATTCTCAGGAATAACATTTTTACAGCTGGGTGCTGTCAGTGTGACGACGTTTCCTCAGTGCAGTATGAAGAATTTGGATGGTTAGACTCTTAATTATCCAAAACACTGCTCATCAAACCAAGGTCAAAGGACTCCTTTAAGCAGCAAAACTTGCTACCTGCTTTAATATGTTTAATGATTGATGATTAATTTTGAGCATTCATAAAGCTCCATTAAAATCATTAAGTGTTCATTTGCAGCTCGTAATGAAATGTTTGGTTGGGTCAGACGGAAGTGCTCAGTTAGTTGTAATTTCACACTGTTATTTTGCAATATTGATTTGATTACATTGAAAAACCTGAAGAGAGGAGCAAGACATCAGTAATTCAAATTATTTAAGCACCACAGAGAACGGAAAGAAAAGTCTTGAGAAATAATGTCTTATTTATTTACTTCCAACAGCAGAGTAACTTGATCTTGCTCCAGATTCTGCAGAACCTTCAGTCCCTAACTCAGTCTCCTGTTCCAGTATTTAAGTAACCATTGAACCAGAAAGCAGCTTACTGAAATCCATGGATTTCAGTCCCATAACAAGCAAATAAATTGCAAGCTTTAGAAAAACTAGTCTGTGGAACATTATAAACACTCCTAACTCCACTGAAATGAAAGGAAAAATTTAGTATTAATGACATCAGAATCTTGCCCTCTGTGCTTACTGGAAAAGTTCGCTTTGACTTCAAGTAAAGAGGAAAAAGTACAAGATAAACAGCTTACATTCTGTCTCCGAGTCCTTACTCAATATGGGAAAATAGTAAAAACATTCATATATAGTATTTTAATGTGCTTATTAATTTAATTTCAGTGCTTTTCATTTAAAGTGAAAAAGAAAATGCTATTCACGGTGAAGAAAAAAGGTGGAAAAGCAAATCAGGAGCTTATGTGTAACAGGAAGGAATGTGCATGGAAAGATCTAAAGACTGTTTTAACTAATTTTTTTTTCAATTTTTACAAGTAGACTGAGAGCTTTTTCTACATCTTTTCTGTCTGTAGCAGCTACTACACAGCATCCCTGTAATGTCTTTAGATGATTTGGGCCCCCTTGCAAACAAGGACAAAACTCCTTAAATCACTTTCCTGCAGCTCTTACACCCTGTTGCCCCTCTTCATTCTATTTATCTCAATTACCACAATATTAAATTCTTGATGGCCTTTCCCAGTTTCTCAAATAGTGACTAATATCAAGCAAAATGCAGTTTTTGTCTATAAATCCTGACTGCTCCACTTGTAAACAAGGTGGTTACGCATTTGGTTTTCTAATTATCTCATAAATCACACTGTGGCCCAGACTGGAAATTCATCACCTTAAACTGCTACAACCTGCACACCTGCTCTGTAGCTGAGGCCGTCCTACTCTTGCAGCATTTTTAGAAGTGCTGAATTTTCCTTTACTTTTTAAAATGAAAAGATGTTACGAAAAGAATGGCTAGAAATTAATATTCTGTATCTAAGTGGGTTGTCAGTGTGTACATTTGTGCTTTTCCTGCATGTGTATTCATGCATTCAAGACTGACAAGTTTTTATCTCAGCTGTATGCTCAGAGAATAACATCAAGGCACCTTTCTCTTATCTTCCTTCCTCTCTTCTTTCTGACACCACTCATCCTCGTGTAAAAAGAAAGGCACACACCCTGCCACACCTGTTTTTCTCAACATCAGAATTTCTGGAATGAAAAACCCAACTCATGGCCTCAAAGCGACGGATGGATGTAGGAACATACACACAAAAACATATCTGGAAGAACAGAATTTCAGCCAATTTCAGGAAGCTCAACATAAAGAGCAGAAAAAGGCTGAGTGCCTCCACGAGTGGATGTGTGGATGTGGCTGAGTTTCCTCTGGTTGGTGTAGTTTAGCTGCAGTTTTACTGTGTCTGCAGTGCCACATGTTCCAGCCAAACCAACAGGAGCCCCTGAGAAGACAGCAGCTGAAGAACGTCTGTAGCTGGATGCACACTGAAGATATTTTTGCCTGAGGATCGGGATTTCCCTTGCTGGGAAGTTGTAGGTGTGCTCTCATCCAGCAGGAAAAACAACGCCAGCACATTAAACAGGGATGGCAGGGCCAGGGATGGCAAGCCTGGCCTGAAATGAGTACAAGAAGGGCTGGAAGGAAGGACAGGGCTCTTGGACTCACTGGGTACCCCCTAACCACAGGGAGGTCCTTGGCCAGACTAGGACCAGATGAATCCCTGCTGGCAAACCCCACTTGGCAAGGCTTGTGCATGCAGCAGTAAGTGCTGCAGCCCTGCTCTCCCAGCCCTGGGCTCTCAGGGCCAGCTCTGACACAGCAGAGCTGACACCTTGGATCACACTCCTGTGGAAACTGCTCCATTGGAGGAAGTGCTAAATGAGAAGGAAAAGCACCTGAGAAGCCTCACCTGGGGCTGTACCCCAGGACATCTGCTCAGGTCCTTGCACTTGGTCCTGCTTGAGCTTCATTGCTTAGGATGCAGTTCCCCATCCCTTCTTCCCCCACTCCCCATTTCATGGCCAGCACTTTAAACCAGCACTTTCACTGGTGTGTTTGGAGCGCTTGCAAACTTGCTGTTAAACTTGATGGTAAGTGCTTGCTGGCAAAGAAGGTGGGAACTTTGCAGTATCTTATCTGTTGATGTCACAGCAGTGGGATTACCTGTTACAGTGTGGGGTTGATGGATTTTCTCCATGTAGGCCCTTGGGATATTCCCAAACATGACAAACTCCGAGCTTTCAGATCACTGGGATGAACCTTCCAACCAGGCAAAGAGGCAAACATGACTGCTAACTAGAGCTGCAAAGATAAGATGAAAGGCATTCTGATGCATCCTTTCTCCACGTTTTGCCATGGAGAAATAAAATCCCAGGACTTTGTACAAAGAGGGATATTCATGCTGATGAACTGATGAAGTGCTCAGGAGAGCTGCTACGCCGACCAGCTCCATGCTCTGCATCTTCAACATCATCAATCCCAAGCCCAAAGGTTTAATCCAGAGGTTTAGCTGGCTCAGGGGGAATTTTTCCACACATATCTTCAGACGCAGATCTCTTTCTACACCAAGAACTGAACTTTACCAGAGCCAAGGGCTTGGCATTTCTTTTTGCTGCGTATGTTGCAAAACTGTTTGCACAATTCCTGGTGTGGTTTTGCCCCATGTCAGCCACCACAGTCCCAGACAATACTTGGTCACATTTTAGTGCATGATATTGGCCAGGAATGATTCCAGTGGGCAACTGGGTTGCACACACTCTTGTTTAGAGATAAAAGAGCTTAACCACATGGATGTGAGATGTGTCTTGCCGGCTGGACTCAGGAATAAATAATGTGTGGCCCCCATTTGGTTACTAAGAGAGTCAGAATGATTTTTTTCATCAGCTGAAACCCTGTTCAGATTCCTCCTTTGTAAGCCTGATGCTGACGCAAAGTTTTTCAATTAATCTTTTCACCCTCAAGACTGATGAGCAATATCACCTTTTTAAAAAGTCTGGATGCTGCAAAGCAGTTGAGCAATTGAGCTCTCTACTCATGGTCATGGTTCTGACCCATGGAAAACAACACAGTTCAACCTGAGACTAGAAGACAGTAAACCAGTATCCTAATGAGGATTTCCAATGGCAAAATTTAACAGCAGTTTTTGAATTACTATTTCCAAGTTCCTCAAATCCTCAATGGTTTTCCAGCCTCCTCTATTCTTTACTAGTAGCAAATAGCTATTAGGAACTCTGCCCTTGAAATATTTTTAGATGGGTTTTGGTATTTTTGGGTAGGATGTTCACCTGCAGCAGTGGCAGGTCCTGATTGGAATCTCCTTCCTGCCCTGATAAATCCAAGGCAAAGGACTGCAGGAGAACTGAACTGTGCACCTCCAGGGTAGGATGCTGAACACTTATGGGGTAAGAGAGCTGACAGCTTTGCACTGAACATGTGCTGATGCAGAAAGGTGGGAATGGAAAGTAAAGAGAAGGTTGCTTTTACACCTGGAACAAGAACTCAAAATGCCTCTTTTGGTGCTAAAGGCCATGCCAAGGTCCTCAAGGACAAAGCACAGGGTACTGCCAGTACTGCCAGCTTCTAAAAAGTTCATGCTGTTCTTGAACGGCTCACGGTGACTGAAGCAAAGAGAACATTGTGAGCTTTAAAGGAGTCGAGGACATGGTGGCACATTGTTCTCTCCCTGGAGAATAACAGGATAACTCCTTGGAAGTGGTGAATCAAATTAGTCCTTTTCAAAGGACTTGATTCAAGCACTGAAAAAGGACCGCACAAATGAGTTTTGTACTTCACAGTTAAATGAAAAGGCACAGGAAAAGCTCAGGATAGCAGCCAACCTTCCTTACAGACAGCCCTACATGTACAAGTCTTGGATTTGATAGAGACAAAGCTTGGGAATGTGGTCTTATCCCAAACAGTGGAAGGAGTGGTTGAGTTCACCATAGCAGAAAAATCAGATCCAGAAGTTATAAACAATCTGTCAGAGAAGTTGTTGTCCTGGGCCACATGAAGAGCCAAAGCCCCAGAGGATCTGGACAAATCTGAATCATACTGTTCATAGCTCTCTGTCCTTTCCAGCTTTCCCAAATTATCCACAGGCTTGATTAGATTGTCCATGTGCCTATTTGGAAAAAGCAGAGGCTGACCAATCTTCTCAATATGAAGTTTCCATATTTACCTACATAAAGCACCATGAAACAGGAAAGTTGTTTTACAAAAAAGAGAATTTTGAAATATTTGCAATAAGCATAGGTCTGCATATGAATTTATAAACAACAAGTGCATAGTTTTCTTTCAGATAGATGTCTAACTTTTTATAATATACTGATGAATGTACAGGTTTGCTCATACATATGCCATCCTTCATGCGCCATTTATAGCTTCACAGTTCTTACAGTTTTACATATCATGTGTTTGCCAGTTCTGATGCACAGATTAATGCAAAATCAACCACTTTAAAAAGAGACAAATCAGAAACCAAGCACACAAACTCTGCCAAGGAAGAAGTCAGCCTCGGAGGAAAATGAGTTTGTTTACTTTTCCCCAAGTACCACAACTCTTGCATTGAATCATGACGGCTTAAGTGTCTTGTTTCTGATTATATGCTTAGACAAGGAGTGCTTCTGCAATTAATGAAGTACTTCTGTCAGGCACTAAATAAATTTAAACTCTGTCAATGGCATGTGTTGCTGGAAAGCTGCCAGTTCATATCTCTCCCTGGGACACAAATGCCTGCATTTCTCTAAACTTCTCCCTTAAATCTCCAAGCTGATGCTCCCACTCTCACCCTGAAATCGCGGCAAACCCCCGAGCTCTGCTAATGGCACAAAGCTCCTTTTGTTGAGCAGGAGAATCGCTGGGTCGTGCCAGGTGTTAACTGAGCTGCTTAACACCATTCACAAAGAGACACCTGCACTACGCTGACGATGACAAATAAAATCAAGAGCAGTGTTGATAAAGAACAGCATTTCCTTTAACAGCCGTGCTCCGGATGGAGCAATCCCTTCGAGCAGCTGGGGAGGATAATTTATCTATGAGAAGAGCGGAGAGCATCAGGGCACGGACTCGTGGCTCTCCGGTTCCAGGTACTCACACAGCTCAGGAGTGAGGATCAGCTGCGCCAGGGGTGATGTTACAGGCACGGCTGAGCTGCTCTAATAGCTTGTAGCTGCAGAAAGAAGTGACTTGTTATCCCTCTATTCCTGGCAACAGATCCCTCACTTGCCTTGAGCTCTGGAACCTTTCCTCTCACGGGGTGAAAGGATTTGATCCACTAACCCAGGGAAAATGTAGTCCTACTGTTAGGAAAATTAATCCACAAACACCAGAGGTTTATGTCCAAAAAGGAGACAGAGGAGTCCTGTAACTTTATTCGAATAAAGGGAGAGGCCATGGGGCATTCCCCTGGGGTCTCTCAAATTTTTGGAGGTCACAGCCTCCTTTTTATCCCAATTTCCCGGCCGCATTTCCCTCTTTCTTTCCCCATTGGCTGAGGTACTCAAGAGGTACAGACTTCTGGAACGCCTAATACCTAAGGTTCCCTTCTAATGTATAACCCCCCCCTGTATTTTTAGTTCTTACTGAATTTTATGTTTTTCCCATTGTTTCTTTCGTTTCTCAATACCCAATTTCATTTATCAGTAGACCTACAATCTGTTTGTAGAGGCAAATCCCTTTTCCATCCATCAATCAGTGGAATCCTTCCCATTGTTTTCTCTTATCTCTCAGTGCTAATTCCATCTACCAGCAGGCCCAGAGTTTATTTGTAAAGACAAGTCTCTCATTCCTTTCACTACTTTTGCTGGTTGTTTCCCTGCTGTTTCAGAAAGCTGAATCAGGTGCAGAATTAAAGAGGCAGGTGAGAGCATGTGGCAAGAATTAAGGCTGGAGAAGGAGCAGGACCTTTCCATTTCAGCTCAGCAAGTTCTTGAGGGGGTTTTTTAGGCAAAAATCAATGTTCAGAAGTAAAAAAAATATTGCACATCTAAATAATGAACATTTTATTATGCTCTTCATCCAGTGCTGCAGGCACAGTCCCATGCAGGATGGAAGATCTGTGCTATCTGCTATCACACAAATCCCAGCCTGCAGGGATCTACCCTGAGCAAACATGAGGAAATCACTAAAGATGGGAACAGATTCCAGTTACGAATAATCTGGGTCACAAATTGAGCCTTAGAGCAGTCACACAAACTGCACAGAGGTGTTGCTCTGAAAATCCCAAATCCACAAACAATCCCTTGCATGCCTTACCAGCAGTAGAGTCCTTTGAAGTAGTTATAGCCAGATTCCAAAATTTACTTTTTCTTCAACATTCCAAAGAATTTATTTTAAAATTTTAATTTTTTTTCTAGTTTTATTAAGGTTAATACTTCTCAGCAATTTTAGTATTTCCAGGGCTGAAAAATTACCTAAAAATTATAAAGCATTAAAGTACATTTTATCTCTACCTTACAATAACTCACGTGATATCTGATCTGGAAAAATTTAAATATTGACTTAAATCATGCAGACTTAATTTTGTTTTGTTTTGTGTCTGTAATTAATCAGATGCAGCAATACTGCTTATCTCTTGGGAAAAGAGAAAGGTTTTTAAAAGAGATAATGGCAGAGTCACAGAGCCAAAAGGAATTCAGGTGCTGCTGACATCTCCAGCTTCTAGAAGTAGAAAGCTCTTCCAGACCTGTCAGATCTATTAATTCTCCATGTCACACTACAGCCAAGCCTGTAAAATCCTGGATTTTACTCAGAAGGGGAAAATTTTGTAGGTGAAATTAAGAAAACAGAGTTTTCATATTTTCATGAGTTGTTTTTTTTAAAACTTGGAGTGGAAATCTGAATAAAATCAAAATTTTTGAGCTTATTTAATGTTATATACCTATGATCTCTCTACAACATTCTGGTAAAGGTTTATTGCCTGTTCATATTTCTGTTTCCTGAACATGACATCTCTCCTCATCTAGAAGACAAAAACTTATGAAAATAAAAGGAGATGCAGAAATAAAAAGCCCTACACATGAACTGGCATTAAACAATATTCCAAATTTGCTTACTTTAAATACTATCAGAATAGATAACAAAAGAACCAATATTACCATCCCAAAAAGCATCTAGGACATTTCCACTCTTTAGGAAGAGTTCCAAACCCATCATTAGATGTAACGCAGTAAAGGATGGACAGAGGAGTGTCACCACTTTGGTGGCAATTACCCACAAAACCCAAACATTTCTTCTATTTTCAGACACATGTATTGAGTGAATTTTTTTTCTGTCTTACAGAGACAGTGTTTAGGGGATCTCTCATTTTCATAATTTCATTTCTTTACTTCTTTTCTCTGACTTTCTCTGGAAAAAAAATTTAGTGATGCCAACCTATCTCATGGAGCAATTTCCTGCTTAGTGCTTTTATGTAAAAGCAGTGTGCTGGTGTGTAGACTGGAGAAACAATTATTGCATCTTGATAATCAATCACACAAATTAAAATAAGCCAACTTCATTATTGTCTGAGAAAATAAGAAGTAATTAAAAATGAAGTATTTAGATAACAATTGCGATAAGTATCAAGAGTCTCTTATTTTCCTTCTACTGAGTTCTATCATAAAAGAAACAGAGCAGATCAATTTTTTTCCCAAAACAATTTCAATCTAGTTTTATAATTAAATCAAAGATAGATTTCCCCATTAGCGCAACTATTGCAGTATCTGAGTAATTATGAATAATCAGCCAAGGGTATTCTTTACTGATTTTTCTTGTGCATCATTAATTATCTGAAGTGACAGGCCTAACATAATTTCTATCATGAATAAACAAGCAGAGGAAACATGGAGGAAGTCAAGTACAAATAACAAGGAGATGGCCTCTCTTTGAAAATCAGAGCAATCCTGCAAAATGTTAATGGCTGTTCTATTTAAATGAAGCTGCAAGACATTAAAGCTTGTGATATGTTGCATATCATTAATTCTCAGTAAAAGTGTAGATGGAATTCATACTTAATTCAATGCAATTTTCTGCCAGTTAATGGCCCTGAGAATCAAACATTCACAAATGTAAATGGGAGTTTTTCCAAACCAATACTTTATGGGCTTTAAGAACTGGCTTTTACTGTGAGTAGAAAACTATACCTGAGCAATTTTCTTTTTGTTGAGTGTGACCTTATTTTTATATATGTAATATGATGCTCTCTTCTGATGATTTACTGTATTACAGATGAATTTAAAAATATTTTTCAATTTGATACATTTTATTTAATGGATAAATAAGCACAAAAATTGCTAGCGTGGCTGAATTTCCTTTTTATGTTCATGTTCCTTTCTGGTTGTTATTCCATTTCAATGTCAGAAATACGATTTAAGAATTCCCCCGTGATAATTTAATGGTTTTGAAAAATTAAGCAATATATCCTTTTCTATATTTTTGAGGATGTGACACCAAAAGAACGATTTCTCTCACCTTTTATAGTGAGATGCTGATTGAGATTTTTAAAAATACTTTCTTTACTATCTGTTGGAGTAGAGGTTGATGTGTCTGTACAGCTTTCATCAGCTTGTACATAGTCCTGGTGCTGATGGTGCTGGACATTAATCAGTGCTGCCAAATTCTTCTGGGAAGAAATTGGTCCCGGCTCCTTTGAAGGGTCAGGGTTCTGTGTCCTCTGCTGCATTTCAAAAACCTTCAGCAGTGATGAAGAGTGCAAGAAAACAAAGTAACAATCACAACAATTTCTGAAAGATTTTCAGAGTCGTTTCATTTGCGTCTGTGTGTCCTTTGGAAGGGAAGGAAACCTTGAAATCACCTTTTTCTGGTCCAAAACAGAGGACTGAAGTCGATGCCTGGCCGGAAAGCAGATCTGCAGAAGAGGATCTGGGAGTCCTGGTGAACGACAGATTGGACATGAGTCAGTGAGCCCCTGTGGCAAATAAATCCAACCATGTGTTGGGCTGGATCAGCTGGAGTGTAGCCAGCAGGTCAAGGGAAGGAATTCCCACTCCGTGTTCAGCAGCTGTAGCACAGAATTCCTGCAGAACTGCATCCAGTTCTGGGCTCCCCAGTGCCAGGGAAACCACTCATCTGCTGGAACAAGCCCAGTAAAGGACTACAATCATCATAAAGGGGCTGAAGCCTGAAGAGTTGATCAGCTCAGAGTCCCCTGGGAGGGACTCAGTCACTTGAGCATTGTCTCACAAAGCCTTCGAAGCACCCTCCTAAGGAAGAGCTCCTGACACATCCCCACTGGGCTGGCAGGAGGACACTGCCCTGGAGAGCTGGCTTCAGGCACTTTGGACCAAGTGACCTCCGAGGTCTCTTCCAACCTCAACCATCCCATGGGAGATCCCTTCACTCCCGAAGCTCTGAGGTGACTTATCCAAAATCCCAGTTATTCCAGTGTGCTGATGGCTGCATTACTGACTGCTACCAACCCAGCTGAGCTGTTCCTGCATCCGTCAGAGCTGCTCAAATGCTGGAACATTTCCAAGAGCTCTGTTTGCACAGGAAATACTTTTGCCTACACACGTGAGCAGCTCTGATAGCACTGGTGACTTGGTAGAGCAAAGGAGACTAAAGAATAAGCTGTGTAGTCTCTGCAAGGCTTAGTAATAAGGAAAATCAGACTGTTAAACTCATGTTGTGCTCCATACAACTGTACTGAATGAAGCTGCACTCTAGAGATTTGGAAGCACCACAACTTCCTTTACCATCAGTATCTTATTTACATGAAATAGAAATTCTCTTTTGTGAATGCAAGAGGGAGGCTTGAAACACACCAGTACAACAAAATCCACAAAACTGGATACAGCTGAATCTTTGCCCCTGCCTGGCAACTCTTAAATGTAGAATTATCTTTCTTTATTCTTCTGCAAGGTTAAAAGGTTCAATGCTTTACAAGTTCTGAAGGGTGATACTGATAACAAGGTGATGATCATTTAAATTGTTTATGTATGATGCAAATATGAAAATGTTGTCTAATCACTGTTAGAATTCCCATTCGTGAGCATCCTGTGCATGTTTTCCAAGAGGTATAAATAAATATGACTGAAGATCGTGACAGATTTATTCATATTTGCCAGTGAAGTGGGTAATCCTGTCGGATACATAATTGTTCAGGATTAAATTCAATTGTTCACACGATAAAGGTCCTGCACATCATCTGCACAAGTGAAAGATGAAATGAACCTCAAGAAAATGTAATTTAAACTGGTTTGATCTATGAGCTGCTCTTCCTTTCAATTTTGAATAATGACTTTCTATAAGCATCGTTGTCATCTGTAATGTTTAGTTCCTACTCCCAATTATTTTGACCAAAACATTGTTTAGGGTCAGCTTCTTTGATAATCTTGAAATTTATTATAGGCAGATTACTACACAAATATTCTTCATTGATAATGAGGGAAGAACTAATATTCTATTATTATTTTTCATCATTCTTAACTGATTAAACTTGTTGACAGAATTTCCTCTGTACTGTAAACTTAATTCTGAAGCTTGCTGGTTTTAGATAGTCAATATTTGAAAACATTAATCCTTTGAGATTTTGAATGGTTATTCATTAATTTCTGGTGAGTTCTACAGTAAAACAGTTCTGAAAGAGGCCAAAAATCTTTATTCACGCTACACAGTCCTTCTGCTATACTGAAAAATTACTTGTACATCAGCCTTGAGAAGCCTTTAATAACAGCTGCAGCAAAAAATTGCCTGAAATTTTTTCCACCGACTGAAAAAAGAAACCCACTGAGTTAGTGGGTTTCTAGCTGAGTTTTTTATACTGCAGCTTTTTATACTGTATCTACATATCTAAATGTAGAGCAGTCAGCACACATTTCACATTTACATAGGAACCTTTAGAAAAGACTGATACTTTAGAAAAGAATGATACAGGCAAGCTGTAATTGCTAAGCACACAAAGAGCTTTGAGAAATAAGCATTTAAAGTGTGCAGTTCTCTGCAGGATCTGTCAGTTCTGTATTACATTGTTTTAGTTCCATGGCCATGAATGATAAATGACATTTCCTTCAAAATTCACTATCTGCAAAAGCAAAGACCTGATGCAGATATCATTGTGTGGAAATGCCACAACACTGCAGTATTTGTAGTGGCTTAAAGCCCTGTAACAACCACAATATATTTCTGATGACCTGCCAGTTGTTATGGTTTCAACCTTGCATTACCAATTAGCTGGTTTTTATCATGGACTGACTTTACTATAATAGGAAAATCCTCTGTTGAAAAACTGTTTTGGAGAATACCTAAAATATTAATCTTAGCTATTTGTTAACAGTAATACAATCCTATTTTCACTGTCTAATACACAATTAACAGAATAAAATTTTGAAAAGTAAAATTTCAAAAAGTGTTTGCTAGGAAATTTGACAACATTTTTCATCCACCATTTATGGATTTACCAGTTCTGATGACATGAAGTCGCCACCTTTGTTCAGTGTCACATGGGACCAAAAAGTCTCCTTTGCCTGTTTTCAGAAACTCTTTTAAATGCAGAAACTTAAACTTTAAAATGTGGTCTGTTTCCTGTACAACACAACTAATGAGGAAAGAGTAATCACAGAAAAAAAAACAAAGGGAGAAGAGGCTGGAAAAACTTCCTGAAGTCCTTGTATCTTTTTGTCACTAGGTCGGGATTTGCCTCTTAGTGGAACAGTCAGTAGGACCTGTTCAGAAAGCTCTTTGATTCCAGCCTCCTTGCCTCTGATATAATTACATCAAAGCAATTCCAAAGTTACAACCAAATGAAAGTAGACACAATAAAACAGTCTTAACCCCAAACATTATTTTATTTTCCCTCCATAGAAACAAATAACCATTCTCCCTCATCTGAAAAAAGTTTTTGAATAATATGGAAATATTCACTAAAAAAAAAAAAATCAATTAAGTATCCCAGATTTTACAGTAAACAAGAAATGTAATCTAGATAATTATGTACTTAGGTACAGTATACATTAGTTTTTACATATTTAAACTTATATTTGGCTAAAAGTCTAACGATCTCATTTTACTTTTTTAAACAGTGAGGCCTTTTGCCTTGCTATGGATGAAATGCCATTGATACACTCCCCCTCAAGATCCAGGAAACATTTGCAGCCTTCTGTCGAGTCCTTCATCATTTTTATCCATTAGCTCTAAAAACATTTTTGCACAATATAATTAATTATCCCTGCATTCTTCCAGTTTCTTTGATTTTCCAGCCCCAAGCCAGCTTCACAATCTAAAAACTAAAATATTCAAATTCTAAAGACCAAACCAAAAATGTGCTAAACGTGTAAAATTTTGAAAAGTGATGTAACAGCAACAACATCCAAATGAAAGAAAAACCCCTCCTAATGCTTGAAACACGCATGCAAGGCTCCTCAGATTGTGCTGCTGAAACCAAAGTTGTTCAACATTTCCCAGATTGGAAAGTAGAGCATCAAGTTTTCTCCTTTAGAAAATATATTTTAAAAAAATTTAAATGTTTTTGCAAAAAACCGCACTGAATATATAACATATATATTCATATACATACTCTATATATAATTCTCCACTGACAGATCCTTGTTTTCCTAAAATTTATCTCCTCTAATAGAATAAATAACTTTCTTCTCTAGTGTCTGAAACACTCTTGTGCTGATGTTCCAGAAACACCCATGCAACCATTTAAAGGAAATCTTTAGTGCAGCACAGAATCATCCTCAAGGGAGCTACATGAAAATAAAGCTTGATTTCTCTCCGTGAGAAGACACAATGTGTCACTACAAATCCTGCTATGCAATGCTGCTCTTTAATAATTTATTGGAGTCTCTGGGCTCCGGGTAAGCTGACAAATTTAATATGGAAGAGCTGCTCAAGTGTTGAATAAACATGAGCTAAAGTATTTTTCTAAACAAACAAAACTGCTGCAAAAGAGTAGCCCGGGGCAGAATAGATTTTTTTTCAGTAATTTATTGACAGCAGCACTATTTTTGGTACCAGTTTCTTTAGTAAATTAGGTAAAATAATAATTAAAACATGCTTACATTTACCAAATCACTCCTAGATTTCTTTCATTCTACAACTCCTAATTTAACCTGCAGAGGTGGATGAAATGCTGGACTAATGGATCACCAAGTTTCAGACCGTTGGAACTTGTGACAAGCAAAATGTGAAAGCACAAGTTAAAAAAAAAAAAGACAACCTTATCTATATTTTTACACCTTTTGTCACCTCACCGCATGTCTATTTTTCCAGGCTTTTAGATTATGAGGAAAACCAATATTTGGGGGTTTTTTTATAATGTTGGATGATCTTTCAGTGATCATTCACTCCCATCATCTATTTCTTATATTTCAGCCACTCATTGAAATAAATACAACTCAAAGCATTGTTCCTTAGTTTCCTAAAAAAAACCTTGCTAAAGCTTCGATGAGAGTGATGCCTTTTCTTGGTCTTAAAATCAAGAGCCAAACACGGTTAGAAGGGAAAAAGGGATTTTACCTTGATATTTATTTTAAGGATCCTTGGTGCACTCCGTCCAGGTGGAGCAC